>CAJNDS010000225.1:950000-1043410 GCA_905221605.1 Symbiodinium natans | reverse complement strand
GATAGAGACTCGTTTAATAGAGACTAATGAGTTACGTCATGTCTCATTTATCGGACAGAGAATGGCCCAGGGCGACCTTCAAAACTCTTCATTGATAGAGAAGCTATTTCGGAAAACAAACATGGTGGAGAACTCTCTCATTCCTGCAATGTGATACAGGAGGTCTCTCATGACCTCTTGTGAGATGGAGACCGGTTGCATCAGGGAAGTTTTCCCTGGAAACCCTTTGCTATTCCCTTACTTTGGTGCTGAAACCATCACGTTCTTGTTCCTTAATGCCCCGGTAAACCCTTGGAGAAAGAGGTGTTTTCAAGATGTGGTGGGGTATCTCATGTAGGAATGTACAATGGTTAGACACTAGCGCTCTTGCTTTCAAGAAGCAGTCTTGCAAGTAATGGCTCTGGGTTATGTCACGGGTTGGTTACGGTAATAGGCAGACTACACAAATACACCCTCCATTAAATTCCCGTAGCCCTATAAACCTTACACCCTGCACGCGAATCCTGAGCCCCCTAAGACTCCTATGCCCCCTACGATGAGATATAGTTCATGGGAGAGCTCTTATACCGTTTATGAATGCCTTCTTCTATCTTTGAGATGAAAGAGCTCCTCTATCTTCTCATAGGAAATGAAAGAGATCCTGCATATGAAAAGAAAAGACCCTTCGAGAAAAGTTAAAGAATGGTAACGAATCCATGTCATCAATCTTTTCATGCGTAATGAGAGCGCTCCACACTCTTAATGGGACATGAAAGAGCTCCTCCATTTCTTTGAAATCAAAACCTTGCTTTCTCCCTGAGTGACAAAGATCTCTTGGAAATGAGAGATCTCTGCTACCACTTTCGAAAAAATGAGCTCCTATATCTCGGAGTCGGAAAGATAAAGATGTGAAAAGGAGCCCTCCCAAACCTACGAGGCGCCAGAGCACCCGCCCGCAGCTTTTCAAGCAGGAGAAAGGCTCTTTCGTAAGGGGCGGAGGAGCTCTGTCATTCCCTCAACCAGAGGGAGGGGAGCCCTCTCATGACCTATTCAAGAGAGAGGAGATAGAAGAGCTTGCTCATTGCTCTTTAGGATGCGGAGGAGCTTTTGCACAAGAGGCAAGGAGCTCTTTTACTTCTACAAACGCATAGAAGAGCGTTTAGATGACCTGTTACGAAATATAATAAATGCTGTCTCACGTAAGCGAGAGAGACTGATGAGTTATGCGACGCTCCATTTCAGGGATAGGCCTTCGAAACCTTCAATTAGGGTTGATCTCTCGCAAAAAGGTAAAAGAGCTATGTCATTTCCTACGAAGCGATAAGCAGCCTAGAGACAATCGGCTTCTCTCATGTTTGCTTCATGGATAGAGAAGCTTTTCTCAACCAAAACCAAAGAGACGGATCATGTCCCATTGAAAGATAGACGAGTTCTGTCTTTGTACGTTACGAGGTGGGGGAGCTCTTTCACAAGAGGTAGGTAGAGGACTCTCTCATGTCCGGCAAAGAGATAGAGACGATCTTTCATGACCCGCTACGAGATAGAGAGCCTCTTTCATGTAAAGGGTAAGATATAGAAGAGCTGTGAGCTCCTTTACCTATCGACGGGAACTCTTATAGCTTTCATGAATGAGTTCTTGCCAGTGAACAAAGGGAGCTCTTTCACAAAGGGTAGATAGAGACCTCTCTCATTTCCTGTAAAAGAAAGAGGAGGTCCCTCACGACCTGATTATTGCGAGATAGAGAAGCTATGTCATATAAAGATAAGAAATGGTAGAGCTGAGGACTCCTCTGCCTAGTGACGGGAAATCAGTTAGATAGGACATGAGAGAACTCTCATACATTTCTTATGAATGAGTTCTTCAATCTCTGAATAGAAAATGAATGAGCTCCTGTGTCTTCGCATACGAAATGACAGTGTGGAAATGAGCTGTCTCATGACCTGTTAGGAAACAGAGGAGATAAAGAGCTTGCTCATTGCAAAAGAGGAAGCGGAGGGCTCTTGCAGAAGAGGCAAGGAGCTCCTTCACTTGCTGCAAAGATACAGAGGAGCTTTCAGATGACCTATTCAGAGATAGCGAAACTCGATCACGTAAACGATAGAGATTGAAAAGTTATGTCATGCCCCATTTCAGGGATAGAGAATGGCCTTCCAGACTTTCATTTCGAATAAAGGAAAGATCTGTCACAGAAAGGTAGAAGAGCTATTCATTTCTTATTATATCACGGGTAGACAAGCTTTTTCTCAAATACAAACAAAAAACCTGGCTCATGCACCATTGAAAGATAGACGAGTTCTGTCACTCTCGATCACAAGGTGGAGGAGCTCTTTCACACGAGGTAGGTAGAGCACTCTCTCTTTTCTTGCAAAGAGATAGAGAAGATCTGTCATGACTCCATGAACCGTTACGAGATAGAGAAGCCTCTTTCATGTAAAAGATAGGTCATGGTAGAGCTGAGAGCTCCTCTGCCTAGTGATGGCAAACGAGAAATAGGAACCAAAGGAGATAGAAGAGGTTGCTCATTGCAAAATAGGAAGCGGAGGAGCTATTGCAGAAGAGGCAAGCAGCTCCTTCACTTGCTGCGCAGACACAAAGGAGCTTTCAGATGACCTGTTCAGAGATAGCGAAACTCTCTCACGTAAACGATAGAGACTGATGAGTTGTGTCCCCATTCAAGGGATAGAGAATGGCCTTCCAAACTTTCATTTCGGGTAAAGAAGAGATCTGTCGCAAAAAGGTAGAAGAGCTATGTCATTTCTTATGCATCGATAAACGGCTACTCGCATGATTTCTTCATCGATAGAGAAGCAGCTATTTCTGAATAGAAATTCACAATGGAGCTGTCTCATGTCCCAGTGAAAGATAGACGAGTTGTGGCATTTGATTTGAGGTGAAGGAGCTCTTTCACAAGAGGTAGGTAGAGGACTCTCTAATGTTCTGCAAAGAGATAGAGACAATCTTTCTTGACCCGCTACGAGATAGAGGAGCCTCTTCCATGTAAAGGGTAGGATGTGGTAGAGCTGTGAGCTCCTCTACCTATCGACGGGAAATTAACAAGAAAGTACATTCGAGAGCTCTTACAGCTTCTATGAATGAGTTCTTGTGATTGAACAAAGGGAGCTCTTTCACAAAAGGTAGATAGAGACCTCTCTCATTTCCTGCAAAAGAAAGAGGAGGTCTCTCATGACCTATTGCGAGATAGAGAAGCTATGTCATATAAAAGATACGAAATGGTAGAGCTGAGCGCTGGTGACGGCAAATGAACTAGGTAGGACATGAGAGAGCTCTTATACATTGTATGAGAGATTTCTTATATCTATATCTCTTGTGAACGAGTTCTTCAATCTCTGACTAGGAGATGAATGAGCTCCTGTATCTTCTCATACGAAATGACAGAATGGATATAAATGATGTCCTCTAGCTGTTAACGCAACATGAAAAAACCTCCTCTATCCCCTAAAAGAGAAGGAGAGAGGGAAGCCCGCTCATGACCTATTAGGAACCAGAGGAGATAAAAGAGCTTGCTCATTGCAAAATAGGAAGCGGAGGGCTCTTGCAGAAGAGGCAAGGAGCTCCTTCACTTGCTGCAAAGATACAGAGGAGCTTTCAGATGACCTATTCAGAGATAGCGAAACTCTATCACGTAAACGATAGCGAGTGATGCGTTATGTCATGTCCCATTTGATGGACAGAGAATGGCCCAGAGTGGCCTTCAAAACTCTTCATTGATAGAGAAGCTGCGAAGCTATTTCTGAAAATCGACATAGAAGAGAACTCTCTCATTTCCTGCAGCGTGAAAAAGGAGGTCTCTCATGACCTATTGCGAGATAGAGAAATTTCAGGTAAGAGTTAGGTAATGGTAGAGCTGGGCACGCCTCTGCCTCTTGACGAGAAATGAGCTCGTGTATACTTCATGAATGCGTTCTTCTATCTCTCAGATGAAAGAGCTCCTCGATCCTTCTTATAGGGCATGAAAGAAATCCTGTGTTCGAACTGAAAAGACCCTTTGATAAGCAAAAGAAAAAGGGAAACGAATCGACGCCTTCTATCTTTTAGTGCAGAGCTTCTCACTTCTAATGCGACATGATAGAGCTCCTCTATTTTCTTGGAAATGAAACAGCTTGCGTTCTCTCCTGAGTGAAAGATGTCTCTGTCGTGGAAATGAGATCTCCTCTATGTTTCTAAGAAATGAGATAGCTCACCTCTACCTCGTAATCGGAAATGAGAGAGCCCTTCGCCCCTCTTCAGGCTATGAAACAACTTGTCTATCTCTTACTTCAAAGTGTGCTAGAGCTACATGGCTGCACTTGCTGGCGCCGGTGCACACACAGACCAAACCTTCACTATTACTGTTACTACTACTAATACTATTACTAGTATTATTACTATTCCTATTCCTATTACTATTACTAGTACTATTATTATTCCTATTACAATTACGGTCAGTATTATTATACTCATAATAATATTAAAATTATTATTATTATTATTATTGCACTACTACTGAAAGAAGAACCAGCCGTGAAATAGACCCTAAAGGTCTCGGCCACATATATTTATACATATAACTGCGTTATATATACACACTATATTATATGTCTTACTCAATACATATTTTATAACTGATGTTTATTATTATTATTATTATTATGATTATATTTAATCATTATGTTGATTATTATAATTATTAGTGTTATTGTTATTATTGTTATGATTATGATTGTTCTCATTATGATTATTATTATTGTTATGATTCTATATATATATATATATGATATAATGCTTCTCAAGTATTTTATAATATACAACATATCACATATAATATACCAAACCTGCTAAGTAACCAAACGCCACAGCATCCACGCCCGAAGCAACTTCAACTTGGCCTTGTCTGGCACAATGTCACTCTTGCCCAAGCCAACAGCTTCGAGAAAGTGAACTTTGGCTTCCCCCGCAAAGGAAGACCACTGGAAGATCAAACGACGACTGAATTGTCGCAGCCAGCGTATAGAAACCCCGAAGGCGTAGGTCAAAAAAAATATTGCATGCACTCCTCCTGCCCCCATGAAAAGACGTACTCAGAGCCACTGCGTACGAAGTTGTATGCCACGGCGGCACAGTTCAAAGAACATTCAAAATTCCGGCATCTCATGATGTCATGTTTCACTTGGAGCCAGCCGCACACATCCAGCACCGACGCGATGACAGTTTCTTTCTTGCTCAACTTTCTCCCACATACGCTGCAGGCACCGTCATATCTGATCTCTTCCATGGCTTCACTAACCTACACATGAGATGATGCGAGATCTTCGAAGCGAAATGCTTGTTAAGCATCTCATCTCTGTATTGGTACCATGACAAGCTAAAGCATATTTAGGATCAAGTACGGGCTTTGAGCCTGGGCGGGACACAGCACGGCTTGCGGCAGATTCCTTCCTACGGGCTGCGGGCTCCTGCGGGATCCTACGGGCTCCTACGGGCTCCTACGGGCTCCTACGGGCTCACGGCCTGTACGGCCCTTGCGGGCTCTACGGGCCTTACGGGCCCTACGGCCCTCCTACGGGCAAAGGGTCCGGGCCTGGTTAAGGACCTTGGTCAAAACGTCTAAAGTGATGTGCTAGTACAAGCATATAAGCATGTAATAATGTAATAGTGAAATAGTGTAATAGTGTAATAGTGTAATAGTGTAGTAGTATCACAAGATAACGCGTAGTAATAAACACATATAACTATATACTGACAATATTGGAAAATATAACATTATTGCACTACTAGAATGTGTAATACTAGAAAATATACTATATGGATGCTTTACAATTTTCTAATATAAAAAAGCGACATATTCAGATGTTACTATAGTTACTAGTCTACTTGAAATTATACTATTGTACTATTGTAACATTATACGATAACAACCTAAATGATCAACACATAAAAAGAATACATATTAGAATACAATAACATTACGAGAGTAGAATAATATGATCCTTCCTTCCTTTCTGCCTGCCTTCCGTCCTTCCGTCCTTCCTTGCTTGTTTCCCTCCTCCTTCTTTCCTCCTTCCCTCCTTCCTGCCTGCCTTCCTGCCTGCCTTCCGGCCTGCCCCTGCCTGCTTTCCTACCTGCCTTCCCTTCTTCCTCTGCTACCTTTCCGTCCTCGATCGCCTGGACAGAAAAAGGATTCTGGAACAAAAAAGTTTGCCTGCTAAAATGTAAAGACAATAGGTGTTTTCCTACTGAACTTGTGGAGAAAGTTTTCTATTAAAAGATAGGGAAAGTACAGGTTTTCCTGAGAATATGTAGAGACAATAAGAGGTTCTCCTACCGAAGCAAATTTTACCGATAAACACACGGAGAAAATATATAGGCTTTCGATGATCAAATGGAATGGAGGTTTTCCTATAAACATATATAGTGAATAGGTTTTCCTATAAACATATATTATCGTGAATTAGCTTGCGGGATAAGATCCAAACCTTTAAAACAAAACTAACTTAAAAACGTTAAACACAACTTAAAGATGACAAGGGCAACCTGTTGAACCACGTACGTGACGACATCGCCCTGGACTTGCCCCAACAGCGGCTTGGAATCGTCCAGGGCATTGCCACCAGCCGCCAGGAGAAGCATGCCACCTGGCCGCAAGCCGACCCTTCCTGTGACGCTCTTCCGCAAGTCTTCCACGGTCATGCTGTCTTCAAAAGCAAGATGCACTTCTGAACCATCGAGACCACAGACCGTCAACTGTCGGCCAGCAGGAAGGACGTCAAACTTGTCCCGTTCTTCTTGAGACAATCCGCGAGGCATGGCTCGAAATCCTGGTGCGAGGTGGGCTACTTTGAGGCTATTTTGTGATTTCTGGGCGTCCGATGGCCGAAGGTCATGCAAGCAGCTGGGCAGGGCTATGTCTCCAAACTCTGGTGGAAGTCATTGCAAAGGCCAAGGAAAGCCCTACACCCTGAACCCTAACTACACCAAAAGCCTTAAGGACCAGTACTGCAGAGGCAGACGCCCAAATGCAAACCCCACAACCTAATGATATCGAATGACACTCCAGCACAACCCCAAGCACACCCCGACACACCCGAAACACATCCCGGACCCACCCCAAACACATCCCAAAACACACCAGACTCATGACCCTCAAAACCCTCAAAACCCTCAAAACCCTCAAAACCCTCAAAACCCTCAAAACCCTCAAAACCCTCAAAACCCTCAAAACCCTCAAAACCCTCAAAACCCTCAAAACCAGGACCCTTGAAACCCCTCTACCCCCCTCTACACCCCGACCCAGGGCCGGGTAAAACGTGTAGGCAGGTCTTGAGAATTCGATCGCTGCTCAAACTCGCATGTTGCACTGCACTTTGACATATCATGGTTCAAGCCCATGGCACGCCATGGTTTTGTGTGTTTGGGGGTTTGGGCTTTCTGGATCTGGGGGACTCCTGGGCAGATAACATTTATCTTTAAGGGGTTCTAAACCCTAAACCCTAAACTCAAAACCCAAAACCCTAAAGTAAAGGTAACTGCCCAGCTGTCCATCTCGAATCCAGTCAAACAAGGCTCCATAGGTGAACCCCAAACTCCCTAAACCCTAACCCTAAACCCTAAACAATAAACCCTAAACCGAAACCCCACCCAGCCCCTGGCTTAGGGCATCCGAGGCACTTGTTCCCCTGCGGAATTCCATCTGACTGCTGAAGCAGGAACTTATCCCTGTACCTCGGGCAGGGGAAGAAGTCACTTTGGAACGCTACAACCTAAACCCGAAACAAACGCTAAACCCTAAACCCTAAACTAAAGGGGCCTGAAAGGCTTTAAAGGGGCCCCAGCAACCCCCGCCATAGGGGGGCGCCTCAGGTGCACAAGGGTGTAAGGCTTAGGGTTTAGGGTTTAAGGCCACCTGGCACCATCTTTACCTACAGCTATGGGTTATGCCTACTAATTAAGGATAGTTGCTACTAAACTGTAGGTAAAGAGAGTCCCAGGCAAGGCCACTGCAACCCGAAACGGGAGAGCCAGAGCAACCCTTGCTGCATGGCCCAGAGGTTTTAGGGCTTGAGACAAAACAACCCTAAACCCTAGACTTACATCCTAAACCCTAAATCTAGACCCTAAACCCTAAACCCTAAACCCTAAACCCAAGCCCTAAACCCTAAACCCTAAACCCTAAACCCTGAACCCTGAACCCTGAATCCTAAACCCTAAACCCTAAACCTTAAACCATTGAAAACAAAAACAACTAAGGACGCCCCAAACAAACAGCCTTATAGACCCCAAAGCCCTTTAAGAATCCGAACCATCCTGGAGTCTCTAAAAGCCGAACCCCTCCGGTCTTGGGTTTAGGGTTTAGGGTTTAGGGTTTAGGGTTTAGGGTTTAGGGTTTGGGTTTTGGGGTTTGGGGTTTGGGGTTTGGGGTTTGGGGTTTGGGGTTTGGGGTTTGGGGTTTGGGGTTTGGGGTTTGGGGTTTGGGGTTTGGGGTTTGGGGGGTCCACCGTTTGTTGTTTAGGGTTTAGGTTCTCGGTTCTTCATGGTTTAGGGTTTAAGGTTGAGGGTATACTTGGAGGTTCATGGTGCTTATCAACCAATTGCAACTATATAAGTACAGTTACTATTGGTCAATAAGTACGATGAAGCTCCAAGTAGGGTAAGTACCGTCAGTATTGGTTAATAAGTACCATGAACCTCCAAGTAGGGTTTAGGGTCTGGGGGCGGCCACCAGTACAATGTCAAAAGTCAAGTGTTCCCCGGCATTTCGGGATCCTATGCCTCTGGAACAGCTCCGTTTTGCAACTCCGGCCAATCAACCGCTGCTCTGTCCCATTTCAAGCTTAAAACGCCCTCCCTTTCCAAAATCACAGAGAAAGTCAAGGACTCTTTGAAGAGGGACCAAATCAACATCAACTTCTCCGGAGGCGGGGGCGGGGGGAGGAGGGGGGAATACACTGCCCAACACCCGAAACCCTAAACCCTAGGCCCTAAACCCTACAAACTCATGTCCCAAAACCTTGGGTTTGGGGTTTGGGGGCCCTCCACAAGCCCCCAAACCCCAATCCCCAAACCCCAAACCCTAAACCCTGAACCCCAAACCCTAAACCCGAAACCCCAAACACTAAACCTCAAACCCTAAACCCCAAACCCTAAACCCCAAACCCTGAACCCTAAACCCTAAACCCCAAACCCTCGGGGCACATCACCGACCACCAGGACCTCAGCGCTAGGCAGCGGCTCTGGCGGGCTGGAGGCTGTAGAGGAGATTTCAGGGTTCAGGGTTGAGGGTTGAGGGTTGAGGGTTTAGGGTTTAGGGTTTAGGGTTTAGGGTTAAACCCTAAAAACCCTAAACCCTAAACCCTTAGAAAACCCCCAAAACCTAGACCTGAAGCCCTCGGCTTGCCGGCTGAGTATTCCAGGAGCTTAGAGATGAGCTGGGGTTTAGGGTTTAGGGTTTGGGGTTTAGGGTTTGGGGTTTAGGGTTTAGGGTTTGGGGTTTAGGGTTTAGGGTTTAGGGTTTAGGGTTTAGGGTTTAGGGTTTGGGGTTTGGGGTTTGGGGTTTAGGGTTTAGGGTTTAGGGATGATACGAGTCCCCCACGGTGAGGAAAGTCAGATAGTAAAGGTCAGAGGTCAGCACCTATGCAAAATACGCTTCAGATTGGTTCACGGGGCCCACATTAGTTAAACGCCCTTAAACAAGCCTTGCTTGGACCTAGCTTCTAGGAGTCGTTACCTAAAAAGCTAAATCCCAAAAAACAATCCCTACTTCCGTAAATCCATACACCCCTAAAACCCTATGTCCCGAAACCAGGATGCTGGGTTCTACTTCAATCTGCGCCGGCGGGGATACCTAAACCCTCTTCGGCTTGCCGACTCTTATGTGTATGGGTATAGAAAACCCTAAGAACCAAAAGCAAGCAAGCAGGCAGCAAGCAAAGGGGTTGGCCTCGCGGGCCTGATTGGCCTCGCGGGCCTTGTTTTGCAGCAGAAGCTGTGAGCATCGATGCTGCCGGATGGGGACCTGTGTGCCAAAGAAAGGCTGTACATCATGACATCCCAAAAAAGGAGTGTTGGCACACAGTTAGCCGCTTCATGCGGGCTTTTCTACGGACTCTTTGCTCCTTCCGGAGATTGGCCCTACGAGCTTCTTCTATCTCATCTTCGGCCGTCTGGACCACATTCAGAGTCCCCAAGCGCCTGAACTTGCCAAATAACTCGTCAATCATTTCTTTGGTAAGTCCGTCGGCATACTGGCGCCAGGTTGGCACCCAATGAAGGATCAAGACTCCTTCTTGCACCAGCTGTCTTGCCGCCATGATGTCAAGTGACACTTGGCGTTCCGTAGCCAGTTGCCCTGAGCCCGTGACATGGTCGTAGAGGCGTTTCGCGTCGCTGACCAAGTGGCCCTTGAACTGCAAGTCTGCGCGCCAGGTCGCCTCCACGTCCACCTTGCCCAGGTAGAGCGCCTCCAGCAGCTTCAGGTTGTAGACCAAACGGTCCGACGTCGTAGCCAAACTGCAACACTCTGCCGCCATCGAGCTGCGAACAACACGTGACACCTTGTTCGAGTGGAACTCCAGAATGCTGCCCTTTCCACTGCCAGTGAGCACACGCTGGTCTGTTACAAAATGGACTTCTCCACGTTGAGCCGAGTTGTCTGAGGCCTTTCCAAGAGAGGCATCGAAGTAGCTCACCAAGAGGGGTTCGCCTTGCAACGTCTGGAACTTGAGGATGGCCATGCCTTCCTTAGCTGTAGCTTGTACTTGACGGAGGAGGTCGTTGGCAGCCTTGAGGTCCTTCACCTGGGGGTTGCCGACCTTCTGGGCCAAAGAGCTCACCTGGAAGAGGAACTCCGGGAGAACCAAGTGCACTGGCCAGCGCATTTGTGCTACAAGACGTCGTAGTTCTTTAAGTCCTGCAGCTCCCAGGCTGGCGTCGTCCTTCTCGACAGGAACCACAGCGGGCTTCAACTCCAAGATGTAGTTGTTCATGTCGTTGTAGAACGCCTGGTCTCGGACGTAGATCTGCATCCCTAGGTAGGAGCATGGCTTGTCGGTGACTTGGATCCACTCCTTGATTTTGAAGCTCGCGTCAATCGCCTTCCTGGTTTCTTCAGACGTCTGGCCATCTTCCAACGCCAAGAAACCATCATCAACGTGTAAGCAGAGAATTGCTGTTACCAGCAGAGATTGTCCTCGGCGAACACGTTTCACGAACGTGGCTGGCGAAAAGCTAAGTTCTTCAAAGCCACACCGTTGGAGAAGCTCCTTTGCTTGGATATACCAGAGACGTGGCGCCTCACTGAGACCATAGGCGCTCTTCAGTATACGCCAGAGGACTGCAGCGGACGCGCATTTGAGATCACCAGGGGGGCGGCAGTAAAGGTCTCTCTTGACTTCCTTGCCACTCAAGAAGGCGGTTGAAACGTCGAAGAGCCAGAAAGACCACTTCTTCATCAGCCCAATCGTCATCGCCAGCCTGACCGCCGTCATCTGGGTCGTCGGTGCGTCTGTTCGCAAAGTGCCGCAGTCTGGATCCAGGTGGCCCGGAAGCACTATACGGCTCTTGGCAAGGAGCTCCTTGGCTCCTGCTATGGCCTTGTTCACTCTTACCACACGTGCTGGCACCTTGAAGATTCTCGAGGTCGGAATCTTCTCTGCTTCTCCAGGACCCAGCTGTTCGATGACCTTGTTCTCGATCCAGGCGGACCACTCCTTGGCGTCGGACTTGTCGAAGGCCGCCCGCTCCTCAGGGGAGAAGGCACGAGGGTCCAGTTCCTTGCCATTAGCCTTCATTTTCAAAAGAAAGGCTTGCGTCACGAGGATATGGCTGGTGAGGTCGCGAACGGCGGCCTCGAAAAGCTCCGAGTCGGGAAGGTGCACGACGAAGGTCTCCTTGCCCTTGGACACGTAGAGTTTCTCCGCGGTGCTTTTGCCTTTCTTCAGGATTGCTTTGGCCTCTTTGATTTCCCCTTGTCGCAGATGTGACAGGTCCCGCTTCAGGAAGAGAGAAAGGCCCCGCCACATGTGCGGACATCTTCGTCTCGGCCTTGCAGCAACTTCTGAAGAAGACTCCCTCCCCACCAAAATTTGCGAAGGGTTCTCCCCGTACATCAAAGTCACCCGTGACTTGCCACCACGAGGTCCTGGATGCTGTAGACGTTTGCGAGGTCGCCGGTGTACACGCGCCGCAGACAAGGGCATGTCCAGCAAGTGCGAGAGTTGCTCAACTTCTCGTCGAGGTAGCCATTCATTGGCTCTCAGGCGTTGTCCAGTGAGCTCGCCCTCGGACACGGCAGTGAGGACGTAGTTGGCAAAGTCCGTGGTCTTCACCCGTTTCAACTGCTCTTCAGGATCTTCTTGTTCATCCCGTTGTCGCTTTCGTTCTTGCCAGCGTCGAAGCTGAACTGGAAGATCATCGAGATGATCATAGACATTCGCCGGTGGATCCGGCGAGGGCACAGGCGGCGCTTGATCCCAAACAGCTTCCTCTTCGACGTCCGAGGGGCCGTCCAGCTCAGCAGCACAAGGTCCAAAAGGAACATCGGGGATAGGTTCATCCACTGGTGACTCCTCGGCTTGCTCTTCACGAGGACGTCGTAGTCGGGCTCGAAAACGTTGCAGACGGGGATCCAAAGGACCTTTAATCAGCTTTTTGACTGACTTCAGTCCAGCCATCATTCTCCGTGCCTCGGAGAGTTTGCGGCCAGCTCCACTCACTCGCCTCTTAGACGATATCCCGGGGCCCTGGGCAGAGAAAGGCGCCTCAGGTTCTTCAGGCGGGCCTGGTTCGTCAGAGATGTCGATATAGCCTTTTGCCAAATCCAGCGCAGCCTCGTCCCGCAAGTCATGGCGGTTCGCATCCTCGACGGTGGCCCCCTTCAGGTTTGCCCCTGAGACCAGCAGACACCGGCCTCGCCATGACACAAAATATCTGTCAGCGCCTTCCGGAACCAAAACTATGGCTGGCCCCCTCCATGCTCCAATGCCCTTTTTGTATCGACGGTCTTGTGGTTGAGCTGGCGACCAAAAATACACCATCTCGCCTGGTGCATAGGAACGACGTTCTCCAGCCGGGGCTCGACGAAGGGCACGTTTAATCTTTTCCAGCACATCGCCTCTCAAGAGAGCAATGCGCGCCGCCGCTCGAAGTTCTGCAGCGCGCGCCACCTCGCCGTCAATGCTCAACGCAAAACCCATGCTCTTCCGGGACCAGACGTCATCATCGAGGAGTTCCGGAAAACAAGCCTGTCTCCCAAACAAAAGGAAGTGCGCACTGTGGCCTCCGCGACTGATGACGGAGTTTTTCGCCTGGCAGGCCGCCGCCAAGCCCAGCTTCAGCTGAAGACGGCCCGTAAGCTGCTTCTCCTCCACAACGGCTTGGACAGCAACACCAAGCAAAGCGCCGTGACGTTCTGCATAGCCATTGCTCCAAGGGCTGTGCGAACCGACAAACTCGCTGTGAATGCTGTGGGCTTCCAACATCTGGATGAACTCAGTCTCCCACTCGCCACCCTGGTCAAGGCGGATGGTCTGAGGTGGACCGAAAAGCGAGATCCACATCGACAAAAACTTGGCCGCCACATGTCCCGGACTGCGGTTCTTGAGCAACTTGGCCTGGTGGTAGGTCGTAGCCTCGTCCACAACCGACAGGGCCACATAGACGACACCTTTGTAGTCATGAAGGTACTTGAGGTCAGCATGGACACACGTATTGAAGACCACAGCTCTCACCTCAGGCCGTGAAGGGTGTGGGCGCTTAGGCGGACAAGAGAGTTGGCAAGACGGACATTGCAGCTGCTGAGCCATCTTGACGGTGTCATCGGAAGCTCCTGCATGCTGGAGCATGCGCATCAGGCCTTCCGTAGTTGGGTGACCAAGCCGGCGATGAAGCATCATCAGGCGTTCCATTTTGTCGGTCGGCGGCAGGTCCTTGAGATTTGAGGACACCTGTGGCGGGGAAGCCATTTCTGCCACCTCACTATTCTGATCCAGATGCATGCCTTCATGGTCGCTATGTTCTGGGCCGATGCCTTCAGCCCAAGCATCATGAGGGAACACCAAGTGCGCACTCTTGAAGTCTTGAGAGTCCTCCATGAACCGCTCCTCCGGCACCAAAGGGGGGGTCAAGAAGGTCTCCGTCCGCTTTCGCCGTGAATTTTCGCCCTTCAGGAAATCTTCTGCTCCAAGAACAACGGCCTCAGCGAATTTGTTGGTGTACCCGCCGGTGAACTCAGCCATTGAACACCAACGACCACGTACTCGAACTCCTGACAGACACGGACTGTGTCGATGTCCTCCGCTGCAAAGACGACAGGCCCGTTTGAGAATTTCACGCTGGCCCGTCAAAAGGGTCGGCTTACGCAAGTGGAGGCCTCGCGCTTGAGGATCCCATTCAGCATCAGGTCGACGAAGCCCAAAAGCGCACATGTCGGTACGTTGTTTTGGAAGGCCCTCCCAAGTGTCAATCACCACAGGTTCCTTCCATGCTCTCGAGGAAAGAGGATTCTCCCCCAAAACAGCGCCCCCACGGGCTCGTTGCGCCAAGACGACGTCCTGGACCCACCCCAGCATCTTGCGTTGTTCCATTCTTCGAGCCGCCAATCTTTCAAGGTACTCAGCGCTGCGAAATCCGAAAGTTCGAAGCTCTGACCAGACTGCGCTCGGAAAAGCCACCACCAGGAAGTCAGGATCGAACTCGCGGATGTACTCAGAGGCCTGGCGTTGGTCTTGGGGCTCCAACAAGTTGTAGTTCGGGAGCGTCAAAGGCTCCCCGACCTCCCATCCTGGGTGGTGCGCCGCAAAACTCACGGCCATGGTCCAAGTGAAGATCTCGATGATTCTCCAAGGTCCTGGGCGACGCCGGGGTCGAAGCACTCCATCCTGGGGGCTTGTCACCAACACGCTTGGCTCACAAAGCAACGTTGTGGTAGAGGACGTCTGCGCTGTACGGCCTAAGTACTTCACATCACCCATTGCCGCGTTGATCTTCTTCCTCATGTTCTTGTGGAAGTATCTCGTTCGGCTCTTGTCCGGGATCAACTCTTCTTGGTCGCTCAGGTCCTCGAACTCCAGGGCGATGTGCTTCTCAACGTCCTCCTTAGCTGGCAGGAGCTCCTCGTCGTCATCGGCGATCGGCTCCTCTTGGATCACTCCAAACTCGTGGCTGCTGATGCTTTCCACCTCGCTCTCCGAGCTCTCCTTCGAGAACTCCGAACCAGTCTCGTCGGCATCGGGGAGCTGCTGGATCACCTTTACTCCAAGATCACTTTCCAACAGATCAAGCCATTGTCGTTCGTTCTCTCGTCGTCTCTGCTCTCCGAAATCTCCAAAGAAGTCAGGCTCCTCTCGAGCCTCCTCCTCGGACTCTTCTTCGTCAGTCTCCGCCTGCTGGGATCTCTGGCACTCGTCACCAGCTGCAACAAAGGCCAAGCTATGAGGATTCTCTCGCAAGAGCTGAACCTGTTCCTTCAGGTTCGGTGCAGCCAAGGGGTCGACGGAGTCCGCAGCAAAGTTCAGGATACTCAGCGCTGGATGCCGAGTGGCGCTCAAGACCATGGGGTGCCACTCGCCAAAAAACTGGACAGCCTTGGTGGTGAAGTTGAAGCAGGTTCCCCACCTGGCCAGCTCCGATGGTCCGACCAGGCCTGGACAGGCCTCAGCTCCACCTCCCACCGCGCTCATCCGGATCGCGGTGTTCTTGCCATAGATGCCGGCGGGATAGATGAAGGCCTTCTCCGACAACTCAGGTTGACCAGAGCCGAACTGGAACGTCTCGTTCTCCTCCACCTCCATCCATGCATAGCCTAGCCGACGAAGTTCTTGTTGAAGCTCAAGGTGCCATCGCCATCCAGCCACAGCCGTCCTACACCCCGAGTCCAAGATCACCTGTCCAACGGGATGCGTCGTGTTCGCCGTCAAAACCGAGCTGGTGGAAGTGTTCGGCACACACGCAGTCGATGACGAACTTGTCAACACTCCATGGCGACAGCTCCACAGAAGCACGTTCTTTAGGTCACACTGTTTGCACCGTGCCTGGTGACCATGCTGATTTGCTGTCCACACCAAGGACTCATAGTTGTGAGGGCATCTGGCCTGCGCTTCGGAAGGTCGTGGAGCTCCAGAGGATGGCTTGGTTCTCCTGCCGTCCCATTGGGCACGCCACATCTGAAAGCGGAAATTCTCCAAGTCGCTCTTCATCACCGAGGAAGCCTTGTCTCTCCCTCGTTCGTCCTTCTTGCTGGGCGGTTGCAGGCTCCCAGCCAAAGGCAAGGCTGGCGAAAGAGGGCAATGCTCCCGAGGATATGGCTGACCCAAAGGCATCGTGGACGAAGTTGCTGGCAACTCTGTTCTGGAATTCCCACGGATCGGCAAAGGAAGCTGCTGCCGGCCAAGTTCCTCTTCTTCTTCCCGCTGGAGCAGGTGCTTGAGCGCCTTCTTGTCCTCCTTCGTGAACGTGTCCACCGCCGCCAACACCTCCAAGGGCTTCATCTTCACTCCGCGGTCGGACTTGGAAGTCTTGTCCACTGCACTCTTCGGCACACGTATGTCTCGCATAGGGCGTGGTGGAAGCTCGTCCTCGGTCCAAACGTTGCTCTCCTTGGCGCCAGGGCCGGCTCCAAGCATCAACCAACCACGCTTGGAGTGCAGCTTGTGACCACACTCTGGGCAGAACTTGCAATGGACCGAGACGGGCTGCTTGCACGAGGGGCACTCTGGGGAAGGAATTCCTGGAGAGGCGTCCGTAGTTCCAACCATGAACGTGAAGTTGGTAAAGTTCACCTCCCTCGCGGCAGTCTCAGGCTTCTTGTGCGGCGGGTCCCGGCCGCTCACCACATTGGGACACTGACTGTCTCCCTTCCAGTGGCCTCTCTGTCCGCATGAGGAGCAAGTGCTCATCCGCTTCTTCTCCGCCAAAGATCTTGTAGAGCTCGAACTGGGTGTAGCTTTTGACCATCCACGGGCCTTCCGAACTCCGGCAGTCTTGGCCTTGGCCTTCCAACCAGCAGCGAAAGCTTCATAGACTTCCTGCTCCGAGGCGACATCAGGGATGGCTCCTCCATCTTCTTCCCCATCCTCCAAGTCTTCCTCCTCGTCGGGCAAAAGCTCACCTTCTGGCAGGGGTTCCAGGCTCTCACCAAGCACAAATTCTTGCTCCAAGTCTTCCTCGGCCTCGAATTCTTCTGTCTCTTCTTGAGCCACAGCCAGGTGTGCACCATGCCTTCGAAAGGTCTTGGGCCTGGAGGACGCCGAGGACATAGAGCTCGCCGTGGTAGATGTCGATGACGAAGTAGACGACGGTCGGGTTGAACGGCGGGAAGCTGCGCCACTGCCACCCAGGTACGGTACTCGCCTCTCCTCCTCGTGGATATGCGAGCAGCGATGTCTCAAAGCTTTTTCGATGGCATCCGCGTCATAGGTACCACCAGCTGAGTAGAAAACGTCCAAGCGGTCTCGTCGGCTCAGCGACGCCTTGTTGAGCAGTTTCTGTGCCCATGCTCGGTTGGACCAGGTGGAGTCGGGGTCCTCGATGACATAGTTCATGCGCAGCCTTTTCATGCCGGCGACATAGCTGGCAACCGACTGTCCTGGGAGACGCCGGTAAAGACTAAGCTCCTTCTCTGCCCTCTCGAAGCTCTCCGCCGTGGACTCGCCGAAGGCCTCCTCCAAGATGACCCACATCACAGTCAAGCCCCCGGAGGCGGTGTAGTCTGACAAGGGTCTCTGGTCCAAGACGTCCCTTGCCTCACCCCGGGTCGACAGGTACACCAGCATTGCCAACTCGGCAGGCTCGAGGCGATACAAGTGCTCCTGAGCTTCTGTGGCTCGTCTCCAAGCCTTGAACTTTCGCCTGTCACCACTGAACTCCTCCACCTTGACTGAGCCGATGGAGCTTTTTGGGCGCTCCGTCTCCCTCACCCTCTTTCGCAACATGCTGCGCAAGTCTGACGTGGCAGCACTTGACGACGTCTCTCCGCTGTCCTTGCCGTTGAGCTCTTCCATGAGTCTCCTCCTGGAAGTTGACGGGGAAGGGGAGCAACCTTGGACTGTGCCACTCTTGACGTCCCCTGGCGACCTAAGTCGCCGCTGTCATAGAGGTCGGCATCGGAAATGGTGGTGGCATGGCCCAAGGACTTGGGGGCCACATGCCCCAAGGAAGAGGTAGTGCATACGGAGGTCCTAGTGCGCCTGGAAGAGCTTGACAAGGTCCAGGCATTGCAGCAGGCCACCCTGGAGAAAGGCCAGGATGTGGAAAACCAGGCGGCGGCATCCACTGTCCAGGCATCGCCATTCCGTTGGCTTGCTCTCCAAGCAAACCGGCTCCCACGCTAGCCCCACCCATCTCGAAGGTAGGAGTCGTGGAAGTCGGGCCCCAGGCAGCGCCCTCTAACGTCCTTGCTGTTGCCGCTGGCGTCTCAGTCCCCAACTGACTGTGTCCACCAGCCGCGTTCATCGCCGCCCAAGGATCAGCAGCAGGCTGGTCCCATGGATCACTCTCATCATCGCTGCTGCTAGGAACCGGAGGCATCCGATCGCCAGCAGCAGCCGCAGCCATCAGCAAGCTCAAGGGCAGGCAGGCGCAGCCTAACCTAAACCACAAACCTCAAGCTCCGCTACCAATATGGGTATAGAAAACCCTAAGAACCAAAAGCAAGCAAGCAGGCAGCAAGCAAAGGGGTTGGCCTCGCGGGCCTGATTGGCCTCGCGGGCCTTGTTTTGCAGCAGAAGCTGTGAGCATCGATGCTGCCGGATGGGGACCTGTGTGCCAAAGAAAGGCTGTACATCATGACAATGTGTACATATATATATATATAGGTGTGTGTGTGTGTGTGTAATGATACAATTATAATATATAATCAGAATAGAAGAGAGAGATATATATCTATATATAATCATAATAATAATAAGAATAATAAATATAATAAATAAATCAGTAATACATATACATGTACTATAGGGAATATTATAAGGTAATTGCCGAATTTCCTTGTCAAGAACTCGTAAGTCTTAAGGTCTAGGTTTTAGAGGGCTTCGGCGTCTTGGTATATGGACTTTTGGGTGACTGGGTGCTCAAGACCACACTGATAGCCACAGGAACCGTGTAACCCTAAACCCGAATCCCTGAATGCGCGAAACCCTAAACCCAGAGCCCTGGACCCCGAACTGCCTAAATGGGGGTTTCCGAAATTAGGGGTACCTTATTGGGGTCCTTATTATATGGGGATACTACTGTTTGGGGATCTACATTGGGTTTTGCAAACCTCCACATCTTAAACCCTTGTCCCAGGCAGAGGGCAATTGCCCCTGAGCACGCGGCTGAGAAGAGAATAGGCCGGCAAAAACATCTAAACGAAGCTGTTGCTATGGTTTGCGGGGCTTTAAGAGCTTAGGGCTTTAGGGTTAGGGGTGGGGTATACTGGCTTAGGGCTTAGGGTGTAGGTCCGCAGGGTTGCACGCTTACTTGGGGCGTTTGGGGGCTTTAGGCGAGGATGTTGTGGGAATGACGGCTTCGGAGGGCACTCACCTACGGTCAAGTAGCCTGACTTTGCGCGAACTGCGCAGAACACTGTCCTGAAGCCAAGAAAGGCCGGTTGCAATTCGCTCGATAGTCCATGAGCGACGAAATTTAGCACTGGGGTTTAGGGTTTTGGACCCATGGTGTGTGGAGCTAAACCCGAACCCACAGAAGTGGCCCGGATACTTCGACCTCCCTTAGGTTGTGAAGGTCACGAATGTCACGACTGTCGGTGTCGGGGTTTAGGGGGTTCAGGGTTTCGGGCTTAGGGTCAGGGGTTTAGGGTTTAGGGTATTGAAAGCCTGTGTGCAAGGTACCTGTCAAACGTCCACCATGTGCGCACATGTCTTCTAGACCAACATCTCAGCGAACCGGCGTCGCGAGTTTCTGCCCAAATCCTCTGTGACTCGTCACGGCCTTCTTGTTCAACACTAAGCCCCAAATCCTAAACTCTAAACCCCAAGCCGGAAACCCCAGGCCCTAAACCCTATACCCCAAGCCCTACACCCCAAACCCTAAGCCCTGAACCCCTAATCCCCAAACTGAGCACCTTGAGCCCGAGACGTTTAGTATAGGGGTCGGAACAATTACTCACATTGATCTCTTATGGCCCCTTTATAATTATACTATAATGATGACCCCCTAACCCCTAAACCCTAAACCCTAAACCTTAAACCCTAAACCCTAAACCCTAAACCCTAAACCCTAAACCCTAAACCCTTCACCCTTCTAATTATTGAGGGGCCCCTGTATTTACGTGCGGGCTGGCGGGGCTGGAGCGGCACCTTGGAGGTGATTTGAGGCGTAAAATTGTGTATGCCTCTGTTTGATACATGTATGTATGCATGCAGATACACCAAAAAATGTCGAAGTATACGTTCATTCAATATATATCATCTATATATGTATATGTATATCTAGAGGGAAAGAGAGAGAGAGAGAGAGAGAGCGAGAGAGAGAGAGAGAGAGACACAGAGAGAGACAGAGAGAGACAAAGAGGCGTACATACTCATGTAGCACCTATGGCAGATCATCCACAAAAGTGAACTTCAGCGGCTTGAAGTTCGATGGCCGCCTCGGTACTCGGTGGTGCTACATCCCTTCATGAGTTTTTATGATGATTAGAACAGGGTTTTGGGGTTTATTATAGTATAATTCTATAGGGCTAGGGGCCATAAGGGAATACTATTAGTAGTTATTCCGACTTCTATGTTAATCAAAGTGGTCGACCCTTGCCAGGGACAGTCCAACCGTTCCACGCGAAAATGCTGCAGGACAAAGAGCCTAATTTAATGCAGCATTTGGGTAATTCTCTAAATTAAGGTCTCTTTTCGGGTCCTGCTTTTAAGGGTGCCGCACGATGTATTTAAAAGGGACCCTGATTTAGAGATCTTAGAGAACTACCCCCAGACCCTAAACTAAACCCTTAACTTGGGATGTTCCCCCTTATACTAGCAGTCCTTAAAGGGATTCTAGTACCCCCCCTTGTATAATCCCTATTAAGAGCTGTTAGTATAAGCGGGGACATCCCAACCATAAACCCTAAACACTTTACCCTATATAAACCCTAAACCCTAAAACCCTAGGATGGCTCTACCTCAAGCTGTGTTAGGGTTGAGGGTTGAGGGTTGAGGGTTGAGGGTTGAGGGTTGAGGGTTGAGGGTTGAGGGTTGAGGGTTGAGGGTTGAGGGTTGAGGGTTGAGGGTTGAGGGTTGAGGGTTGAGGGTTGAGGGTTGAGGGTTGAGGGTTGAGGGTTGAGGGTTGAGGGTTGAGGGTTGAGGGTTGAGGGTTGAGGGTTGAGGGTTGAGGGTTGAGGGTTGAGGGTTGAGGGTTGAGGGTTGAGGGTTGAGGGTTAAACTACTCTCTGCTGAAGAACCTCCAAAAAACAAAGACAAGCGAATAAGCCCTAAAGTAATTTCCCTTAGGGTTTAGGGTTTAGCGTTCATAAGGAAGATGTTCTATGTTCTGTTATTCTTTTCTCTTGGGAGGGGAGGGGGGGGGTTCTTAAGCAAATGGTAGTAAAGAAAGCCCTACCCCTGAACCCTGGACCCTAAAAAACTGCTGGGAACCCCAAACAAGGAACCCTGACTACAGCAGGCATACAGTAAGAACGTAAGTACACAAGCGTGGGCGAACACGGGCACTCGCATCTTTTTAGCCATGCACGTAAAATTTACAAAATGCATTGTCCAGACACGGCGGGAGCGCGCGCACCGTGGGCTCCAAGCTTCTGACTATGGTGTCGGCGTAGGGTTTAGGGTTTAGGGCTTAGGGTTTAGGGTTCAGGGCTTAGGTCCTTTAGACTCTGGGGTTCAGAAAGGGTTTCAGGGTTTCAGGGATTTGGGGCTCAGGCCTTTAGAGTTTAGGGATTTCGGGTCTGAGGGTCCTGGACCGGGGTTTAGGGCTACAGGTCTTTAGGGTATTGAGGCTCAGGGCTGCAGCGTCAGTGCGCCTTGGGTTTAGGGCCTAGGGCTTATGAGGATCCAGTAAGTCTCTATATTGTGATCCCTTGCGGGACTCCGCTTGTAAAACCTTTTAAGGAGAAGAGAGCTGATTACAGCTACTTTCCAGCAGATTCCACTCTGTAAAGCTGTCATAAGAGCTGCTGTCCCAATAGACCCCCCAGAACAGCCCAACCGAGCGCAGAGGTGCATCCCAGCGTGGTCTTCTATGCGACTGTCTTTTGTGAGCCATTGCTGCTCATGTCGACGGTAGTGTGCGTCGAGCCCTACAACAAGGAGGTGAAGTCAGTGGCTCACGTGGCTTTCGGGACACGCCGATATCAAGACACTCCAGGAATGTGATGGCCGAAGTCCGGCGCTGCCCTTGGTAAGTACACCTCGCTTGTCAATTTCTTAGCACACGAAACTTAAACCCAAACCCTTTCACCCCTAAATCCTAAACCCTACACCCCTGGACCCTGAACCCCAAACCCCCTAAACCCTTGACCCTAAGTCCCCTAAACGCCAAACATCCTTCTCAGCAAACCCCGAAGCGGGTCTGTTCGAAAAGCCTCAAAACCCTCAAGACCCATGAAACCCCTTCAAGCCCTTTAAAACCCCTAAAGCGCTCACAACCTGAAAACCCCCGACCCCTAAACGCTAAAGCCCGTACGTAAAGCCTCATAGGGCGCCTAAGACCCCCAAAAAACCCTAAGCCCTAAACCCTTCAAGCCCCAAAAGCCCTAGACCTTAAAAGCCCTAGAGCGATGACAACAACCCGGAATCCCTGAAATACCGAACACCAGGCTTCCCTGTAGGATTCAGGGTCTTAGGGGTTTTCGGGATGTAGGGCTTTAGGGAACTAAGGTTTGGGGGGGCTTAAGGCTTTGGGGGTTTTAAGGGTGCAGGAGCCAAGGGCCGCCGCAGTTTGGGGTTTGTAATCTGGGCGTTTAGGGAAAAGGTTGGGATGTCCCCCCTATGCTTGTTGACAT
Organism: Symbiodinium natans; assembly: GCA_905221605.1. Taxonomy (NCBI): domain Eukaryota; class Dinophyceae; order Suessiales; family Symbiodiniaceae; genus Symbiodinium; species Symbiodinium natans. The sequence goes on along the minus strand of CAJNDS010000225.1, from coordinate 1,020,494 downwards.
GGGGTTCCCTTTGCCGTCGTCTACCAGGTATTACCTTTGCACCAACCCTAAAACCAAATAGAACAAGGAAGCTACAAGTCAGCAATGATTTCCAATCTGGCGCCCCAAGCCCTCGAAATCCTAAACCCGAAGCCCTAACCCTGAACCCTGAACCCTGATCCCTGAACCCTGAACCCTGAACCCTGATCCCTGATCCCTGAACCCTAAACCCTCAACCCTAAACCCTAAACCCTAAGCCCTACGCCCTAAGGCCCTAAGCCCTAAAGCCCTAAAGCCCTAAAGCCCTAAAGCCCTAAAGCCCGAAGCCCTAAGCCCTGAGCCCTAAGCCCTAAACCCTAAGCCCTAAAGCCCTCAGCTCTAAGCCCCAAGCCCTAAGCCCTGAGCCCCTAATCCGGTCTTTAAAGGGCAACCTGGGAGATGAGAGTACTGCTTTAGGGTTTAGGGTTTAGGGTTTAGGGTTTAGGGTTTAGGGTTGAGGGTTTAGGGTTTAGGGTTTAGGGTTTACTTGGCTTGGTTCAATCCGGGCTGGCTGATGAAAAGCCGGATGGGCGTAGGGGCGTCAGGCGTTTCGGGGTTTAGGGGTTTTGGATTTTGGGCTTACTTTTAGGGATGTGGGGTTTAAGGGAAATTCGGGTTTCGGGGGTTTCAGGGGTTTAGGGCTTTTCAGGGCTTACCAAACGGCCCAAATCTCTGCCCCCCTAAACCCCGAACCCTAAACTCCAAACCCTATGCTGAAAGCTAAACCCTAAACCCTAAACCCTAAACCCTAAACCCTAAACCCTAAACCCTGACACCCTTAAGACCACCCCAAGTGCAGGCAGCGCAGCGCGAGACTTCCAGCATCAGCTGCGATCGTTTGGGAAAGGCCGCTTCTGCGAAGCTTGAGGGGGTTTGGGGCGTAGGCTCGCGGTTTAGGGTGCGGGGTTTAGGGGTTTAGGGGTTTCGGGGTTTAGGGGTTTAGGGTTTAGGGCGTTTAGGGTTGTGGGGTGTACCCGTGGCCCCTGCAAGAAAGAGGTAAATCGAGCCCCAGGTAGGGTTTAGAGTTTAGGATTTCGGGTTTGAGGGTTTAGGGTAGTGAAGCCCAGACGTGCCGTAGGCATATGTTCTGCTACCAAGACTACCTCTGGGTTTCGGCTTCGGCTAAAGACAAGTTGACCGGGCCTTGGAATGTAGACTCAAAACCCTGTATAGCCCCTTTCCCGACCATGTACCCTAAACCCTAAACCCTAAACCCTAAACCCTAAACCCTAAACCCTAAACCCTAAACCCTAAACCCTAAACCCTAAACCCTAAACCTTAGATCCTCCCCAAAACTCGCAGCTGCAAACTCTGCGCAGGATGATGGCTCTGGGGTTGAGGGCTCACGATTAGGGGGTTTGGGGTTTACCTGGGTACATACAGTTTTATGAGCTATACCTACTAGGTAAGGGTATTTACTACTACTGTAGGTAATAGGGTCCCAGGTAGGGTTTAGGGTTATGGGGTTTAGGGGTTGAGGTTCGGGCGTTAAGGGACCTTGAGAATAGCGCCTAGGGCTATAAACTTGCATTATGGTTCAGCGCTACGGCGCTAAGTAAAGCACCCGGACATTAGACCCTAAACCTTACCTCCCCCATCCTCCCCCCCCCCCCCCCGGGAGCGCCTGAACTCTAAATCCGCTAAGCCTGTTTACGATGCCTTTTACGAAGAGCCAGTAAGCCCTCGGTTCAGGGTTTAGGGTTTAGGCTTGGTGTTTAGGGCTTCGGGTTTAGGGTTTGGGGTTTGGGGACTGCAAAAGCGGCCCCGCAGCACCATCAACACGGCTAAGCTGCCGAGCTGCTAGTGGAGGAGATGGCGAGCATCTTGATTCAGGGTCTAGGGTCTAGGGTGTAGGCTTTAGGGTTTAAGGTTCAGGATTTAGGGTGTAGCTGAAGACTCATCTCCTAAACGAACCCTTGAGCCCTAAATCTCCTCCTAAACCCGAAACCTGACACCTCTTCTTCGTAGCCCAGTATCACTTTACACGGGAACCAAAAAAATGGGCAAGAGGGTACCACTGGGCTACCACGTTTCTTTCAGTATGGCTCGTCTCGGGCTTTTGGTCGCCATTCGCGGGCACTGGTGAAACAGCTGGGGGTCGTCGCAGGGAGCTCTCGAGGACCATCCTCCAAACCCTTAGCCTCTTTTTGCGAAACCTTAAACCCTAAACCCTGAACCCTAAACTAAACCCTAAGCCCTAAGCCCTGAGCCCTGAGCCCTAAGCCCTGAGCCCTAAGCCTCTCAAACCGAGCGGAAGAAGAGACTTAGAGGCCTTGGGTCCTTAACCCCCCCTCCCACTCGCGACTTAAGCCCTAGACCGGAGTTTAGCTTTTGAGGGTTTAGGGCTTAGGGGTTATGGAGTCTAGAGAGGGGAGTAAACAAATCCTAAACCCTATATACCCGACAATCCTATCAACCCTATGACCAACCCGATTATAATCCTTGTACAGCGTACCTTAAGAGCCCAAAACCTACCTTTTTGTAGGTCAGTACGAGAACACCCCTTATAGGAATCTTCTGCAACGTACAAGAAAGGTAGGCTGTTGGGGGTTCTTCTGGTACCCTACAAAACCTAAACCCTAAACCCTAAGCCCTAAACCCTAAACCCTAAACCCTAAAGCCTAAACCCTAGACCCTAAACCCTAAACCCTAAACCCTAAACCCTAAACCCTAAACCCCAAACCCTAGACCCTAAACCCTAAACCCTAAACCCTAAACCTAGACCCTAAACCCTAAACCCTAAACCCCAAACCCTAAACCCTAAACCCTAAACCCTAAACCCTAAACCCCAAACCCTAAACCCTAAACCGCGAGCTCGGGATGCTCCAGAAATGGCCGCGGTGGATAGAAGACTCAGCCGTGAGAGCTATTTACACGAGGATCGCGGGCCCAAGCCTGGGTGGCAGCTGCAGGGGAGAAGGGGTTTAGGGGTTTAGGGTTTAGGGTTTAGGGTTTTTAGGGTTTTTAGGGTTTAGGGTTTAGGGTTTTTAGGGTTTTTAGGGTTTTTAGGGTTTTTAGGGTTTTTAGGGTTTTTAGGGTTTTTAGGGTTTTTAGGGTTTTTAGGGTTTTTAGGGTTTTTAGGGTTTAGGGTTTTTAGGGTGTTTAGGGTTTTAGGGTTTTTAGGGTAGGGTTTAGGGTTTCGGGTTTAGGGTTTAGGGTGTTTAGGGTGTTTAGGGTGTTTAGGGTGTTTAGGGTGTTTAGGGTGTTTAGGGTTTTTAGGGTTTTTAGGGTTTAGGGTTTAGGGTTTTTAGGGTTTTTAGGGTTTTTAGGGTTTTTAGGGTTTTTAGGGTTTAGGGTTTTTAGGGTGTTTAGGGTTTTAGGGTTTTTAGGGTAGGGTTTAGGGTTTAGGGTTTCGGGTTTAGGGTTTAGGGTGTTTAGGGTGTTTAGGGTGTTTAGGGTTTTTAGGGTTTTTAGGGTTTTTAGGGTTTAGGGTTTAGGGTTTAGGGTTTAGGGTTACCTCAAAACTTTGAGGGTTTAGGGTCGGCTTGTCAGCTTCTCCATTTTTGTGGACACATGCAGTAGGGAATGGGGGAATGAGGCACCCTATGCAATCCCTTTAAAGTGTAAATATATGTAGGGGGATATAGGGTACCTCATTCCCTCATTGCCTACTAACCAACAGTAAGAGAACTGCTCCATCATGCTGTGCATGTCTAGGGTCGGCTGGCTCCTCATCAGACTCGAATAAGGGCCCCCCCAAAATTGCAGAAGCTGCGCCCACTTCACGGTGGGCATCCCTCTTTGCCAGCAACCTCTTGTTCGTCAAATCCCGGATTGCATGCTTCTGCTGCTCCGACTGTGTTCCCGGCAAGCAAAACTCTTCGAATGTTTAGGATTCAGGGTTTAGGTCTTAGAGTTTAGGGTTCAGGGGTTTTCCTTGCAGGTCATAACGTTTTTCCACCACCCCCCCCCCCCCCCCCCCCCCCCCAACAAAAAATATTATAATAATAATAAAATAAAGTCGAAAAGGCCAGTTAAAGACCTTGAAGCCCTACACACTAAGCCCTAAACCTGAAAGCCGCAGGTCCAGAAACTAATGGTTCAGCCTTATCGGTTCTTAGAAGGCCCCCCGAGCCCCATGAGGCAACTCGGAACTCGTGGCTTCGCCGATAGCCCAGCAATCATCATGAGGGTTCAGGGTTCAGGGTTCAGGGTTCAGGGTTCAGGGTTCAGGGTTTAGGGTTTAGGGTTTAGGGTTTAGGGTTTAGGGTTTAGGGCTTAGGGTTCAGGGTAGTGGTTCTAAGAAAGGTACCTTTGGGGGTTTGTTTTTTTGTTTACATTAATAAGGTAACCTTGAACCCAAAAAAAGGGGGCAAAAGGGGCAACGCTGGGCTCCCATGTCTCTTCAAGCGATCTGCTGTACCACCGACGCTCTCAGGTTACCCCGACTTCCCAATGAAACACCATGGAGCTGCAGGATTTAGGGTTAGGGTTTAGGGTTGCGGGGCTTTGGGGTGCGGGTTGGGGGAAGGGGGGGGTGGGTTTAGGGTTCAGGGTTTAGGGTTCAGGGCTTTTTCGGAGGCTCGTGGGTACTTTCTAATTAGCCCAAATGTAAGTCTACGTATAACCTACTTAGAGGACTAAGGGGGGGTTATAAGTACAATTACAATCTGAGGTTACAAGTACCCTTCATGGTTTCAGGCCTATCGTCCTGAGCACGCCTTGCAGGCTTGCACTGGGCCGCCCACGCCGCGAAAAGAAGTCACTGCAAAAAGAAGTCACCTCGTGTGGAAGGGAAGGGGTTTATAGGATTTAGGGTGACAGGTTAGGGTTTCGAGGTCAGCGGCTTTGAGGCTGTGAGGCTTGAGGCTTTAGGGCGAAACTCCGTGCCGACTTCGGGCGCAAAAGCTATGACAGCATGCCCTCGATCTCGCACAATTGCAACCAAGCTGGGGGAAATCGCATTCAGTTCACGCCATGTAGCTCTTGCGGGATCACCTCAGAACATCATACGCCATGCCGGTTGAGCGTAGGCCAAGCCATCTGCGCACTGTGTCTGCACACGGCGCGCGAGCTGAAATGCCCCAGGTGGGATGTTCCCCCTTATACTACCAGTCCTTAATATGGATTATCGTGCCCCCGATAATGATTCCTATTAAGGACTGTTGGTATAAGGGGCAACATAAAAATGTTAAAGGCACCTGCTCCGCGTGCAAAGAAACTGTCAACGCCCTCGGGAATGCCTGCCTAAATCCTAAACCCTAAACCCTAAACCCTAAACCCTAAACCCTAAACCCGAAATCCTAAACCCTAAACCCTAAACCCGAAGCCCAACCTACCTCCGAAGGTTGAGAGCTCAGGGCTTGAAGGGCTGTTAGGGGCTTAAGGCTTAGGGTTTAGGGCTTTTGAGTTGGGGCGCACCCGAATCCTAAACTGCCCCAAAGCCCCGCATGGTTCCCATCGAAGCCTCCCGAAAGCCTGAACCTTAGAAGCTCAGAAGGTTGGTGTTCCCCACAAAAAACCCGTGTGTGGGGGGGGGTTGCGACCCACTTGAAGTTGCAGGTAACCCTAAACTCTAAAGTCCTACGCCATAAACTCAAACAAAAGCCTTGAGCCCCAAACCCGAAACCCAAAATCACCAGCCCTGAGAACCAACGCCCATGAACCCTAAACTGCGACACTACAAACCCGCAACCAACAAACCCTAAACCTGGACCTTAACCCTTACAAACCCAAAACCTCACCCGCAGCCTGGCAATCCCTAAACCCCAAACCCTACAAACCCTGCAAACCTTAAAAACCCTTTAAACCCTACAAAGCTTAAAAACCCTATAAGCGCTACAAACCTTAAAAACCCTATCAATCCTACAAACCCTACCAACCCTACAAACTCTAGAAACCCTAAACCCCAAAAGCCCCGGGTTTTAGAGCCTGGTGCCCAGAACTGCCGCCCGCGCAGATTGGGCCAGGCCTTCTGATCCCCTACCGACCCCATGGGGAACTTAGACTTCAATCTAAACCCTAAACCCAAAACCCTAAACCCAGGCTTCGAGTTTGAGACTATGGAGTCTCCTTGAGACATACAGAGGGTGAGGGTGACCATCAGGTCGGAGGTTGGGGTTGAGGATTTAGGCTTTAGAATTTAGGGTTTAGGGTGCAGGGTTTAGGGTTCAGGGAAGGTTTGCAGGGTTTAGGGGCATGGGGGAGGGTGAGGGGTTTAGCAGGGTTCAAAAGTTCTGCCATTCAGACTTGTTGGGACTCAGGACTTTAGATTCAATTCTAGGCACCCCGAAGGTTGTACCCGAGGGGTTCCTTGAACTTACTCCTACTTGGAGGTTCATGGTACTTATAAACCAAGTATAACTGTACTTATAGCCAAGTTAGAGCACTTAAGGGGCTTAGGTTGTAGGTACAGTTATAATTGGTTAATAAGTACCTTGAACCTCCAAGTAGTGATAGTGTCCTCCCAGCCAAGGCTCCTCGGAACTTGCCTGAAGACTTCAACGTTCATGTCACCTTGCATCCTTCAGAAAGAGACTTAACCCCGAAGTACCAAGCCTAAACCCCAAAACGAACATCCATCAGCCACACATCCTGACATTTAACACTATACCCTAGAACCTACATGGGTGTTTCCGCAATTAGGGGTACCTAATTGGGGTCCACAATAAGAAATCTATACTAGGGGTCCCTTAGTCCCTTATGTTCGGGAACCCCCCATATAAACCCCAAACACCTCCAACAAGCAACCCACACGTCCCATGTGGAGGTTCTGGCGCGGAGGTGAAGTGGACGCCGCGCGTCCCCGGGGGACGGGGGGGCTGACCTGAAGCATGACCCAGGTTTTCCCTAAACCCTAAACCCTAAACCCTGAACCCTAAGCCCTAAACCCTAAACCCTAAACCCTAAACCCTAAACCCTAAACCCTAAACCCTAAACCCTAAACCCTAAACCCTAAACCCTAAACCCTAAACCCTAAACCGTGGCTTCGGGAAGCGGGGTTTGCGGGATCGCGGTTTCATGGGGTTCAGGGTTTTGTGGTTGGGCTTTGGAGGGCTCGAGGTGAGGGCAAAAGGAGTCCTGCACTGCCTCATGCCCACAATTTGTTGGACACAAGTGCAACCTTGCGATCAAGAGGGCGCCCACGTCTCAAGCCAAAATGGGTTTAGGCTACGCAGACGAACCCCAAGCCCTCAACCCTCAATGCCTCAACCCTAAAATGCTCCACCCGAAACCCCTAAACCCCTACACTCCGAAACGCCTAAACCTCTGAACGCCTAAACGCCTAAACCCCCCCCCCTTAAACCCCTAAAAACCATAGGGATCCCCGAACACCCCCCCCCCCTCCTCCTCCTTCCACAGATTCCGCACGGCCTAAGCCCTAAGCCCTAAACCCCAAACCCTAGACTCTGGAGGCATCAAAAAGCCTTCGCAAGACCCTGACAATCAAGTCTTGGGCGCAGGGCATAACTCAATGGCAGCTGCGGCACCTGGACGTGCCTGTCAGGGCTGGAGGAACCCAAAACCCCAAACCCTATACACCCTACACCCTAAACGCTAAATCCTAAACCCCAAACCCGAAACCCAAACCCTAAACCCTAAACCCCAAACTCCAAACCTTTGTGACCCGTTAGGTTCTGAGGGTTTTGACGATGTCAGAAGCCTCGGGCCAACTAGGGCTCTCGGGCTTTTGAGGGGTGTAGGTTCGAGCCTTCTGCGGGCTTCGGGTTTTGGCTTTAAGTGCTGGGCCTTTAGGGTTTGCAGGCCTTGAAACGGCACAGAGCCTTGGTGGTTTCGGATCTGGTTGTTTAAGAGGTTTAGTACAGGGGATTGGGACATCTAGTGCTTCGGATATTTAGGGGTTCGGGGTTGTGTAGTAGTTCACTGTAAACCCTACACCTCAAAACCCGATCGATCGAATGCCGGATAACCTCAAATTTCTTCAGGTTGAAATCAATGCTTCTGCTCTAAACCCGAAACGCTAAACCTTAAAGCCTAAACCGTAAACCCCAAACCCCGGGACCCCGAACCATAAACCCCAAACCCCAAACCAGAAACCACCAACATCTACAGCTTCCTGCGCCCTCAATGTTTCTGCCCTAAACCCATAACCCTATCCCTGAACCCCACACCCTCCTAAACCCCGAACCCGAAACGACAGGCTTGCAGCCGGCGCCTGAGTGTGTGCGGGTCCGGCGCCACAGGCGGCCAGGGGGCCGCCAGGATCCGCGGAGGGGAGCGCCAGCTTTGGGACCTGACATAAAAAGACGGGGGTTGGGGTTTGGGGTTTAGGGTTTGGCGTTTAGGGTTTGGGGTTTGGGGTTTGGGGGAGGACTATGACACTTCTGCAGGATGTCCAGGTACACCCTCAACACCTAAACTTTCAAAACCCTTACTTAACCTCCTAAAACCCCTTAAACCCCTAAAGCCCCTAAAGCCCCTAAAGCCCCTAAAACCCCTAAAACCCCTAAAACCCCTAAAAACCCCTAAAGCCCCTAAAACCCCTAAAACCTCTAAAACCCCTAAAATTGCATGGTCCCTTAGTATGGGCCTTCAAGAGGGTGCACCAATATGTACCCATATATACCCTAACCCTATCAGCCCTAAACCCTAAACCCTTTGAAGGAGGTATGGGGCCATATTAAGGGCTCATATAACTACCCTTAGAAGCACGCACTCCCCCGAACCCCTTAAAAAGGCACCTGACATGCTAGGTCTAAGGTTTAGGGTTTATATAGGGCTTCGAATTTAGGGTTTAGGGTCTTAGGGTCCCAAACCCGCCCTAAACCTCCCATGTACACTCCACCGACGACACGAAGCTAAGGTCCAGACACTGGATCCTGCGACGGCATAGGTGCAACGATGCCCTCCCGTGCGCGCCGCGGGGTCACCTGAAACACTGTCCCGTTGCATAAGGATCCACGTGGGTAGTTCTCTAAATTATTGTCCCCTTTTGGGTCCTGTATATAGTACGGCACCCTGCATAGTTCCCTTGGTATCCAGGTACATTGCTGGGGTTGTGGGTTTCGCTTCACTATCCCCAACCTGAATGAGGCCGCACAAACAGCTTCTTTAAGGGCGATGTGGACCTAACCACCAGACCCAACATGTCTGTGTGCTAGGCTCAGAACACCGTTGTTTCAATTCTTGCTGACACAACAGCAAGTATAGACGCGAGCGACAGCTTCTCTACTAGGAGCCACTGAGTCCAGAGCTCCATCTCATCAGTGCGGGACTGGTGTTCTGGCTTGGGGGCTTTTCGGTTTCTAGCTGTCAGGCGTACCCTGAAGGCCGAAGCTCTAAAGCCCAAACCCTCGAAAGCAGCGCCCTACAACCCAAAGCCCTAAAGGCCTCAGAGCTGCCCAAAGCCGCCCAAAACCCCTAAAACCCCTAAAACCCCTAAAACCCCTAAAACCCCTAAAGCCCCTAAAACCCCTAAAACCCCAAAAACCCCAAAAACCCCTAAAACCCAAAAACCAAAAAACCCCAAAACCCCAAACCCCAAGACCCCCAAACCAAACGCCGCCCTTGGGCCCAGGCCACAATCCTGGGGTACAAGCTCGGAACCTGTGAAACAAGGAGCCGACTTCACAAGGACACGCTGGATAGAAGGGGGGGGGGGGGGGGGGGGGGGCCGGGAGGCTCATGGTACTTATGAACCATATGAACCAAGTATAACTGTACTTATAATTTATAATCCACTTATAAGCCCCTTAAGTGCCCTAACATAGTTCTAAGTACAGTAATTTATTGGTTAATAAGTGCCATGAACCTCCAACGGGGGGGAGGTTTAGGATTTAGGGTGAGAGAGGGCTAAACAAGGTAGAACAGTTCCTACCCCAAGCCCTCCCCCGCGGGAGCAAGATGATCCATAGCGAGGCGTAGGGCTTATTGCTCAGGGTGTATAGGGTTTCGGGCTTGCTGGTTGGCAATTGTTGTGGTGGGGGTGGTACGTGCTGGTGGCAATCTGCCTCTAGAGCCCTAAATGCCAAGCCCATCAGCTTTATAAAGCCTAAACACTGAACGTTCAGTTTTCCGGCTGAACTAGGGGTAAGGGTTGTTGAGGACTTTGGGTTTAAGGTTTTAGGGCTTCGGGTTTCACCCTCAACCCCCAAAATGCAAACACCATCGAAGTCTCTCGAATCGAGGCCTGCGCCAGCGGCAGGGTCTGGAAACCTGCGCAGTCACGGGCTTAGTGCTTGCGGGGTCTAAGGGTTCCTGGAAGTGAGATGTGTTTGGGGCTTCAGGGTTTGGTGCTCTTAGGCTCCTAGGGTTCTTCGGCTCTGAGGCTCTTAGGCTCTTGAGCTCTTCGGCTCTTAGGCTCTTCATTGCGAGCGGCAAGCTCTAGACTTCGAGGATTCCGACAGTCGGCCCTGGGCAGCTGCATGTTTGCCCATACACCTATGCCCTAAACCCTAAATCAAAAACCAAGCCCCAAACCCCAAACCCTAAAGACCCTGAAGCGCCAAAACCCTAAGGCCCTAAACTCCAAACCAAAACAAACCCCAAGCCGCAAGGTCCTAAGCCCTCAACCCCAAACCCAAAACCCTAAAGCCCCAAGCCCCAAAAAGCTAATATTGGGATGTTCCCCCTATACTAACAGTCCTTAATCGAAATTAAATTGGGGGGGGGGGTACTCGAATCCCCATTAAGGACTGTTAGTACAAGGGGGAACATCCCAGCCCAAATGCTAAACCTTCTGGAAAGCCTTCTTGCCGCACCGGCTGGGGGATGACAAGGCCTGGGGCACAGGGCCTCGGAGGGCACCGGCAAGTGGAGCCGCGGGATTGCGTCATAGCCCAGAAACTACAATATGGGTCCCTTTTTGGGGCTGGGTCCTTTCCAGGGGAACCTTGAACCAAGAAAAGGGTCAAAGGGCACCACTGGGCTACGAAGTTTTGTCAGGTCTGCAAATTTTCAATGTGTATTACAGGTTTTCAAGGTTGTGTATGGATTTGGAGCTTCTCTTTGGAGTTTTACGGTGTGGGGGCTTCGGCGCTTTGGGGTTTGGAGCTCGGACTTGGGGCTTAGGCTTTGGAGGCTTTGAGGCGTCGGATTTGGATGTAGGGCTTAGGGTTACAGTAGGGTTCACCCTGACTCTTTGGGGCTGCAGAGTGGGGTCCGCAATTCAGTCAAATCGTCAGGACTTCGTACAGAAAATTCCACGCGGCGCGCCTTTAGCATCACTTGCCGGGCATCGCTGCCCCGTTAAAAATCACACAACCTCTACCCTGACCCCTAAACCCTAAACCCTAAACCCTAAACCCTAAACCCTAAACCCTCAACCCTAAACCCTAAACCCTAAACCCTAAGCCCTAAACCCTAAACCCTAAACCCTAAACCCTAAACCCTAAACCCTAAACCCTAAACCCTAAACCCTAAACCCTATTCAAGTCACATGAAACCCATGGACCCTCTGAACAACGCGAACCGAGCTTCGACTGTCCTCGGTGGGTGCAACACTAGGCCTGGTTCTTAGTAGGGAATGAGGGAATCAGGGCCCTATGTATACCTAAACCCTAAACCCTAAACCCTAAACCCTAAACCCTAAACCCTAAACCCTAAACCCTAAACCCTAAACCCTAAACCCTAAACCCTAAACCCTAAACCCTAAACCCTAAACCCTAAACCCAAACCTAACCTATACCCTTTGAAGGATTATGTAAGGCGATCATTCCCTCATTTCCCTACTAAGAACCAGGGGGGTAGGCTTGAAAGTTGAGGGTATAGAATAATTGCGCTGCTCTCGGATCCGGCTTGTAGGTTGATTATGTGCGTTTTATAAATCAATCTAGATATCTATATATGTAGATATCTATACATGTACATATGTATGTTATATAATATACATAAATATAATTCAATTTTTTTATGTTTATTTGTTGGGGGGAAGTTGAGGGGCAAAGATGTTGAATGTCGGGCTTTTGTTGTTGAATGCTGTAGGGCACCCTAAACCCTAAAGCCTAAAGCCTAAAATCCTTTCCCGCAAGACGAGAGCTACCGAGTTCCGCGGCGGGCCAACGGTAAAGGCCGCCGTCCTGGGCGAGGCCACCTGCATGCGTGTTTTTGGGGTTTCGGGTTTAGGGTTTCGGGCTGGGGTTTACGGACCCAAGTCTCTAAAGTCTAGAACCCTGGACCTCAGGTATCTGGAACTTTTTTTGCTTGGAATGGATAGCCCCCTGCCGAACCCCGCCCCACGCATATACCCCCCACCGCCAAACTTTTGTCCCTGCCACCCTTCCCCTCCCTTTGCCACTCCACCGACCCTGCTTCCCCATCGCACACCCTTCGACCCTACCCCCCTCCCCTGTACCCGGACCTGGGTTGTTCTTGTTTTGCCACTCCCACATTTGGGGTGCGTGGTCTATACATGAGCCTGCGTGTTACAACAGGATCCTCAAAGGGAATGATTGCACGAAGCCTCTAAAAGCCCTGAAGTCTAGCAGCACCTTCACACCCGCGACCTCCCGTTTGGGTATGCCTTGCCGCTGGACAGGCCCCGGCCAAGGCGGGTCGCGTAGCATCAAAACTAAGGTTGCTTTTGGTTCTCTTAGTGATCTAAGCCTCAAGCCCAAGAACTGAAACCTCAAAGGTGCCTCTCCTGCTCTTCCGGTCTGTCTGCTGCCCCAGTACAAACCTAAGACTTTAAGAGCCCTTCACGTTTTTGGGGATTGAACCCCTTCTAAATCCTAAGCCCTGAACCCAAAAACCCAGAGAGGCGATTGCATCGCTAGTGTTCATCTGCTGCAGGCCCGTGAGGTTTGTTGATCTGAACGCTTCCATACTCCAGCCGTTCTCAGATCGTGGTGCGTTTTGGGGAACCCTCACAACGTAAGCATCCGTAAAAATAAGGGGATCTCCCCCCACGGTTTAGGGTTTAGAGTTTAACGGTTTCGGCTTTAGGGTTCAGGGTTTAGGGTTTAGCCCAGGCCGTGTTCTGGAAATGTCCGGCCGACAAGTATGAGGACAAGTTTTATCGGCGGGACACTTCCCCAACCAAAGAAGCCTACGATCATCTCCCTCGGTTTAGGGTTTAGGGTTTAGGGTTTAGGGTTTAGGGTTTAGGGTTTAAGGGTTTAAGGGTTTAGGGTTTAGGGTTTAGGGTTTAGGGTTTAGGGTTAAGCCGCAGCCTAAACTGCCCCTGAGCCCAAAAGCATTCAGAAACCCTGATTACCCCAAAACCCTCAACCCGAACTATCCCGATGTACCTGGGGGGCTTGCCTTAGACCTTCCGCTGTAGAGCAAGAGTTGAGGGTTTAGGGTTCAGGGTTTAGGGTTTAGGGTTTAGGGTTTAGGGTTTAGGATTTAGGGTTTAGGGTTTAGGGTTTAGGGTTTAGGGTTTAGGGTTTAGGGTTAGTGTTCCTAAGAGAGCAGAGGCCATCCACTGGCGTCCCTCGGCCCTAAACCATTGTAGACCCTAACCCTGAGCCTTCATCGGATATGCACCAATGGAATGACACCCCGAAACCCGAAGGAAGGGAAGTAGCCCTAAACCCTAAACCCTGAACCCTAAACCTCACCCTCTAACCCTCTCAACCCTAGACCCACAAAAGCTTTGGAAACACCCTGCGCGCCACCTGTCTTGGCGGCACCGGTGAGGGGACGAAAGACCCTGGAGCCGCCACCTGGGTCCAACAAGCATGGGGCAGAGGGGTGGGATGTTAACCCTTATACTAAGAGGGTTTAGGGTTTCGGGTTTAGGGTTGTTCCCCCTCAGATGTTAACCCTTATACTAAGAGGGTTTCGGGTTTCGGGTTTCGGGTTGTTCCCCCTCATAAAAACAGTCCTTAATTCATTTGGATCATAATAGGGGGGGTACGAAAATCCCTCTTAAGGACTGCTAGTGTAAGGGGGAACATCCCAAGTTTAGGGTTTAATTGGGGTTCAAGGGTTTTATTTTGGGTTTAGGGTTCAAGGGATTTGCGGTTGTGTTTTCTTCCCCCCAAACCTCCCCATCTCAAACCCCTCAACAAAGCCCCTTACTAAACCTCTAAGCCCTCCACCTCTAAACCTCCTCCAAAAACTCCCAAACCCCCCCCCCCCCCCCTAAACAGCGTCAGCCCAACCCCGAATCCCTGGCCCTAACTGCCCTCCTAAAGCTCTGAACCTTTCCATGCCACCATCACATCCAAGGTCTGGGCCCGAGCGAGAGGTGTGACTGCCTCAGGCTATGGAGCTTAGGGCTTGGGGACTAAGGCTTTTCAAGCCGAATCCCGAAACCCACCCCCAAAAACCCACAAAAAAAGAAGACAAACCCTAAACCCCGAAGAAGCCCTCATCCCTAAACACCTACATGAGTAGTCTAGGGATTACCGGGGGGTCTAGGGGCGGGGTGCGGGGCACATACGTAGCACCAACTACCTGGTCTCCCAAGGCTGCGTTCGAAGCTTTGAAGTTTCAGAACTCAGGTTGAGGGTCAAGAGGTTTGGGGGTTGACGACTTCAGCGTTTAGGGGTTTAGGATTTTGGGGTGTCGGGGTTAGGGTACGAGTAGCTCGGAAAGGGCACGATAGAAGAGCAAAGTCTTCAAATCTGCAAGAAAAAAAGGAAAAGGAGGACGACAGGGTTTCGGATTTCGGTGCAGGCCTGTAAGACCCAAATATTTGCATCCCACAATCTCGCACCACAACCCCCTAAAACTTTGAACCCTATAAGCTCTGGAACAAACCTTTCGTCCCCTGCACCACAAGACTCCGAATAGCCACCCCGCCCAATCCCGAAAACCCTGTCCCTGGAACGCTATATCCCTAAATCCCGAGAACCTTTAACCCTAAAATCGAGCCTAAATACCGTTAACGCTAAGCCTAAGCCCTAAACCCTGTTTTCGTTGAGGCCGCCGCTCGTGCCGTTCGCGGCGTCACCTGTTGCCAAGAGGACTCGGAGGTTTCCAAACTTCAGGGTTTAGGGTTTAGAGGGTACCTCAGGTTTTAGGGTTTAGGGTTTAGGGTTTAGGGTTCAGCAGCTCCGGGTCGAGCAATCTCTAGTAGCCGCTGTTTGGGCTCTCGAAAAAAACCCACCCACCCAGAGAATGCCAAAACATGAAGAAATACAAAGTTTACATTTTTCATCAGCAAGCCCTGTCCTCCAACCTCACTCTGTCATGGACCCGCAGAGGCCAGAAGAAGAGGTAGGGGAGAGTAGGGGGGGGGAGGGAGAGGGAGGAGGGGGGGGGGGGGCGGGGGGGGGGGGGGGGGGGGGGGGGGGGGGGGGGGGGGGGGGGGCAGGCGGAAACCCTGAAGACCCTTGAGCGGTCGATTTGCCGTGGCCAAGGCCAAGGCCAAGGCTGCGCGTGCGCGCGCGGGCCAGGACAAGGCCAGGGCCGGTCGATTTGCCGTGGTCAAGGCCAAGGCCAAGGCCGCGTGCCCAACAGCGCCGGTCGATCTGGAAGGATTGGCCCCAAAGGCCAAGGTCGCGCGCGCGCGGGCCAGGACAAGGCCAGACCCTTGAGTGCCCAACAGGGCCGGTCGATTTGCCGTGGCCAAGGCCGCGTGCGACCCTTGAGTGCCCAACAGGGCCGGTCGATCTGGAAGGATTGGCCCCAGGGCCAGTGACCAACAGGGCCGGTCGATTTGCTGCCTTTAGGGTTTAAATATATATATATATATATATATATATATATATATATAGGTAAGAGGTTTAGGGTTTAGGGTTTAGGGTTTAGGGTTTAGGGTTTAGGGTTTAGGGTTTAGGGTTTAGGGTTTAGGGTTTAGGGTTTAGGGTTTAGGGTTTAGGGTTTAGGGTTTAGGGTTTAGGGTTTAGGGTTTAGGGTTTAGGGTTTAGGGTTTAGGGTTTAGGGTTTAGGGTTTAGGGTTTGCCGGTCGGAGGGGGCTTATAGGGTTTACAGGATCCACCCTACGGACCCTAACCCTAAACCTACCCAAACCCTAAACCTTCCTTCGTAAATCCTAAACCCTAAACCCTACTTGAGAGATTGCCCCTACGCAGACCCTAAGCCTTAGCCGGCGCCCAATCTCTTCACGTCCTCCCGTGCTCCCAGAAGACAGGTTGCTGCTCTCAGCTGGCGCATCCCTAGGCTTGGTAGGGCTTCGGGTATGCCTAAACCCTAAACCCGAAAACTCCTAAACCCCTAACCCTTAAATCCTTAATCCTCTAAACCGCGAAACCCCAAAAGACCCTAACCCCTGAACCCTTAAACCACCTCTAAACCCCAAAACCCCGATTCCCTAAGCCCTTACTTCGATAAGAAAGTCCATTCACAGGTGAGGGGACGGGAGACCTTCCACACACTCAAACCCGAACCCCAAAACCGTCATGAGAGCCCCGGCTTCTCGCGGGAAGCCCAGGAACGAACATCTGAAACCCACAGGGCTTAGGGTTTAGGGTTTAGGGTTTAGGGTTTAGGGTTTAGGGTTTAGGGTTTAGGGTTTAGGGTTTAGGGTTTAGGGTTTAGGGTTTAGGGTTTAGGGTTTAGGGTTTCCCTATACCCAACCCAACCCAACCCCCCACCCCTCGCGCAAAGCAAGGTTGCCTGCTCTGACACTGGGCTGGCCACGACCAATGCTGTTGGTGATGCCTGATAGAATACTCTTCCAAGGAAGAAACCCCAAACCCCAAACCACTAAAACCACTCAAGGATCTGAGGAAATTGACTTAGCCCTAAACCCCAAACCACTAAAACCGCTAAAGGATCTGAGGGATCTCACTTAACCCTAGACGCAAGCCCATGGGGACGCGCCAAGCAGCGCCAGGAAGATCACGGTTTAGGGTTTATAGGGTTTCAAGGGTTTCGGGTTTTTTGTAGGGCATAGAGGGCCTATGGTGAATTTTATAAGGCAAGCTACGGCGTTTACAGGGTTTAAGGTTTCGGGTAACCCTAAACCCTAAACCCTAAACCCTAAACCCTAAACCCTCAACCCTCAACCCTAAACCCTACCCAGGTGCCAACTTAGGCTTCCTGGTTGTAGGAGTTTAGGGTTTAGGTTGGGGGGTACCTCAGGGGGGGCTGGTACAGGATCCCGAAACATGCCACTCACCCTGAAACTCCAGACCTTCCCCGAAACCTAACCCCCGAAGACCCAAAACCCGAAACCCCGCAGACGCAAAACCCGCAACTCCTCAATCCGAAACCTCCAAAATCCCTAGGCGGGTGCCTTGCCCGGAGCTTGTCCTCCCAGCCGCGTTTTGGCGGGTTTAGTCTCCCGGGGTTTAGGGTTTAGGCTTAGGATTTAAGGTTTAGGAGAGTGTCACAGGCCCTTAGTATCAGTTCAGGGGCTTAGCTTCTTTAGGGTTTCGGCTTTAGGTAGCTACTAGGCCCTTAGCATCAGTTCAGGGTTTAGAGTTGTAGGGGTTAGAACAGATCAGAGGTCTAGGGCGAACGAGTAGGTAGATTCCCTACGGTGCGTCGAGAAGGCCGTCTGTCCACGACAACCATCGGTGTAGATGCGCTCGGCTTCGCCAAGATCTTCAGGAGGTAGACACTTCTCCACGCTCATATGAGGGCCAAGACAGCTATCCATTTAGAGCTTGATCTGCGCTGCCACTGGTTCAGTGAAGTGGGCCAAAGGACACACAAGGCCAAAGGCACCATCTGCAGGATCAGATCCATTGCTTGCAAGGTCACCTTCGTAAATGGTGACTGTACCATAGTGTTCCTGAGCATGGTATCGCCTTTCGCGCTCATCAAAGTGTGATCCCACAGTCTGTGGCGGCGCCATTCACTGTTTTCGTGATAAACGGTTCGCTCTGCGAGAGTTTGGAGTTTCGGGCTTTGGGGTTCCGGGTCTGGAGCATTAGGGGTTAAACGGGTTAAGAGCTTAGGATTTTGGGGTTTAGTCTTGCAGTAGTCACAAGGGCCCTTAGTATCAGCTCAGGGTTGAAAAGGTCTCCGGGCCCTGAGTACGAGACACTCATTTTGGAGCCCCGATATACCCTAAACCCTGTACCCTAAACCCTCATCTCTAAACCCCAGCCTGTAGAACCCCACGGCCACGCACGTCAGAACCCTCCAACAAAGGTCGTAAGGGCATTCGCGGGTGTGTTTAAAGCATTTTCAAGGAGGGCTTGGGAAAGCCTAAAGGCTAAACCCCGAAACTTACTTGGAGGTTCATGGTACCTATTGACCAATTCTAACTGTACTTATAACTGTGGTTTTTACCACATTAGGGCGCTTAAGGGGCTTACAAGTGCAGGTTAAGAAATACCATGAACCTCCAAGTAGCACCCTGAGCTTCAACCCTAAACCCCAAGACCTAAGACGTGGAGCGGTCCTGTAGATTAGGATTCAGGGCGTTGGCAGTTTAGGGGTGCAGGGGCTTTTGGGGATTAGGAGTTTAGAGTTTAGGGCTTTTGAGGATTAGTGGTTTTGGGTCAAGGCCTGTTAGGGATTGGGAGATATTTAGCCCTAAGCCCTGAACCCTGAACCCTGAACCCTGAACCCTGAACCCTAAACCGAGTTTAGGACACACCCGAGGCCTTGCGGACTCCGCGGCTCTCTACGCCTGGGACACGAGGAAACAAAGCCAGCTCTGGGTAGGAGCCGTTGAAGAGCTTGGGGTTTAGGGTTTAGGGTTTAGGGTTTAGGGTTTAGGGTTTAGGGTTTAGGGTTTAGGGTTTAGGGTCTAGGGTCTAGGGTCTATAGGGTCTAGGGTCTAGGGTCTAGGGTCTAGGGTCTAGGGTCTAGGGTCTAGGGTCTAGGGCCTAACCCCTCAACCCTAGACCCCCAAACAAAAAGTCAGTGAGCTGTAGAGCCATGGTTTGGGATTTCTGAAGGTCGGGCTGAGGGCGCGGTTCCAGGACGCAGGGGTTGAAGCTTGGCAGCAAAACCCTTCAGTGAGAGTTTAGGGTTTAGGGTTTAGAGTATGGCTTCTTGGGCTTAGGGAACTTCAACCTTCACCCTTGGGAACTTGGGGCTCTGGTGGGGGTAGTCTAGGGTTGAAGGCTTCGGACAAGCACAACTTTCTGCATGTTGAAAGGGCTTACAGACACCTAACCCTTTAGACCAGCTTTAGACAGCTTAAGTGGTCTGTTTCCAAAGGACGGGTGGGGGCGTTCTGATTTAGGGTTTAAGTTGTAGGACCCTAAACCCTAAACCCTAAATTCCCCAAAACCCACTCTAAACCTTACAAAGCCTCGTAGAGCCCTGACCTCGAAACCCTGTGTATAAACTGTATTGAAAACGATGCCCTATTTACCCGGTAAACCCCGTGAAGGCCGTAAACCCCGTAAACTCTATAATGCTCTGAAACTTACAACTTGCAAACCCTAACATTATACGTAAGCTTTCTAAAGCCTCTCAGCCCTTTCAACTCCAACGCCACAACTCTATACAGCCTGAGCCCGGGAAATATAAAAACAAAAACAAAAAGAACGCAACTGTGGCTCCGGACGCGTCCGACGCCGGCGACGGCGCCGGCGCCGAAACGGCAGCCGAAGTCGTGCCGCCTGCCCATAACTGAGGATCGGCTGCGGTTTTGGGATTTGGGAGAATTCTTTGGGGTTTAGGGTGAAAGGTTTTGGGTTTTTGGGGTTTTGAGGGATGTAGGTGTAGGATTCTGAGGGTCTAGTATGGGTTGAGGTTCTTGTCTGGGTTAAGGGTTGATCTTGTAGGATCTCATTAAAGTGTGCAAGGTTTGAATTGAGGGTACGACACCGACCTGCTGCTCACTCTGATAGGTTTAGGGTTTGGGGTTTAGAGTTTAGGGTTTGGTCAATGTAGGGTTTATAAAGTTTAGGGTTTAGTACATTTAGGGTTTTCAAAAGCTTGTGCATGGTCGAGGCCTATGGCCTCAGGGCCATGACTCAACGCACTCTGAACCCTGCAAGCCCTTTAACCTTAAACCCTAAGGCCTAAGCCCTACACCCTGTAAGCCCTTTTAGGCTGCTGTAAAGCCCTTTTAGGCTGCTGCAAAGCCCTTCTAGGCTGCGTACAGGCAGGCAAGAATAACCGTCTAAAACCCGAAGGTTCGGTATTTTGGGGTTGCGCAGAGAGCACCAGCACCGCAAATCCGATTGCAAAGTCTGGAGGGCCCTGAGGTTTAGGGTTTAGGGTTTAGGGTTTAGGGTCTAAGGATTCAATCAGCGCGGGGGGAGGAGATGAGGGGTTCAGGCTTGAGAAGGGCTTCTCACTGGCTGAGTTGATTGGGAGGGAGACAAGAGGTTCACGGGAGAAAAGAGGTTCAATTCAGGGGCTGAGGTTTAAGGTTTAGGGTTTAGGGTTTAGCGTTTAGGGCTTAGGGGATTTCAGGGTTGAGGGTTTGCAGGGTTTAGGGTTGAAGGTCTATAGGGTTTAGGGTTTCGTTTCGATCTTGACTGGGATGCTCCGTGCGGCCGGGGATGAGAACCCGACACAAAGCCTGCAAGTAGCCACGCCCAAATCATGTCGTCACGGTGGCGTGCAGGCATCCGCATCGGTCGCAGAGCAGCTCGGTTGTCGTTGCTTCCGCCCTTCAGGGTTGGTGATTGTGACCAACTCAGGACACTTCGCTGACGCCAAGCTCACCGGGGGGGTGACCAACCTTACTGTACAGGCTTAAACCCCTAAATTCCGGTAAGTTCTTCAACCCTGAGGCCCCACGAAGCTGCCAAGCCCCTTAAGTCTCTAAACTCTTGAACCCTTCGGCCCCCTCAACCCCAACCCGCAAACCCCCAAACCCCCAAAGTCTAAACCCCACATCCCAAACCCAACCCCTATAACCCTAAACCCTGAACCCTAAACCCCTATACCCTAAACCCTAAACCCTAAACCCCTCAACCCTACAGCCTAAACCCCGAAACCTCCGACGAAGCTGCCTGGCCCTGTGCTCACTACGCAGCTGCCCGCTGTGGAGCTCGCATTCCGGGAGAGCCTTTGTTGGGGTTTTGGGTTTAGGGTTTAGGGTTTAGGGTTCAGGGTTTAGGGCTCAGGGTTTATGGTTCAGGGTTCAGGGTTACGGTTTAGGGTTCAGCGTTTAGGATTCAGGGTTTAGGGTTCAGGGTTTAGGGATGCGGGGGATTGGGCCCATGTTCTCCCTTCTGTGTAGGGTTTCAGGGTTACGCGGTTTAGGGACCTTATGTCTCTGAACTGTATTCTGAACCCTAAAACCTACACCCTAAACCCTGAACCCGAAACCCGAAAAGGAAGGCTCAGAAAATTCAGCGCTCTAAGGCTTCGTGGGTGTTAGATGGTTCAAGGATTTCCGGTTGAGATATCGATGAGTCCGGGTTTGGGCGCTGGGGGTTTCGGGAGCTTAGGGCTTTAGGGTTCGGGTATAGGGCTTGAGGGTTCTGGGTTTGGAGATTTTGGGGGGTTGGGATTGAGGTTTCATGAGAATTAGTAATGGTTCTGAAGCGGGCTTTTGCGAACAAAGCCGCGCAGACCTTTCACTCAGCCGCATATGCCTTAACCCTAAGCGCTGTACCCAAAAACCCAAACCCCAAACCCTCAACCCTAAACCCTAAACTAACCCTAAACCCTAAACCCTAAACTCCAAAGCCTAAACCCTAAACCCCAAAGCCCTAATCTTAAGACTCTGAAGCTTCGAGATGCTCTGAATCTGGAAGCCCTTCGAATATGACCCAGCCAGTTATGTATGCTAGGAGTCAGGACCAGGGCCTCAAGGAGTGACCCTTGTAAATAACCGTAGGGGGTATTTAGGGGCTGCAGAGGTATACAGGGACTACGTAAGGCATACATATAGGGGATAAGAGAAGGGGCCCTCCTTATCCCCCTTAGATGGAGCAGCTTAAGACACCCAGCGCGGCCAAACCCAACATCCTGAACCGCCGGCCCTTTGATCTTGAACCTCAAAGCCCCAAAGCCCCAAAGCCCCAAAGCCCCAAAGCCCCAAAGCCCCAAAGCCCCAAAGCCCCAAAGCCCCAAAGCCCCAAAGCCCCAAAGCCCCAAAGCCCCAAAGCCCCAAAGCCCCAAAGCCTAAACCCTAAACCCTAAACTCCACGGCTGAGCTCCGAGGCGGCGTGTCGTCGCTGCCCCCGGCGGAGTTGCCTGACGTGCTAAGAAGCTCCGCTCTCCCTAAGAGTTGTGACTCAGTTGTGACTCGCTTCAGAGCTCAAGGCTCTGGGTTTCGGGTTTCGGGTTTATGGTTTCGGGTTTCGGGTTAGGGTAACCCTGGGCCGTGAACCCTAAATCCCCTAACCCCAAGCCCTAAACTCTAAGACTAAGACGAAGAATCAGCAGGGGAGATTAGGTAGTTTAAAGGGCATTCGGGTTGAGGGTGGCGACGTTTACATATCCCAGGGCGTATTGGGGATATTGTGGCTTACGATTTGTACTAAGGGATACGTCGACCGATCAGGGCACATCAAAAATGTTGTTGCCCTTCGATCTGCGGGTTGGGGTGTCATTGTTTGGGTTCTAGGGTCTAGGGGTCTAGGGCTTTAAGGGCTTTAAGGGGGTTTTAGGGTTTAGGGTCTAGGGCTCTAAGGGTTTAAAGGGTCAAGGTTCCTGTTACCACCACTAAAGCCCTCAAGCCTCGAGCCGAAAAAAAAAACATCGCCGGCCTGCTCTACTTCGGGGCGGCGTGGAAGCCGCCGGGTCACCTGTGGCGCTGCGTGGTGGGAAGGGTGAGTTGTAGGGCCTAGGAGGTTTATTCGGTTTAGGGTTTAAAGGTTAAGGGTTAAGGGTTTAGGGTTTAGGGTTTGGGGTTTGGGGTTTGGGGTTTGGGGTTTGGGGTTTGGGGTTTGGGGTTTGGGGTTTGGGGTTTGGGGTTTAGAGCCTGGGGCTTGGGGGCTTGGGGGCTTGGGAGCTTGGGGGCTTGGGGGCTTGGGCTTCGAGGGGGCTAGGTTGGCCCCGTAAACCCAAACTATTCTTGCACTTGATCCCCTTGAACCCCAGAAAGTTTCTCGAATGTCCTAAGGTCCTACTTAGGAACTCTTGGGGTTGGCACTTGGGATTTGGGGTTGGAAAGCTGACGATGCGGGGAAAGACCCTCCTTGTGGGCGCAGGGGAGCATGCCTTCAGGCCCCTTGAAGGCGTTCGTGAAAAGGGGCTATAAGGTACCTGGCTGCCATTGAACAGCGAAGGCCAAAAATAGACCTGTCTAGAGCAACAAAGTTTTGGCAGCAGCCCTACCGAGAAAGAGACAAAGCTGTGTGCGTTGAGGTCACTGCAATCCTTCCCACCAGGCCCTCGACCCCCCAACCCCCCCGCCCCTTATGCCTCAGAAGCCCTATATAAATCCTTGAGGCTGATAAGACCTTTGATCAAAGCCCGCAAGACTTGAGCCCTGCGAGCCCCCTAAATGCTCCCCCACAACACGAAAGAGGCACACCGGGCTTCGGCTTTAGGGTTGAGGGCTTAGGGTTTAGGGTTTAGGGCCCACCAAACCCTGCACCCTAATCTGCACCGCCTCGTTTGTCCACTTTGGAACAAGGGAGATCACCTCTCAGCTTGGGTTTGCATGCGCAAAGACCTTACATGTCTAGCCCCAGAATAACCTAGGAATAAACAGGGTGCCCTTTTTGGTTTCAAGGTGCCGAGGTGCTTGGTTTAGGGTTTAGGGTTTGGGGTTTGGGGTTTAGGGTTTCGGGTTTCGGGTTTAGGCCCAGAGTCGAAAACCTCCAGGACATGTCGATCGACGCTGAACCCATTGGACATGAGAGTATCCTTGCCTTCTTTTTCGTGTAGTTAAATCAACATCCGGGTTTCTGGCTATGGGGGGTACCCTTTTGGGGGTCCCTGTAAGGGGATTCTATTCTATAGGGGGTGTAAAAGGAGTACCCCTATTTTGGGAGGTACCAACATGGAATCCTGACTCTAGACAACAAGGCCCCCGAAACCTGAACGCTGACTAAACCCCAAACCCTAACACCCTCAACGCCAAACCCTTAACCCTCAACCCCAATCCCTAAACTCCAAACCCCAAACCGGAAACCCTAAATCCCAAACCCTAAACCCTAAACCCTAAACCCTAAACCCGAAACCCTAAACCCTAAACTCTAAACCCTAAACCCCAAACCCTAACTAGCTCGCCTTTCTTAGGCCGGGCACCTCCGCGGCTTGGCGTGGGCTTGCCGCCGTTCTCCTGCAACGCCCCCCAAGCCCCAGCTTTTGGGGTTTGAGGGTTTAGGGTTTAGGGTTTAGGGTGTTTTTGGGGTTTAGGGTGGTTTTCAGGGCTTTTGGGGCGTGTTCAGGGTTTTAGGGTTTTTTTAGGGTTTTTAGGGGTTTGGGGGGTTTTAGGGCTTAAGGGTTTCGGGGCTTTAGGGTTTCAGGGTATTAGGGTGTTGGGGGGCTCTGGGTTTAAGGCTTTAAGGGTTTGAAGGCGGTTTCGGGGTTGGTTGCACTGGGCTTATAGGCCCAGGGCTCAGGGCTGCCTTAGCCCTAAACCCTAAACCCTAAACCCTAAACCCTAAACCCTCAACCCTCAACCCTAAACCCTAAACCCTAAACCCTAGAACCTAAACCCTAAACCCTCAACCCTAAACCCTAAACCCTAAACCCTAAACCCTGAACCCTAAACCCTAAACCCTAAACCCTAAACCCTAAACCCTAAACCCTAAACTTAGCCGTCCTTCCAGCCAGTCCGCGACGCGCCATTCTTTGGCCGAGGCTGCTGACCTCTCGGGGTGCCTGCAGCCTGCAGCGCCCCAGGGGTTCTGGGGATTAATTAGGGTTTAGGGTTTAGGGTTTAGGGTTTAGGGTTTAGGGTTTAGGGTTTAGGGTTTAGGGTTTAGGGTTTAGGGTTTAGGGTTTAGGGTTAGGGTTTAGGGTTTAGGGTTTAGGGTTTAGGGTTTAGGGTTTAGGGTTTAGGGTTTAGGGTTTAGGGTTTAGGGTTTAGGGTCTAGGGCACAAAAAATACCCCCTAAAGAGTACCACTGGGCTACCGAGCCGAAGAACCAGCCTCCACACCCATGGCTTGACTTAGAAAAGGTAACCCTAAACCCTAAACCCTAAACCCTAAACCCTAAACCGCTTTAGGACTGCGGGTGCCAGAACTTAGGGTTTCGGACCCTCTCTAGGTCCTAAGCCCAAACCTCAAAGCCCAAATGCGAACCGCCTGAACCCTAAGAACCCTGCAAACAGCAGCTCTAAACCACCTACACCCTAAACACCACATAATCTGCACCCTAAACCAGCCTGGCTTGGTCGACTGGATGAGGAGGGAACATGACCTGGATAAGGATGGTTTCAGGTTTAGGGCTGTATGCCCATCACGTAGGGGCCTGTTGCAATACCGGAGTTGCAGGTGAAACTTTTAGGCTACAAATCAAGCAATGTCCTTATGTACCAGGGCTCTAAAAAAGACTTATATATGGTAGCATACATATATACATATATATATACATATATATACATGCTACCCCCCCCTCCCGGGACCTACCTTTTCGAGTGTTGTTGGTTAATTTTTCTGAAGTTCTAATCCATCAAGTTGAATTACAAACGAAGTTCGGATGAGAATGTCTCAGGGTGTGGCCTTAGAACTTAAAATTCCAAATAAATTTCTATGCGAATAGGGGGACAGAGGAGGATGTGATACCGTGTGGTCTTTAATAATCCGAGCTCCTGTTTAATTAAACCCCCTATATTTAAAGAAATTTTTTTGCCCGGATTCCCGCCGGAAGACTACTTTCCATTACGATGGATTTCGTATGGGCCAAACCCCCCACATTTAAAGAATTTTTGTTTGGGGGGGGTTGTCAAATTTTGAAACTCTGCCTTTCTGAAAGCTTTTTTCTTCTGCAGGGACGTTTGGGTTCTTACTGTTTTTTAATAGAGAAACCATACGGGGCCATGGTCCAACTATTGCGGAACCCTGCCTTCCTTATTGTGTTTTTTTTTGGGGGGGGGGCCCCCCCCAATTAAACAGGAGCTCGGATTATACGGTTAACTAAGTTAACTAGATGTATTTCCCATACCAAGGATGTCTTGGGCTGTGGCCAGTTAATGTACTTGTTAAAATTCGGTTTACTCACAAACAGAGCCCAGACGATAATTTCCTAGTGCGTGGCCTTCTTTTCTCAGCTCATTTTTTCAATAACTTACGAAGCAAGCCCAGATGAGGGGGTTTCAGGCTGTGACCTCTGAATATAGGATTTAATGACATCTTGTTTTGTCAGGCCCCGTAAGAGGATTGCAGAAGGTGTGCAATTTAAATTTAAACATCGAAGCCAACCCACATGCGAACGAGGCCCAGAGGAGGATTGGACAGGGTAGTCTTAGAATTTATTTTTTTCTATTAATATTACGAACGAGGCCAGAAGACTTCTCAGAGGAAGTTCACTTAAGGTGTAGGCTGATATTAGCAATTTGGTTTAAATATGAATTTGAAGCCTAACAGGTTCTTATCAGACGTTAAGCTGAACGACTTCCAAATGACAACGTTTTAAGGTATGACCCTTTAATGTGAAATTCAAATAGTACGGACTTGATACCCGGTTGCTTTGGACTGCGGGAAACATTAAGGGTGGTGAGCGGGATAGGATAATTGCTCACAGTATTCTCACGTCCCCCACACTTACTGTAAATGACTTTTCGCATCACCCTATGCACTCGAATACTTCCTAGTCTTATGATTCTAGACTTGCCTTTTTTCCTTCTCCATCATCTGTATTTGATTTACAAGACATATACCCCGTGTACATACATGATGTGAGTACGTATACTGTGTTCTCTCTGCATTTCCACAGGAGGCAAGCCCTACGAACATAGGCATAACCCTATGGGATTTAAGGCTTAGGGGTTTATGCCCCAAGCCCTGGAGGTTCGTAAGGTTCTGATTCTACAGGCAATGCTTGAATCTTAAACCCTAGACTTTTTACCCTGTAGGATGTACCCCCTAGAGGGCTAACCCCGTGAGGGTTTTAGAGATACACCCTGAAAAGCCTTAAACCTTAAGCCTTTAGCCCAGCCCTATAGGGCTAATGGTTCAAACAACCTAAGGCCTGGGCAAATATACCATCAGCGCCTATAGGCTTAACACCGTTGAACCTTTTCGCGTCCTACAAGGTTTTCGGGCTCTGAACCTAAAGAGTTTAGGGTCAACGTGTAAATGCCTAAGCCTTAAACACGTGGGTTTAAACTCTACCTCTAAACCTTAACCCCCTTAACCCCAGGGCTTTAAGGCCAAGGGTGTAGGTTTACTTGCCGGCTTAGTTTTACATGCCTAAACCTTAAACCTTAAACTTTTAGATCTTCACTATGGGGTTTAAAGGGTTACGATTAAGGATTAAGTCTAATTGCTTAACCTTCAAACCCTATGTATGATTAAAAGGTTTAGGGTTTAAGGTTTGAGCCTAAACCCTATAGGCTCTAAGGCTTAGGGGTTGAATCCTATAGAGTTTCGGGCCTTCTGGTTCAAACCCTAATCCCTTAATCGATAAGGTTTCAATTATCAGCCTTGAACAAGCCCTTAACAAACGACCAGAGAGCGCAGCGGAGCGGAGCGGACAGGAGAGGGAGGGAGGGGGAGGGAGGGGGAGGGAGGGGCAATCCTTTTTGCTGTCTTGGTTGAAAGATTGAAGGTTACGACCTGAGTGCAGGTATCGAGTTGCTATACAATTGAAATGTTGAGGATTATGGCGCCCAGAGCCTCTCTCCTTAGACGAATTGCCCCCCAGGGGATACTTTAAAGTACATTAAAGTGGCCCTGGATCCAAGATCCAAGATCCAAGATGCCAAAAAAAACTTTTTGGGGAATCTTGGATCTTGGATCTTGGATCCAGGGCCACTTTAAAGTACTTTAAAGTGGCCCCCGGGGGCCCCGGGAGACAAAGTACAGGGACACCGTTTGTACTTAGACGATTTGGGCCCCCAGAGGGCACTTTAAAGTACTTTAAAGTGCCCCTCGGGGGCCCCGAGAGACAAAGTACAGGGGCACCATTTAGACGATTTGGGCCCCCAGGGGCCACTTTAAAGTACTTTAAAGTGGTCCTGGATCCAAGATCCAAGATCCAAGATCCAAGATTCTAAAAAAACTTTTTGGGGAATCTTGGATCTTGGATCTTGGATCCAGGGCCACTTTAAAGTACTTTAAAGTGGCCCCCGGGGGCCCGGGAGACAAAGTACAGGGGCACCCTTTGTACTTAGAACATTTCGGATCCAAGGGGCATTTGAAATTGCCCCCTCCAGGAGCCTCATTAATATTATATGATATATTTTTTTATCTCTCCCAAACCCCACGAGACCAACCTGAGCAATACAAGCTCTAAAAAAGGTAGGTCCCGGGAGGGGGGGGTACCATATATATATATATTTTTTTTTACAGATACCAGCCAAGGCGGCTGACTAGGTTCATGACATCAAGCGAACATTCTACTCCCACGCCACTAGTGATGTGCCGAAGCTGAGACACTCTTGTCACGAGCTTAATCTGCTTGGGCTTACCCTAAGCTCCCCAACCCCGTCCATGAACCCTAAAGATCCTACATCACCAGGTTCTCCCCCAAAGTCTCCAGTCGCCACAACCCCTTCAATGATTGCATTCCTAGAAGTTCTCATAAGACCTGGGCCAGAACCCTACTAAACCCAATAAATCCTAAACCCGAAACCCTAAACCCTAAATCGATCCTAAGCTGACTCAAGTAGGCTTCTTTCCTGAAGGATGGAGTAAGTGGAGTCTCTGGGTCTCCCATGCCATTGTGCATCCTAGGGTTTCATGTTGGGTGATGAGGTTGCAAAGCGCTTAGACCTCAATTTCAATGTGACCCGCTACTCCCGCGTAACCCTGGATTTCCTTTAGCCATCGTGGGCTTGGGGGTTTGGGTCTCGGCTAGGTGGGCTTGAGGAGGGCCCCACGGCGTCCTGGGATCCGCGCCCGATGATGACCTGATGGTAAGCTAGGGTCAGGGTGTTGGTGTTTGGGGTTTGGGGTTTGGGGTTTGGGGTTTGGGCTTTGGGCTTTGGGCTTTGGGCTTTGGGCTTTGGGCTTTGGGCTTTGGGCTTTGGGGTTTGGGGTTTAGGGTTTAGGGTTTAGGGTTTAGGGTTTAGGGTTGGGGCTCAGGATTTCGGGCTTTGGCAATTTGGCACATGTATAGAGTCGAGGGCTGAGAGTTTAGGGTCTGGGGGTGCTTCAGGCTTCCAAGACACACGACGGCTAAATTCCTAAACCCTAAACCCTAAACCCTAAACCCTAAACCCTAAACCCTAAACCCTAAACCCTAAACCCTAAACCCCCTGCAACAGAACCGACGGCAAGCCAGGATCGTTACAAGGGCTTTGTATGGAGCCCTGAATTGGAAGGGTCCTCTTATACCCTTTACATCCCAGAAGCCTTCAAAGGAGGCAAGGGACCATACTAAGGGACCATCTAACTACCCTAAGATTGTATACCCTCTACAGACCCTGTAAAACCCAAGAGCCCAGACTTCAGAACACCAGAACACTTGAACCCTAAACCCTAAACCCTAAATCCTAAACCCTAAACCCTAAACCCTAAACCCTAAACCCTAAACCCTAAACCCTAAACCCTAAACCCTAAACCCTAAACCCTAAACCCTAAACCCTAACCCTAAACCCTAAACCCTAACCCTTCACCCGCACACCCATGGACTCCTGGCTTCCCGTCACCCTATGTGTGTCAGCCCAAATCCCGAGCAAGCCACATCTCGACGCACTTAAATTTGGGGTTTAGGGTTTAGGGTTTAGGGTTTAGGGTTTAGGGTTTAGGGTTTAGGGTTTAGGGTTTAAGGCCCTGAGATCTACATCCGGAAACTCCAAGTATGCCGGATGTTTAGGGCCCGCAAGGTCTACTGTCCACGTGACCAAGCGACCTGCGCCTAAATGGTGCATCGTCCCACCTAAACCCTAGGCCCTACTATAACCCCAAGTGCAGCAACCCCTAAACCCTACAAACCTTAGTCCTGCACAAGCTATGGCCCTAAACCCACGGCAGCCTAGAAACAGGAACCACCGCCAAGATATTGCCAGAACACTTTCAATCCCAAACCCAAAAATCCTAAACCCATTTCCCGAACCCCAAACCCATCCAGGGCTGCCCGCGTTGCTTTCTCCGGTGCTGCGGAACCTCCGACAGAGGAGCGGCACAGGAGGAAGGGTCTCTACATAACCCCTCAAGCCCTAGACAAAGACCCGCACCCTGAAGCCCTGAAAGCCCTAAGGTTTAACCAGGGCTTGAAGCACCTCCCCCCTGGCCCTAGCCCGCGAACAAGACTTTGACAGGAATATAATGCCAATACAAGGACAATACCACCCAAGCACTCTCCTTGGAATTGCCATAGGTTCTTAGATGGAAATGTGTGTGTGTGTGTTACGTTGTATTCTTCAGGCACCGGGGCTACTTCGTACAACGTTTGTAGCCAGATGTTTCGGCTTTGGGTCCCCCACCCCCCAACCCCGCAACCCCCACACCCGCCCCCCGCTCGCCCGCGGTCGACCGCAACCGCCCCGCACCCGACCCAACAACAACAAACATGCCCTAAATAAGCAGTTTAGGGTTTAGGGTTTAGGGTTTCGGGTTTAGGGTTTAGGGTTTAGGGTTCAAAGCCTTGAAAAATCAACCCCAAACCCCGAAACCCAAAAAGCCCCAACGCCTCGCCGATCCACTTTGAGTCGCCGCCCCTGGCTGGGGCTCGATCCTGTGAGATCTTGGGGGCTTTCTAGGGGTTTAGGGTTTAGGGTTTAGGGTTTAGGGTTTAGGGTTTAGGGTTTAGGGTTTAGGGTTTAGGGTTTAGGGTTTAGGGTTTAGGGATTTAGGTCTTGGGGTGTAGGGCTTAGGGTTAGGGATTTCTGTCTTGGGGTTTAGGGTTTAGGGTTTTTGGTTTAGGGTTTCGGGTGGGGGGCTTGCTGTTTCGCTTCGATGGGGGCTGCTCTGGATACAGTCCCGTCCTCATAGAACACTTCTTTCACCCCTAGGGCTATCTGGATTGCTTATTGCTGATAAGAGCACCATAAGCCTTAAACC
This sequence comes from Symbiodinium natans, assembly GCA_905221605.1. Lineage (NCBI taxonomy): Eukaryota > Dinophyceae > Suessiales > Symbiodiniaceae > Symbiodinium > Symbiodinium natans. Next base: position 989,725 of record CAJNDS010000225.1, on the reverse strand, counting down.
GCAACCCCCAAAAAGCGTTCTCCCAGAAAACCTCAAACCCGAAACTTTAAAACACCCCGACCTCTAAAAGCCTTACTAAACACCCGAGCCCCATGCACGCCCTCGTGTCCTCGGCTGAGCTTGGAGGGAGCCGCGCCTGAGAGCAAGACAGCTGGGGCTCAGGGTTACTACAGACCCTAGAGCTACAACCCTCTATATTACTAACCTCTCTACACTCTACGTACAAGCACCTACAAAGACAACCCCCGACACCCTAAACCAACCCCTCCAAACTCCCCGAACACTCCCTCCACCACCCCCAACAACTCCACCTCCCTCGACAACCTGAAGCCCTAAACCTTAAACCCAAACCCCCAAACCTGATTATCCCTAAACCTGAAACCCTAAGCCCTAAACCTTATAAACCCTAAACCCTAAACCTTAAAACCTGCCCTAAACCTTAAACCCCCACCTCCCCCCACCCATCAAAAGCACAAAGGCGCCTCTGCCAGGGGCACCGGTCACTGCGACCTCGACCTTCCCGCAACCTCGCGTCCACCAGCTGAGGGTTTAGGGTTTACAGGGTCTAGGGTCTAGGGTCTAGGGTCTAGGGTCTAGGGTTTAGGGTTTAGGGTTTAGGGTTTAGGGTTTAGGGTTTAGGGTTAGGGGTTAGGGCCCAGGGCTTAGGGTTTAGGGTCCAGAAGTAGTGAAGTCGTGTTGCGCAGGCTCGGAAGAAGGGCTCCACGGTCTGAGCTCCAGATGTTGAATGATCTTTTTGTAGGGGGGGAGGGGGGCGGGGAGTTTAGGGTTTAGGGTGTAGGGTGTAGGGTTTAGGGTTTAGAGGCTTGGGGTTTTTGGGGCTTCAGGTCTAGGAGTTTGGGGAGTTCGAGGGATTAGGGGGCGCTGGCAACTGATGCATAGCCGCTGTCTGGCAAGGATGACGCTCCAGGTCACAGGGTTTAGGGTTTAGGGTTTAGGGTTTAGGTCCAGGTTATAGGGTCAGGGCTTAGGGGAGGTGCAAGGATCCTACATGTCAGAACCATCCCCTTTGATAGAAACATGGCAGGTTCAACATAGTTCTAAAATACCCTTAACTAAACCCTAAACCCTAAACCCTAAACCCTAAACCCTAAACCCTAAACCCTAAACCTTAAACCCTAAACCTGAGCCCCTCAACAAGAAATCGCGGAGTACCTCGCTCGGAGCCAGCGCTGGACCCTGGCGAAGGAGGAGGTTTCCTGACACACGATGAGTTTAGGGTTTGGGGTTTAGGGTTTAGGGTTTAGGGTTTAGGGTTTAGGGTTTGGGGTTTGGGGTTTGGGGTTTGGGGTTCAGGGTTCAAGGTTTAGGGTTCAGGGTTTAGGGTGAAGGGTTGAGGGTTTAGGGTTTAGGTTTCAAGGTTTAGGGTTAAGGTTCAAGGTTTAGGGCTTAGGGGATGGGGTTCAGGGTTTAGAGTGTCGGTTTCGGGGTTTTGGTTTCAGGGTTTATGGGATAGGGTTTAGGGTGTAAGGTTTGGAGTTAAGGGTTTAGGGTTCAGGGTTCAGGGTTTAGGGTTCGAGGTTCAGGGTTTAGGGTTCAGGGTTGAGGGCCTTCGACAAGATACCCAGCAAGCCCGAGCACGTTTCATCCTTCGGGGGTTCTACCTTGGACCCTCAAGGTTGTGCCTTGGGTGTTGGGGACCCTTCTGAGATCCGTTTAGGGGTGCAACCTTAGGGGGTACGAGTCTTAATCCCTTGACATTGTGAACCTTGAGCCCCAACCCGAAAACCAAGAATATCTTGGGGTAGCTCCATGGTCGCCTAAGATGGGCCCTTCATTGGAGAAACCTTATATACCCCTGATAACCCTTTAAACAAGCCAAGGGGAGGGGCCCATGTAACTTCCTTTATGAAATAAGGCAAAATTCCCGAGCTGTAGGCTTTGGGGGGCTCGAGCTTCATGAAGCTTTGGAGCTTTTGGGCGTTTATGGGTTCCTGGCTGAACCCTACACCTAAGCCCTAAACCCTCAACCCTTAACAGCCTGAGGCCATGGGCCACGTGAAGTTTCATAGCAGGAACTACCGCACCACGCGTCGGTCTCGAAAGTGCTCCGGCGTTTTCGGCGGGCTGGTCTTCAAGACGACGCGCGCGGCGAGCTCGCCCCGCGTCCAGAAGGCTCTGGTCGTGACGATCCACCTAGACCCGGAGTTCGTACAAGTCCGATAGGGGTGCAGGCGGACCTGCTGAAACCAGTGATGAAAGCACACTGGCCAGGCACCCCCAAAAATTGGCAAGCAGTCTACAGCATGGTTTCAAGCGGCTCTTGGGACATCTAGCAGCGGCTTGGGTTTGGAGAATGTAGCTCGAAACATCTCGAAGGCCTGCTGTCTATTGAGTGGACATTGAATTTAGATGAGTGTGGGTTTGATGTTTAAGTCCTAGGCACCGCACACTCTGGTGAGGTCCCCGGTCCCGAGGGTGGGGGGCCCGGCGAATACTTTTTTAATACTAGGAAGGGGTCGAAGAATCATGAGCGCAGGTACAGAACCCCTAAACCCTAAGCCTTGTTGAGCTAAGGCTTACAGGGTCTTAGGGGCTGAATACCCTAGTCCAAAAAAAGTTCATCTTTTATATATAGTAGGATTTGTTTAACCAAAAAGGTTAAAGGCTACCTATCCAGTCCCTGGTCTATTATCCAGGGTTTTGGGATTAGGGATGAGGGTTTTTGTAAGGATATAGGACCTTTCAGAATGGAAACTCGCGGTTCCTTACGGACGACTCAGTTTGCTTAAGGCTGTGCCGGCTCTAAACCCGAAACCCCAAACCCCATACACCCTAAGCCCTGAACCCTAACTGCATAAACCCTGAACCCTGAACCATAAATCCTAAACCCTGAACCCTAAACCCGAAACCCTAAACCCTGAACCCTAAATCCTAACCCCCTCCACCCCCTACAAAGCCCCGAACCCCATCTTCCTCGGCTCTGGCTCACTGGGTGCGGCAACCTGTGCGAGATAAAAGGGTTTAGGGTTCAGGGTTTAGGGCTTAAAATTTCGGGTCCAGGCCTTAAAATTGCACCTTGCTCTTGGAAGGTCGCTAAGGCTGGTCTTACGCAGTTGGGCCTAAAAAACATTATAAGCCCCCCGTAAGTCCTCAAAGTAGGTTATAAGTAGACTTATAATTGGGGTTATAAGTTCCCATGAACCTCCCAGTGAACCATGCATTCCGAAACCCCTGTACTTAGCGGTCAGGAGAAAAATGAAGCGCCTTATGCCCCCTCTATATGGGTAGTTCTCTACATTACGTCCCCTTGTTGGGTCCCCTACATAGTACGGCACCTTATTATACTATTATACAGGAGACCCCCAAAAGGGACCCTAATTTAGAGACCTACCCAAATGACCCTTTACTGCAGGCTTTTATGTAGGGACCCTATATCCTCAGTTCCTTACTAAGAACTAGCAAAAAATGCTAAACCCTAAAACCCTCAACCCTAAACCCTAAACCCTAAACTCAAAACCCTAAACCCTAAACCCTAAACCCTAAACCCTAAACCCTAAGGAAGCTCTCATCCCGACCACCCTGGACTCAAATTGCGAACAAAAACCCTCAAAAGCCCTGTTGGGCTTAGGCTTCGCCTTCATCCTCCAAAAAGGCCAACTCTGAACTATACTGAACTTGGAACCCTAGCAAAAATTGCAATCTTATCTGCTTCTTAGGAACTAAAGTGCCCAAAAAGATAAAAAAAAATTCCAAGTATCCCTACGTGAACCTCTTGCTTCAAAATGCCAACAAAAGCCTCAGAACACCCTGGCGATGGTTTGTTTCGGGTTCACCTTCATCCTCGAAACCTCCAATCACCAAACCTGGAACCGAAATCCTCAAACATGAAATTCTTCACTTCCTACCCGAATACATCCTTCAACCTTGAACCCTAAACCCTAAACTCTAAACCCTAAACCCTAAACCCTAAACCTCAAACCCCAAACTCTAAACCCTAAACCCTAAACCGCTCAGCGTTCTTGGGTTTAGGGTGGAGGGCTCAAGTTGCCGAAAACATGAGTACCCTTTTTGGGGGGTCCCTTTAAGGGGGTTCTATTCTATTTAGGGGTATAAAAGGGGTACCCCTATTTTGGGAAATTTGGGAAATACCCACATGAAGGTGACGAGGCTGAATTCTGCAGGGATTCTACCTCCAGATCGTTTAGAGTTCAGGGTTTCTCTATTGACCTGCAATCCTATGCCCTTCAACCCTAAAACCTCTAAATTTGGAGGCTTTGAACCCTTGAACCCCGACAACCTACGCCAGCTACCCCAAACAACGGGACGCCCAAATGCTTTGTCTAAGGGGCAGCAGAAGGACCCAGAGCCCCAACAAAGTTGCACAGAGTGTAGCGCCCCACACGCCCCAAAGCCCTGAATCCTGATGGCGCCCTCTGACACCGAAAACGCTGACTCCCCAAACACCCCCTGAACCCAAAACCCCAAATCAAGCACCTAAACCCTGAACCCTAAACCCTAAACCCTAAACCCTAAACCCTAAACCCTAAACCCTAAACCCTAAACCCTAAACCCTAAACCCTAAACCCTGAACCCCAAAGACAAGACCCGCAATGCTAAACTTGAAGCCCTATACTTTATCACCCTGAGCCCGAAGCCCGAAACCCTTTCCCCAAGCGCTCTAAACCGCCAATTATCCCCAACAACTTCACCCCCATATCCCCAAACCCTAAACCCCAAAAAACCCTAAAACCCGCAAAAACACCCAAAAACCCTGTCAAGCCCTAAAAGCCCCGAAGCCCCCTAAAAATCCCTTAAAACTAAAAACCCTAAACCCCTAAACCCTAAAATCCCTAAACAAAAAAAAAGACCCTCCAAAGCCCTAAAAAAACCCTGAAAAGCCCCCCTAAACCGCCCTCCGGGGTGGCGCACGCGGGGGCAGTCCTCGCGCCGCGCGGCGCGGCATCTGGCCCCGGGCTCCTGGACAGGAGGATACAGGGGTGACTGGAGAAATAGGGTTTACGGTTTATAGGGTTTAGGGTTTAGGGTTTAGGGTTTCGGGTTTCGGGTTTAGGGTTTGGGGTTTGGGGTTTAGGGGTTAGGGTTTGCGGTTTGGGGTTTGGGGTTTAGGGTTCAGGGTTTAGGGTTTAGGGCTTGGGGTTTTTGCGGCTTGGGGTTGGGGTTTGGGGGTTCTTGCAGCTTGGGGTTTGATTTTTCAAGGGGTTTGAAGGGCTGTGGGCTTCACAGTTTCTAGGGCTTCCACGTTGAGACCGTACGGTGGATGGAGCAAATCTTACGCCAGCCCCATATACCCCGAACATGTAGGGGGTCAATGTAATCTAGGGGGGGGCTATTATAGTACACAAATGTGGGACCATAAGGGAATAGTTTATGCCGACCCTGTTGTTGTCTCTTCGGAGCCCCCACCCCACCCCAGCCCCAATTAGCCCAAGAAGTTCCCAAACCAAAGGGTGCAACCGCAGGAGTCCCATAACAAGAATCGGTCGACCTAAGCGAACCCCTAAACCCCTATAAGAACTAGACCCTAAACCCTAGACTCCTCAACTCCCAGACCATCCTAGAGACACCTAAACCGCACAGACTCCTAAACCCTCAACCGGTTGAGTGGTTGAGGGCTTAGGGCGTCGAAGCTTGGGAGTTTGGGGCTTAGGATGCAAGTCCAAACCCCCCAAGCCCTGCGGCCACGGGCCCACTCCCTCGAGGTCCTAGACTGGTTTAGGGTTTAGGGTTGAGGGTTCAAAGCCCAAACCCGACACCCGAAACTCCAAGTCCCAACACTTCTAAGAGCATGCCCACGTGCACGGTGTCTGCCATCACCGAGTGGAAAACCAGGATGTTGCAATGCCGCAGCTCCAGAAGAGGGTTCCACATACCCTTCCTTGCCAAGGAAGCAACGTGGGGGTGTGTAGCGCACAGCGGCATGAGAAAACGCGACAGCTGCACAGCGAGATCCTTCTTGGGCGCTGCGAAACGTGGAGGCGAAGAGCGTGGGCCATCTCCCGAAGCCTGCATGGGAACGTCCACTTCCGGCTCCGCTGGCTGCGTCGCTCGACCACCACATCAGGCCCACAACATCTTGCCGGGTTTAGGGTTTAGGGTTTAGGAGTTTAGAGTTTAGGGTTTAGGGTTTTTGGGTTTCGGGTTTAGGGTTTAGAAAGTTTAGGGTTTAGGGCTTAGAAAGCTTAGGGTTTAGGGTTTAGAAAGTTCAGGACAGTCTGTGCACGCCGTTGGGTTTGATCGAATAGCGGCTTCTTCTGGGCATCGGACATGTTGCCCCTTAGGCTGGATGGTCGAAACTAAGCTCTGAACCCCATAGCCATCTCGCCCGCTCGGGGGCTAAGGGACCCCTTGGGTTAAGTGATGATTTAGGGATTAGGATTGAGGTTTAGGGTTTGGGGCTTCGGGTTTAGGGGGACCTTAGGAAGGGTTATGGAAATCCGGAGCTGCCTGGAGTTTGCGGATGAACTCCTGCCGCGCAGAATTAGGGGAAGAGGGTTTAGGGTTGAGGGTTTAGGGGAGCATGTTAAGGGACCACGCAACTACCCTTTAGTATTCCACAGGGGTCTCTTTAGTCTAGGACTTAGGCAACATCCCTAAGTCCTAAAATCCAGGTCTGTAGGGCTTAGGGGGGAGTGGAGATGAGACTGTTCTGTGATGAGCCTGCGGAAATCACCGCCAACTGACGCCTAAACCCCCTAAAAGCTCCTAAACTCTCCACCGTCAACCCATACCCCAAAAACTCAAGACCTACACCCTAAACCCTAAACCCCAAACCCTAAACCCTAACCCCTAAACCCTTCTTCGGGTTTCAGGATTAAGGTGGAGGTGGCAGTGGGGGGCAAAACGCAGAAGGCGTGGTAGATTCTCCCTAAGCCCTAAACCCTAAACCCGAAACCCGAAACCCTAAATCCTAAACCCTCAAGTGGGACCTTTCGGGGCTTCAGGACTTTAGGGTCTTGTGGGGTTTGGCGTTTTCGGGTTTAGGGTTTTGGTTTGAGGGTGTTTAGGCTTTAGGGTTTCGGGGAAAGCTGCGTATGAATCTCCTGAAGGTGTGGCAAGGGGAGGTGGGAGTTAAAGTTTAGGGCTCAGGCTTTGGGGCTTAAGTCGGACACTTTCAATTAAGGCTTCAGGGTTCAAAAGTTTGGGGCTTGAACTTCAGCCACCTTAGCCTGCAACTGCCAGGAAAACAAAGCCGGAAACCCAGCAGCAAGCTCTAGAGATCCCCCTTCTCGCGCAAACCCTGAGTCCGAAAGTCTTGAACCCCACACCCCAAATTCCCAAACTCTACGCCCTAAATCCCCACCCAGATCTTCCACTCCCCTAAAGGACTGCCAAGAGTGGCCCTGCACTGAAACGGAAGGGTACACGTACCTAATCTTTCAGCAAGTCTCCATTTCTTCAGGAAATGATGTATTACTTCAGGCAACGCCTTATACCCTGAAAGTAGTTACGGGACGACAATCCCAGCCCTACTTCCAAACCCGTCAACCCTGACTCAGTCCCCACTCTAGGGCCTACATAAAGCCCTAAACCCTTTGGCACCCCTAGAACTCAGAACACCTAGAACCATAAACTCCTGAAACCCCCAACCCTAAGCGCCTAATCCCCAACCACCAAACCCCTCAACCCCGAAAAGTCTAAAGCCCTAAAACGCCTAAACCCTAAACCCCCAAACCCTTAACCCCAAACACCTAAACATCACTAGCCCTTAAAGACCCTAACCCCTGGACCCCAAACCCTAAACCCTAAACCCTAACTAAACCCTAAACCCTAAACCCTCAGCCCCCTAAAACCCTCCAAATGGCGGCCTTGAAGGGCTCGTAGATCAGGCCGTCCACGGACGCCGTGAGGGCGCCGGCGTGGAGCCGGAGGCAGGCCCGAGCCATCCTAGGGTTCAGGGATAGGGTTTAGGGTTTAGGGTTTAGGGTTTAGGGTTTAGGGTTTGGGGTTTGGGGTTTGGGGTTTGGGGTTTGGGGTTTGGGGTTTGGGGTTTGGGGTTTGGGGGTTGGCGTTTGGGGTTTGGGGGTTGGGGTTTGGGGTTTGGGGTTTAGGGTTTAGGGTTTAGGGTTTAGGGTTTAGGGCGCTGCAAAACTTAGGGGTAGGAAGGTTTCGGGCTTTTTGGGTGACCTTGGGTTTAGGTTTGCAGTTTGGCGGCCGACCACCAAGCGCCAAACAAAATCGTCGTTGTGGGGCAGTGCTGGGGGTTTAGGGTTGAGGGTTGAGGGCTGAGGCTTGAGGGCTTGAGGGTTTGAGGGTTTGAGGGTTTGAGGGTTTGAGGGTTGAGGGTTGAGGGTTTAGGGTATGAGGGTTTAGGGTTTAGGGTTAGTTCTCCGGGGCCAGGGTTTCAGGGGCTCAGGGCTGAGGGGGCTTCGTTCCTCGCCCATAAACTCCAAACCCATTCAGAAATTTTGCCATCAGGCTTTAGGGGGGCCTAAGTCCCTGAACCGCTAAACCCCAAACCCTACACCCCTAACCCTAAACCTCTAAACCTCTAAACCTCTAAACCTCTAAACCTCTAAACCTCTAAACCTCTAAACCTCTAAACCTCTAAACCTCCAAACCCCTAAACCCCTAAACCCCTAAAGCCCTAAACCCCTAAACCCCTAAACCCTGAACCGTAAACCCCTCAACCCCCAAGCCCAAAGAACCATGGCAGCCCGAGGGTCTTCCCGAACTCGTAGTAGCCATTACAGCGAACCACGAGATGGTCAAAGGCCACCTGGCGTTTCGAGGGTTTTGGGGTTTAGGGATTTGGTGGGTTTAGTGATTTAGGGTTTAGGGGCCCAGGGTTTAGGTTTAGGGTTGAGGGGTTTAGGGTTTGGGGACTTAGGGTTAAGGGTTTAGGGATTTAGGGTTTAGGGGCTCAGGGTTTAGGGTTTAGGGATTTAGGGTTTTGGGGGCTCAGGGTTTAGGGTTTAGGGATTTAGAGTTAAGGGTTTCAGTGCTTGGGGTTTAGGGTTTAAGGATTTACGGTTGAGGGTAGGGTTTTGGGATTAAGGGTTTTGGGGGCTTAGGGCTTAAGGTTTAGGGATTTAGGGCTTACAGAGGTTTAGGGTTTAAGGTTTTGACAAGGTTAGGGATTTGGGGCTGAGGGGCTTAGGGTTTAGGGATTTATGGAGTTGGGTTGAGGGGAATGGGGATTTAGGTATAGGGTTTAAAGCATTCACTTGGGTCTTCACGGACTTTAGACGTGTTCATGTTTTTTGTTGTCTCTGTTTGCCTTTCTAGCCTGCTGTCCGGGAAAAGCTCAAAGCCGAACCCAAAGCCCTGAAAGCCATGGATGGGGCTTTTGGAGATCAGCTCAGGTTGAGCGGCTGAGGGCTTTGGGAGCTCGAAACTCCAGCTCGGGTCCCGCAACGCCTGAACACGAACACTGAACTACACCAAGTCCTTAACCCTAAAGCCTATGCAGTCTTCTCCTCATGATGATTGAAAACCCGGAAAACACCGCAACCCCCAACCAAAACCCCAAAACCCCCAAAACCCCCAAAACCCCCAAAACCCCCAAAACCCCCAAAACCCCCAAAACCCCCAAAACCCCCAAAGCCCCCAAAACCCCCAAAACCCCCAAAACCCCCAAAACCCCCAAACCCAAAACCCCCAAAACCCCCAAATCCCAAAAGCCCCAACCCCCAAGACCCCAAAACCTCCAAACACCCCGCCCCCCTTCATTCCCCCCCCCCCCAAAAGAAAACAAGAATGATAACAATAATAAAACCACACCCCCACACACACAACAAAAAATAAAAATCTAAAGCCGAACACCCCCAAAGCCGCCCCAAAACCCTGAAAGAAAACACCCAAAAGCCCGACCACCCTCTACCCCCCCCCCCCCCAAAAAATAAAAAAAAAACTAAACCCTAAACCATAAACCCTAAACTAAGCCCTAAACCAAAAACCAAAAACCCTAAACCCTAAACCCTAAACCCTAAACCCTAAACCCTAAACCCTAAACCCTAAACCCTAAACCCTAAACCCTAAACCCTAAACCCACGCCACCTCCTCCAGCACCTCGCGCATGGCAGCCTCGATCTGCGCCCGCTCCGCCCGGTTGCTGGCCTCTTCCGGCAGCTGGGGCCTCAGGAGGAGGTGGAGATGGGTTTAGGGTTTAGGGTTTAGGGTTTAGAGTTTAGGGTTTAGGGTTTAGGGTTTAGGGTTGAGGGTTTAGGATTGAGGGTTGAGGGTTGAGGGTTGAGGGTTTTAGGGTTTTAGGGTTAGGTCAGTTCTCTAAGAGGCCGTGGGGGATCTCTGATGTTTCGGGCCAAGGGGGGGGAACGAAAACATGTTCAAGACGTCCATATTCCTGCACCCCTGCGGCCATCGTTTCTGCAACGTGAAGAGACACGGCGCAATGTGCATAAGACTCGCTCACTCTCTTCTGTCGCTTTCTCCCCAGAATCCATAGCTAAAACTCACTCACCCTAAGCCCTAAACCCCAAACCCCACACCCCAAACTCTGCTCCCCATAGCTGCCGCCGCTGAAGTTCCATGTCCTTTTTATGGCCACAGGAGCTCGGAATGGAGCTCAGAGTCAACTCGTGCAGAAGAGAGTGCTTTCAGGGGTATCCTGGAATTGCAGAGACTGAGGTTTGATAAGTTACCTAGGCCTGTGCTTCTCGAGTAGACAAAAACGGAATGTATTGCAGAAACTACGGTAAGGAGTTTCGGGCTTAGCTAGGTCATGGTTGGGATAGAACTAAAAAATTAACCTGCTATTCCTTATTGAGTTTAAGCACCCTAAAAAATGTAAAATTGGATATACATGCGGACCTATCTCTCTCCCTCCCTCTCTCTCTCTCACTCTCTCTCTCTCTCTCTCTCTCTCTCTCTCTCTTCGCCAGGCTATGGAGAGCCCTCCCTTGATCTTTCCGGCCAAAGTCCCCGCACACCAGGCTCGGCCAGGCGGCGTCACCGCTGGTGCCGCGGGCGACATCATCTCGGGGCTCCCCTGGGATCGCTCAAAAACCAGGACGGGCGATTTTGCTCTCTAACCCCGGCCTTAAAATCAGGGCTGATTACCCAGACCCAAAATGCTAACTATACATGCTGAAAAGAACCCTAAAACGCTTGTTCAGGTTTCAGGGTGGCCGCGTTAACCCAAAATCCTGAACCCCTAACAACCCCAACCTCACGAAACCGGATTTCCTCCCGAGGGTTCAGGGTTAGAGCTGAGTACCCACTCATCTGAAAGTTTCCGAGTTTTAGGGTTTAGGGTTGACCTTTTGGGGACCTTTAAGAAGGCATTCTGGATCACATGCGGGGTACCATTCGGGGAAATACCCTTCCATAACTTATGACATAACTACAAGCTGCCAGTGCACACGTTCTGGGGGCGAAAGCCCTAAGCCCAGAACCCTGCATTCTCTGAATTTCCTAAAGCCTGAACCCAGGACCCTAAACCCCTAAACCCAGGACGCTAGACCCCTAAACCCCTAAACCCCCTTCAACCCCTAAACCCTAAACCCCTCAACCCCTAACCCTAAACCCTGAACCCAGGCTGGATCTTAGGGCCCGATAAACACGGGGGGGTAACCCCCACCAGAACCTTTAAAGCTCATTTCAGGTCAACGCCAGAAACCCCCCAGAGCCTTAACCTGCAGGGTTTCATTAGGGCTTGGGCTTAGGCTTTAGGTTTTGGGGTTTCGGAACCCCTTCCAAAAGACCAGCCGCTGTGTCAGGGAAGCTCGCATCCGGCGGGTTCGTGCCCTCGGGATCCTCGCAGAAGGCTTAGGGTTTAGATTGTAGGCTTTAGGGGTTGAGGGCTACCCTAAACCCTAAACCCAAAACGCTTAAGATCCTGGCAAACAAGACTTCTTACACTCAGGTTTGAGGATTCGGGCTTCAGCACCCAGGGTTTCAAATCAGGGAGTTCAGGGTTTAGGGTTATGGGGTTTGGGGTTTAGGGTTTAGGTTGTAGTCTAGGGTGTAGGTCTGTTGGGGGATTGAATTCTAGCTTCGGGGTTCTGAGGTTTGGGAGCTTTTGAGGGCTTTAGGGTTTTAAGGTTTTGGGGGTTTTAGGGTTTTAAGGTTTAGGGGTTTTAGGTTTTAGGTTTAGGGTGCCACTTTGGGGCGTGCCAGGGGTGGTGCTTTGGCTAACAGCCCCGAACTTGAAGCATCTTTAGAATGTCGAGCTCTTATGGCCACCTCCAGATCGGTTTAGGGTTTTGGGTCTAGGTTTGGGGTTTAGGGTTTAGGGTTTAGGGTTTAGGGTTTGGGGTTTGGGGTTTGGGGTTTGGGGTTTGGGGTCTAGGGTCTAGGGTCTAGGGTCTAGGGTCTAGGGTCCAGGGTCCAGGGTCTAGGGTTTAGGGTTTAGTACTTTAGGGTTTAGTACTTTAGGGTTTAGTACTTTAGGGTTTAGGGTTTAGGGCTTAGGGTTTAGGGTCTAGGGTCTAGGGTCTAGGGTCTCGGGTCTAGGGTCTAGGGTTTAGGGTTCAGTACTTTAGGGTTTAGTACTTTAGGGTTTAGGGTTTACGGCTTAGGGCTTGGGGCTTAGAACTTGCACTCGCTCCTCTTGGGCCTCGGTGCCCGCCGAGCACTCCGTCAAGGGGGTGACCTGCCAAGGGTTCGGGGCTTTAGAGTTTGGGCTTGGAGGTGGCACGCTAGGGTTTAGGGTTTAGGGTTTAGGGTTTAGGGTTTAGGGTTGAGGGTTGAGGGTTGAGGGTTGAGGGTTGAGGGTTCAGGGTTCAGGGTTGAGGGTTTAGGGTTGAGGGTTTAGGGTCGGAGGACTTGGGGCTTAGGATTCGGGGCCTTGATGCAGTGTTAAGATGCTGACGCTGCTAAATACTGGGAAGCACATGTTTGGGATTTGGGTTCCAAGGGTGTGGAGGACACATGCAGCAACCCAACTTCCTCCAGGAGTCAGCTTCCAATCGATTGAAGTTCGAAAGGCATACAAACATAGGCAAAGAGTTCGCCAAAGCGGCTGGTGTCGTATTGTGCGCCACGTAAAAAGGATACGACTGTGAATGTCGCGGTCGATCAACAAACACGGCTTGTCTCCAATGGTTGTATGTTTGACCTTCTGAATTCAAGCCATTATGCACAGTACCATCTCACCAAGAATCAAGATTGCAGAAATCACTTGCACGATCCCCGAGGAAGCATCTGAAAGCTTAGTGCTTCGGGCTGAAGGCCTTGAAGGCCTCAGGGCTTCACGGCTTCAGAGTTTTTAGGGCGCCCAAAGCCTAAACCCCAAACACCCCAAACCCCCCCCCCAAATCCCCCTAAACCCCCCAAACCTCCTAAAACCCTAAGCCCTCTAAACCTCTAAACTCTAAACCCTTGTAGAGTGCACATGGAAAAAGGTTGGTGGGGGTGCCGTCGCGGGCGTGGCCACGTTCGGCAGCCCGTTTGCAGAGCCGTCGAAGTAGCTGTCCTCCCGGATGGCTTAGCTTCGGGTTTAGGGTTTAGGGTTTAGGATTTAGGGTTTAGGGTTTAGGGTTTAGGGTTTAGGGTTTAGGGTTTAGGGTTTAGGGTTTAGGGTTTAGGGTTTAGGGTTTAGGGTTTAGGGTTTAGGGTTTAGGGTGTAGGCGTTAAGGTTTCGGGTTTCGGGTGATAGGATTTCGGGTGTAGGTTTAGGCCTTTGGGTTGCAGACTGCAAGGCTTCGAGGCCCCTGAGTCCTGTTCATCGTATACACTCTGTGTCATTTGACGCGGCTTACCATGTCAGCTGGGATGATGTGTCTGACAGATCCATTGCAGAATGCAACGTTTGATCTCGCCCACAAACCATGATGACCTGTATCTTGAGCAATACATGTCCATCCCGGCCCTAAACCCTAAACCGCAAACCGACATGACGAGCTCCCCTCAACACAAACACCCCTTAAAAGTAACCCCTAAACCCAAATATAAACCCCCAAACCCCAACACCCCAAAACCTCAAACCGCCACACCAAAAAAAGCCCTAAAACCCACAAAAAAAAAAACCTAAAAACAAAAAAAACCGCCCAAAACCCGTAAAAACCCAAACCCGTGGACCCCTAAAACCCCTTAAAACCCTAAAACCCCCCTAAAGCCCCTAAATCCGCCTAAAGCCCCAAAAACCCTCACCCAAAACCCTTAAAAACCCCAAATCCTCGAACCCCTAAAGCCCCTAAAAACCCTAAAATCCCCCCTAAAGCCCCTAAATCCCCTAAAACCCCTTGAAAGCTAAAAAACCCCAAAACACCTGAATCCCCCTAAAACCCCCAAATCCTCGCCCAAAACCCTTAAAGCCCCAAACCCTGCACTCCGAAAACCCCTTAAAGCGCTAAAGCCCCTAAATCCCCTAAAACCCCTTAAAACCTAAACCCCAAAACACCTGAATCCCCCCAAAACCCCAAAATTCCCGCCCAAAAACCCTTAAAGCCCCAAATCCTTTGGACTCCGAAAACCCCTTAAAGCCCTAAGCCCCTAAATCCCCTAAAACCCCTCAAAACCTAAACCCCAAAACGCCTGAGTCCCCCTAAAACCCCAAAATCCTCGCCCAAAACCCTTAAAGCCAAATCCTTGGACTCCGAAAACCCCTTAAACCCCTAAAACCCCCCTAAAGCCCCTGAAGCCCTTTAAAACCCCAATCCTTCGACCCCTACTTAGCTGCACTTAGCAGGGTAGCTATAAATTTATTTTTTAGCTGCCTTGTTAAGAAACCCAATAAACCCAAAAAGGCTAAGGATCTAAAGTTACAGTAAAGCACCACAGAGCCTAAAACCCCTTAAACCCCTAACATCCCCCTAAAGCCCCCTCAAGCCCTAAAACCCTTAAACCCCAAATCCTTGGATAAAGCCCCTAAAACCCCTAAAAACCCCTAAAGCCCAGAAAAACCGTACAACCCCGAAAAAACAAAACAAAACCAAAAAAAAGAAAAAAATGCCCTAAAACCCTTAATGCCCCCAAAACCCCTAAACCCTTAACAAACCCCAAATCCTTGGACCCCTAAAGCCCCTCAAAACCCCTCCTAAAACCCCTCAAAGACCCTTGAAACGCCAAATCCTTGAACCCCTAAAACCCCTCAAAACCCCTAAAATCCCCCTCACGCCCCTAAAACCCCCTAAGACCCTTGAAACCCCAACTCCTTGGATTGCTCCAGCGTGGCGGCATCTGGCAAGAAGAAGTCGCCGGTCGAGCCCGCCGGTCCCTTCTCGCCTGGCGAGGGCTTGGAGGTTCACGGGTACTTCTGACCGACCACTAGGGTTTAGGGTTTAGGGTTTAGGGTTTAGGGTTTAGGGTCTGGGGTCTGGGGTCTAGGGTTTAGGGGGTTCATAGGTACTTATCACCCCAAGTATGAGTCGACTCATAACCTACTGAGAGGACTTTAGGGGGCTTATAAGTACACTTATAATTGGGGTGATAAGTACTTCTAAACCCTAAACCCTAAACCCTATACCCCAAACCCTAGACCCTAGACCCGAGACCCTAAACCCTCAACCCTAAACCCCAAAACCCTAAACCCTCCACCTTATAGTTGGGGTACAAAGTACCCATGAACCTCCAGGGGCACTTGAGGGGAGGCTTTGGGGGGTTGAGGGAATTCAGGGCTGCGGAGTTTAGGGTTTAGAGTTTAGGGTGTACAGTACAGTTTAGGGTGTACAGCACAGTTTAGGGTTTAGGGTGTACAGTACAGTTTAGGGTTTAGGGTTTAGGGTTTAGGGTTTAGGGTTTAGGGTTTAGGGTTTAGGGTTTAGGGTTTAGGGTTTAGGGTTTAGGGTTTAGGGTTTTGGGTTTAGGGTTTAGGGTTTAGGGTTTAGGGTTTAGGGTTTAGGGTTTAGGGTTTAGGGTTTTAGGGTTTAGGGTTTAGGGTTTAGGGTTTAGGGTTTAGGGTTTAGGGTTTAGGGTTTAGGGTTTAGGGTTTAGGGTTTAGGGTTTAGGGTTTAGGGTTAGGGTTTAGGGTTTAGGGTTTAGGGTTAGGGTTTAGGTTAGGTTTAGGGTTTAGGGTTTTAGGGTTTAGGGTTTAGGGTTTAGGTTTAGGGGGTAGGGTTTAGGGTTTAGGGTTTAGGGTTTAGGGTTTAGGGTTTAGGGTTTAGGGTTTAGGGTTTTTCGGGTTTAGGGTTTAGGGTCCGCCGACCCTGCGGCGTGTTTGGATGGGAAAAGGAGGTGAAAACCTCCCTCTTTCCCTCTTACCCCCCCAAAACGCGGGGGGAGGGGGGGGGGGGGGGGGGGGGGGGGGGGAACCCCCCCCCCCCCCCTACCCCCCCTACCAATTGATGGGGCTGCCCTGGCCTTCAAGCTGGCTTCAGCTCCTGTTTGGGTCCCAACGTTTCACAGAGGCTCAAGCACATCAACTTTTTTGGCATCCTTTGAGCTGACGAGCGCGTTTAAACCTTTCAACTATGCTCCAGCGGGGTCGGCGGCTTGAGCCGGAGGCTCTTGAATTTAGGGTTTAGGGTTTAGGGTTTAGGGTTTAGGGTTTAGGGTGTACAGTACAGTTTAGGGGTTTTGGGGTTGGGGTTGGGTTTGGGGGCTAAGGGGATTAGTGGGCTAGGGGATTCATGGCTTGGCTTAGGGCTTGAGGGCTAGGTGTGCGTGTGCAGGTTTGCGGGCGCGGGCACTGAAATGTGCGATGCTACCGTGGCTCTTAAACCCACGCCAAAAGATACCTAAACCCGGCAACACCCGAAACCCAGAACCTAAAAACAAGTCCGCAAGACGGGAAGCATGCTAAGCTCGAACCCTCAACCCCAAAAACAAAACCTGCAACCTCACCCACACCCACACGCACCCTGATTCCCACACCCTAACCAGCTACACGCTTTGAACAGAATACAGAACAAACTTTAAAACGAGAAAACTGACGCCCTAAACCGCAGACCCTAAAGCCCAAAAACAATTTAATGATAACATTTATTCATGCATGGAAAATTTCATGAGAAAAGGAAAGACATACATAAATGAATACATACATGACATACATACATACATACATACATACATACATACATACATACATACATACATACATACATACATACATACATACATACATACATACATACATACATACATACATACATACATACATACATACATACATACATACATACATACTTACTTACTTACATACATACATACATACATACATTACATACATACATACATAAATCCATTCATACATACATACACACATACAAAAAAACGTGTAAACAAAAAACAACAATGGCGCCTGCCGCAGGAGGCTCCACCCTGCTAGGATCCTTGGCATCCAGGGACATGGTTCAAGGAGAGGGGGGGGGGGGGGGGGGGGGTAGGGTTTAGGGTTTCGGGTTTAGGGTTCTGGGCTTAGGGTTCAAGAAACCCGATTCGGCTAGTGATGGAGGCGTAGGTTCAGCTTTTGGCGGCTTTCTTGGAGTTCCCATGGACCCTCATAATCCCCTCAAAGCCCGTCTAGAATGCGTGCTTGGAGATGCAGAGTAGCGTGGTTGAGGGTTTAAGGGGTTTAGGATTTACAGGGTTTAGGGTTTGGCCTAGGGTTTCAAGCAATACTGACACCAGGAAACTGGGCTTTATGGGAACTCTAAACGAGGCCTGGGGTGTAGAGCTCAGGGGACCTTAAATCCCTAAACCACCTCTAAGCCCGAAAAGAGACCTAAAGAAGCACCTGACTGCCCAAGGCCGTAATGATAGGGTTTAGGGTTTAGGGTTTGGGGTGTAGGGTTTAGGGTTTAGGGTTTAGCGTTTAGAGTCTAAACTCCAAAACCCTGAGGCCCTAATGCCTCAAAGCCCTAGCATATTGAATCCGGAAAGCCTTGAACCCATCAGAATGGAGGTCCGATTCCGGTTTAGGTTCTAGGGTTTAGGGTTCAGGGTTCAGGTTCGCTTCAAGGCCTTCTAAGGGAAGGTTTTCTTCTTTCTTGTTCACTATGGATCCAGAAGATGATTAGCTCAGAGTTCCCTAAACCCTAAACCCTAAACCCTAAACCCTAAACCCGAAACCCAAAACCACCCAAACACGACGTCAGCTGCAGATACTGAGGGCTTTGAGGATGGCTGGGCTTCCCGCTTTCGGGGGTTTTCCGGGAGGATCGGGGCACTTCGTAACCCTGTTTTGGAATAGGGTTTAGGGTTTAGGGTTTAGGGTTTAGGGTTTAGGGTTTAGGGTTTAGGGTTTAGGGTTTAGGGTTTAGGGTTTAGGGTTTAGGGTTTAGGGTTTAGGGTTTAGGGTTTAGGGTTTAGGGTTTAGGGTTAGGGTTCAGAAAGTTAACCTACTTTGGAATAAACCCTGCAAAAAATGTATACTTGTTAGGTTTAGTAGCCGTAATGGGAACATAGAGCCAAAACAAGTATTAACGTGTAGTACTCCAAAACCCAGGAAAGTAGGCACAAAGTAAAGTTCTACGAAGCTCAAAACAAAGAAGCCGGATTGCCGTGATACTTTTAGTAGCCCTACTTAAAGAACTACTTAGGATCTGCCCGGTTCTCCAAAAGGGTTGAGGCTGTAGGGGTTCAGGGTCGATTTTTCGGTTGCTTGGAATTCGAAGCCCCAGCACTTAGCCCGCTAAGCCCCCTCCAGAACCCCAAATCCCATACCCTGACGCCGCACGCCCTGATCCCTATGGTAACCCTAGACCGGCAACACCAAAAGGAGACACCCTAATAACTCTCACTCCTTCAGCCCCTAAACACTCAACCCTAAACTTTAAACCCTAAACCCTAAACTCTACCAAAAACAGCAAGTCTCGTTAGCAGTAGCTCTAGAGCCCTAAACCCTAAGCCTGGGGAGGGGGCAGCTTTCTTCCGGCTGCCCTGACCTCGGCGAAGAAAGAACTCATGGAAGCGTGTTTGCTCGGGTTTAGGGGTTTAGGGTATGGGTTTTAGGGTTTTAGGGTGTAAAAGGGTATAGGGCATAGGGTATAGGGTACATGGTTTAGGGTTTAGGGTTTAGGGTTTAGGGTTTAGGGTTTAGGGTTTAGGGTTTAGGGTTTAGGGTTTAGGGTTTCAGGTTTCGGGTTTCGGGTTTAGGGTTCAGGGTTGAAAGGGTTTAGGCTTAGTTAGGTCTTTGTGTTTAGGGCTTCGGGTCTGGATTCTTGGGGTGTGTGGGCAAAACCTCCAAACCCTAAGCCCGAACCCCTCGACCTTAGGTTTCTGAGCCCGAAAAACCCCAATAAGGGGGGGGGGGGGGGGGGGGGGCTTTGGCGGGGTTTTACGGCTTCGTCCAGGTGGTCAGCAACGGCTCCTTAGTTGCTGAGTTCATAAGCCCCCCAACAGTGTACACTTTCAGCTCTGCAGGGGATTGTAGTATCCCAAAATGTGTAAAGTGTACTCACTCAGCTACTGAGGCTCCCGGTCTGCAAGAAAGGCGCAGCAGAGTAGAGAGTTGACAGAAGCCCCCGGAGTTAAGGGTGTTTAGAGAGTTACTAAGTTTAAGGTTTAGAGAGTTTAAGGTTTCGAGAGCGTTGGGTGTTTGAAGGTTTACTATATGGGTGGTTGTCAAAATTATAATCCTTTTTTGGAACCCTATTATAATACGGCACCTAATAGGGTACACTAAAAGGGACCCTAATTTTGACAACCACCCATATAGGGTTGAGGGTGTTGCAGGATACCATGCCAGCCGGGGAGGCACACACTGCCCCCCGGCCCAGGTGGGGAAGTCCAGGCTCTCTTCGTAGGTTTAGGGTTTAGGGTTCAGGGTTTAGGGTTTAGGGTTTGGGGTTTGGGGTTTAGGGTTTGGGGTTTGGGGTTTAGGGTTTGGGGTTTGGGGTTTAGGGTTTAGGGTTTAGGGATCCCACCACACTTTGCGGGCATTCTCTCGCCACACGTTCTGGCGTGTAAGGTTTGGAGCGCCGCGAGCAATGCTTCTGGGCATCGGTGGACACCTAAACCCTAAACCCTAAACCCTAAACCCTAGACCCTAGACCCTAGACCCTAAACCCTAAACCCTAATCTAAAAGAAGGTTTCGGGGGTTATCCTGGTCTAGTTCTAAAGGGACCTATTAGCCATTCGTCCGAACCCTAGGTTACGTCAGGGCCCGCGGGCTTTCTCGGGTTAAGGCTTAAAGTGTACCCTAAACCCTAGACCCCCTAAACCCTAAACCCTAACACCCTAAACACCCTAAACGCCCTAAACCCTAAACCCTAACCCTAAACCCCAACCTCCATCCTTTCTTTCCTCACAGGTGGGGGGGGGGGGCCTAAACCCTAACCCCAAACCCTAAATCCTAAACCCTAAACCCGGCTCCCGGGTTGAAAGTTGTAGGATGTACGTTTGAGAGGTTTCGGGGTTGATAACTTTGGAACAGGGCTTTTGCATAAGGGGTTGGGAGTTGTAGCACCCTAAACCCTAACCCTAAACCCTACACCCTACACCCAAAACCCTAAACCCGAACCTAAACCCTAGGGCCTCAAAGCCCCAAACCCGACGACTGTCTCAATTCCTGAGGCCGGCACGCGTGCCAAACAAGTGACTTTGCAGGCGACAGAGGTCGTCGTGAAGCCTCAGCAGGCTTCTCCAATAATCCAGAAAAATAATGGTTAAACTTTTTTATTCCCACGAGTACGGAAACCCACAAAGTTTAAAGTTCAGCTAGCAGCTAAGTAAGTCAACAGGCTTCCGGTTCTGGGGTTTAGGGTTTGGGGGTTGTGGTGTTGGGGGTTTGGGGGTTGGGGGTTTGGGGGGTTGAAGTTCGGAGGTTTGGGGGTTCGGGGGTTTGGGGGTTCGGGGGTTTGGGGGTTTGGGGTCTTTGGGGGTTTGGGGGATTTTGGGGGGTTCGGGGGTTTGGGGGTTTCGGGGGGTTTGGGGGGTTTGCGGTGTTTGGAGGTTTGGGGCTTTGAGGCTTTGGGGCTTTTAGGCTGTGGGGGTTTACGGCTTTGGGGGGGTTTAGGGGGTTTTGGAATTTGAGGCTTTGGGGATTGTCGGGGTTTAGGGTATGGAGTTTTGGGGTTTGGGTTAAGGGCCTTGGGCTTCGTGCTTTTTGTGGTTTAGCGCTTAGGACCTAGGCCCTCCTGGTTTTGGGGGGGGGCTTGCTGCAAACGATTCCCAGCACGCAAAATAATCGAGGGACCTGCGAGGGAAAGGAAAGCCCTCAAGGGGCACCCCTTGATCTGGTCGCATCAGAAGTTAGTCTCCAGGCATTTGAAGCAGACAATCCCACAGGTCCGAAATTCATCCCGGTCTTAGGCCATGATGCCTGTCTGCAAGAGTCTAGGGCTGGGGTCCAGGGTTTGGGATTCTAGGGTTTATGGCTTAGGGCTTAGGGTCTTAAGGGTCAACAACCCGAAACCCTAAACCCGAAACCCTTTGGGCGCCACCTCGTCGTGCGCCGCTGCTGGTCACAGAGCTGCAGGGCTCGGCAACAGTTCTCGGCGCGCTCCGCCTCTTGCCAAGGTTTTGGGGTTTAGGGCTTTAGGGCTTTAGGGTTTTAGGGCTTTAGGGTTTTAGGGTTTTAGGGTTTAAGGTTCATGGTTTGGGGTGTAGGGTTTAGGGTGTAGGGCCTTCTCCAGCAATCAGGAAACAAAGCATCGTACAAAGGAAAGTCTGCTAGTTCAACTATGACTTCTGTCAAGGTGAGAACTAGGGCTAAGACAGCTTAGGATTTGGGCCGGCCACTGTAGCACAAGGCTTGAGGCCTTCAACCCTAAAGCGGGCGGAGAAAAAAGCGCGCCTTAGGGTTCTTCAGGCTTCGGGCTTAAGAACACTACGGGCTGAAGGTTAGGACTTAGGACTTAGAGCTCCGCAGCAGAATATTCGGGTTTAGATTCATCCTGATCCCTCCACGGCGTGTTCTTGAGGGGTTCGGAGATGCGAGGGTCGGGGGGAAATTTAGGGCTAAGATGGGCTACGGGCTCGCGGGGTTCAGGGTTTAGGTTTGGAGGTGTTTCGAGATTCATTAACCCAGCAAACCCCGAGCGCGCCTCACGCAGCTGGAGCCCTAAAACCCTTCAAGGGTTTAGGGATTTAGGGTTTGGGGTTTGGGGTTTGGGGTTTAGGGTTTGGGGTTTAGGGTTTGGGGGTTTAGACCTTAGAACAACCCCGAGGAGAGGCCTCCAGCGCCGCGTGGAGCGAACCAACTTTCCTGCAGCTGGGATCTGTCTCGTGGGAGCCCGGTCACGATTGGCAAAGTAGGGTTCAGGGTTCAGGGTTTAGGGTTTCGGGTTTAGGGCTTGGGGCTTAGGGTTTGGGGTGTAGGGTGTAGGGTTTAGGGTTTATAGATGGTGAAGCTACCTGAGGGACCAGAAAGGGTACCAGGTAGGACTAGGGAGTTGGGCTTGAGGGGAAGTACTTGGAGGTTCAAGGGTACTTTTCACCCCAACAGGAACTGTACTTGTAAGCCCCCTAAGTCCTGCAAGTAAATTATAAGTAGACTTATAATTGGGGTTATAAGTAGCAATGCACCTCCAAGTAGGGGTTTAGGATGTATATTTGGTAAGCAAACAACACGTCCTATGCCGAGCCACGAACCTCTGCCAAGCCTTTTACGGTTTCGCGAAACTGAGCATCTCCTGCCTTATGTCTGAAGCTTAAAGCTCTACACCTCTAAACCCTGGAGCCCTTAAAGCCCTAAAAGTCTGCAAACCCTGACAACCCCAAAATCCAAAGGACAACAACCGTAAAACCCTAAACACTCGAAAAAACCCTAAACACTCTAAACACCTTCAATCCCCGAAAGCCCCAAGCCCAAAACACATCTGAGGCCCCATCGCGTCGACGCGGCCCTGGTGGAAGTGGAGGTCCTCCGCTCAAAACCCCAAACTGTACTCGGAGGGTTTAGGGTTTAGGGTTTAGGGTGTAGGGTGTAGGGTTTTGGGCTTAGGGTTTAGGGTTTGGCGGTTGGCTTATACTCGGAGGGTTTAGGGTTTAGGGTGGGGGTTCAGGGGACTTAGCAAGTAGGTTCAAGCGTAAAAGCCCATATCCTCCAAAAAGCTTTCAGGGCAGTTCTGGGACCCTAAACCCTAAACCCTAATCCCCAAACCCCAAACCCTAAACCCCACTACGCCGCCTCGTCCCGCCGCACCTGTATGTCAGGCCCAGAATGGAAAGTAACAAAAATCCCGAGAATTTCCACACGAAATCCCTTTACTCAGCTCAAGAAGTGTACATTTCCAGGACGCTTTTTTTAAAGAAACGCGTCTCAGATGAGACCCTTCCACGCAACCGTGCATCAGCCAGGGCGCAGTGGCACCTTTTTTTTGAGCGCGCAGGGCTCCTATGCCATGGGCCAGACAAGGACGGCACTGTGTGGAT
Organism: Symbiodinium natans; assembly: GCA_905221605.1. Classification (NCBI taxonomy): domain Eukaryota; class Dinophyceae; order Suessiales; family Symbiodiniaceae; genus Symbiodinium; species Symbiodinium natans. The sequence continues at coordinate 966,588 of CAJNDS010000225.1, read as the reverse complement.
GGCGTACTCGGGTCGCCGCCGCGTTTCTAAACCCTAAACCCTAAACCCTAAACCCTAAACCCTAAACCCTAAACCCTAAACCCTAAACCCTAATGCAAATTGTGCAGAAGGACTCCCCGATCTCCTGGTAACCAAGGCGCGCAGCTGCAGATTAGACGTCACCCGCCATCGCACCGAGGTCTCCTCTATGGACCGCATCCTGAAGCCTGGAACCCAACGCCTGCAGAACCAGGGCTTAGGGCCCAGGGTTTTAGGGTTTAGGGCCCAGGGTTTAGGGCTTTGGGTCTGGGATGTCAAGGTAATGGGTTCTTACGGCTGTCGGGGGGTCAGGGAGTCGGGGGGGTTCAGAATTTAAGGGTCAGGATAAAAGGGTTTAGGGTTTTGGGCTTGGGGCTTCTGGGGTCTAGGGTTTTTAAGGTTTAGGGTTTAGGGCTTTTGGGGTTTAGGGTTTGGGGTTTAGGGCTATTGGGGTTTCAGGACCCATGAACCCAGCACCTCGACCATCGCAAGGTATTTCGAGTTCAGCAGCTCCTCCGCTCGCGTCGATTCGAGGTTCTCAGGGTTTAGGGTTTAGGTTTAGGCCCCTAAACCCTCTTTAAGCGCTGTAACCCCAGGGTTTAGGGTTTAGGGTGTACAGTAGGGTTTAGGGTTTAGGGTTGGGTGAGCAGCTCCTTGAATCCCCTCCCCTTAAGAGTACTCAACCAGTGAAACCTCTGCTCCCAAAACCGGGATGCTTCCGTTGAGGTAGGGCTTCTGCTACGAGAAGCCCCAAAAGGTCACCCAATACATCCACGCACGAAAATCCCTAAGGAACCCTAAACCCCAAGCCCTTATTACGAACCCTACTTCAGAATCGAGGTAGGGGGTTCCCCCTCAAGCGGAGGGTTATTGAAGGCTTCTGGTGCCTAGGGTTCAGAGTTTAAGGTTTAGGGTCTAGGGCTTGAGGTTTGGGGAATGCGGGAATGAGGTACCCTATATCCCCCTATATATACCCTGCAAGGGATTGTGTAGGGTACCTAGTTCCACCATTCCTTACTAAGAACCAGGGGCATAAAGCAGATTTTTAGTTTGGGCTCCAGGGCGCCTAAACGCCACACACAAAACTCTGTTGAGGGCTAAGGCTGGTTTAGGGTTTGGGGGTTTAGGGTTTAGGGTTACAAGGGTTTAGAGTTTAGGGTTACTTAGGGTTACAAGGGTTTAGGGTTATACGGGTTTAGGGTTATAAGGGCTATAAGGGTTCAGGGTTTCATCTGCCTCTTGCCCTTCCGGCGCATAGCCCGGAGACAGCAGCGCGACCTAAGCTCCACTATGAAGTCAATGACAAAGCAGGGTTTCGAGTTTAGGGTTCAGGGCTTAGGATTATCGAGATCTAAACCCCTAAACCTCAAACTACACATCAGTCCTGCACTGTGCATGAAAGTCAGACCCAAGAAGTGCACAGATACCCTAAAACTCTACAACTCTAAACCCCCCAAACCCCCGGAAACCCTAAACTCGCCAAACCCTAAACCCCAAAGCCCTCAAAAAAAGAGCGGAGCAGGTTGATCCAAGAACGGGGGCCTTTGTTGGTACCCTGAACTACAAGCAATCAGGCTTACCCCTGAGGTTTCAAGTATGCGCTTGCAAGGGCCTGGAAAAGCCTAACCCACTGCAACCCTGAACCCTAAGCCCTAAATCCTAAACCCTAAACCCTAAAACCCTAAAACCCTAAAACCCTAAAACCCCAAAACCCTAAAACCCTAAGCCCTAATTCCCGAAATTCCCCTATGGGGGGCCGACCATCAGGTCCATGAGGTTCTGCACCCGAACCTCCATCTGATCGTGCATGTCTTCAGCCTCAAAGGTTTCCGGATGTTAGGGTTTGGGGTTTAGGGTTTAGAGTTTGGGGTTTAGGGTTTAGGGTTTGGGGTTTAGGGTTTGGGCTTTAGGGTTTAGGGTTTGGGGTTTAGGGTTTAGGGTTTGGGCTTTAGGGTTTAGGGTTTGGGGTTTAGGGTTTGGGGTTTAGGGTTTGGGAGGCTAGTTACAAGGGCACCCTAGCATGGGCATAGCGTGTGGAGTTGCTTGAGCACCTTGGTCTGGGTCATGGGTTTCGGGTGTACGGTGGAGTGCCGGGTTTAGGGCTTATGTTTCAACGGCCCTTAATATGGGCTGAACATTTTGGAATCTTTAAATGCCTCTTGTACACCATCCAGAACTGAGGGGCGGATACTTGCGAGCAGGGCCATATTCAAATGCTACTGAAAACTCTACACCCTAAAACAACTGACCATAGAGGTTTTAGGCTTCAGAGTTTTTAGGGTTCAGCAGCTACGAGTGGGCTATGGAAGGGGCTCAGGAGCGTTTGGGGCTAAAACCAGAAGCCCTAGACCCTAAACCCTAAATCCCAAAACGGGATCTGAGACCAGGCCTCCGCGACTCGCTCGCGGATTTGCTTGGCATCCTCCTGGCAGGATTTTGTGCGCTTCAAGAGTTTCAGGGTTGAGGGGTTAGGGCTTCGGGCTTAGGGTTAGAGTTCAGGTTGTTCGGTTTAAGGTTTAGGGTTCAAGGTTTAGGGCTTAGATACTTTCGGCTACTTCGGTCTCTCCAGGAGTAGGAGTTGAGGATTTAGGGATTGGGTCTCTACAGAGTTGAGGATTGAGGGCTTAGGCCTTTTCAGGGTTGAGGGTTTAGGGCTTATCGTTCAGGTCTATCGTTCAGGTCTCCTCGGGGCTAGAAGTTGAAGTTTAGGAGGGTCCAGGGCCCAGGGTTCAGGGGTTTAGGGTTTCGGTCTCGTTAGGATTTGGGGTTCAGGGTACGGCAGAAGGAAGGCTTGCGGGGCGGTTGTTGTGCTTGGTCTAAGCCATGATGTTTCTTTCAGACGTTCCTTGTCTAAAAAACATTCTGAACCTTCGACCCTGAAGCAATGAAACCCTCACCAAACCCCCTTTTTTGGGATTGGGGTACTCGGTTTTAGGGTCACAGTATAACGGATAACCTGTACTGGGCCCTTTGTAACCCTGCACCCTCAACCCAAGACCCGAAAAAGCCTCTAACCCAAACACCCATTCACGTCTTTTAGAGCCCTCGCACACAAAAAACTTTGGCAACCCTCAAGCACCTCAGCAAGAATCATTCAGCCCCAAACGAAAAAAAACACCCTCAAAAGCAACCTTTTAAAAAAGCCTCAGAAAAAAAAAAAAAAAAAAAAAAAAAAAAAAAAAAAAAAAGCTGGGTCCTCCTGTTGGTCGAGGATGGCTTGCCACATGAAGCTCTCTTGCTCCAGCGTCTGAACGCAGACCACAGAAGCTCGTAAGCTCTTTGGGTAGCTACATGGTCCCTGCGTATGGGCCCGTAGAAGGGTGCCCCTTAAATGCCCCTTGTATGCCCGATGCTATTTAAGGGCCCAAACACCAGAGCCCTTTAAAGGAGTCAGGGGACCAAAATAAGGGCCCATGTAAACTACCCTTAATTAGAGTAAAGAAATGGGAGTGAATCCTATGAACCCCTTTGTGCGTGTTAGGGCTTAGGGCTTCGGGCTCAGGGTGCGAGGGTTCAGACTAGAGGCTATGGGCAGCGAATGTTTTGGGACACAGGGTCCGAAACCCGACCTGAAACGTAGAGAAATAGGTATTTCCCAAAATGGGCGGGCGGGGGACCCAAGTCAAGGCCTGGGTACCCCGATTGTCAGAAGCCCCAAATAATTCTTTGCTTTTGTGGTTGGGGGAGAAGTGGAAATAGAGTCCCAGGCACGTCCAAGATATGCCCAGTCAAACTCTATACCCTAAACCTAAAAAAACTGATTCCTCAAAGCCCCCAAACCCTGCAACATTGTCAGAGTGTCAAGCTGTCCTAGTAGCAATTACCTCCTGCACCCCGAACCCACCCCACCCCCACCGCGCACCCACCCCGTTTGGTGTGTGAGGCCCAAGTCCTGGGCTGTGGGCGATAATCGCTCAGGGTTTTCGTTTTTGGGGCTTAGGTGAACTCCACAAACCTAGGATGGCCCTTGAAACCCTCTGAAAAAACTCGTAAACATGGTCCTCTTAAAAGCCCAATAAGGGAAATTGCAACATATCCCAAGGGCCGACCTAGATCCTGTATACTTCTAACTCAGGGCCCTGCTATTTCAGGGTCTGTTGTTTGTTTTCTTCTCGAGCTTAGGGTGCAGGATTTTGGAGGATCGGAAACCGTGGAAACTGCGGAAAGCACGAAATCCGTGGAAGACGGCGAAACCGCGAAAAACACGAAAAACGGATTGTAAAGAACAATTCGCGAAAAACGAGAAAACGCGAAACAACGCGGAAAACTGAAAACAAATAAATAAACTAAACGCGGAAGCAACTCAACTGCGAAATAAAAATACGAAACCGCGAAAACCGCGAAACAATACGCGAAACAAAAAACAGAAACGCTTTTTGCGCTGTTCGACTTGTTGTGTTTTTTGCTAGTAGTTTTGCGTTGTTTATCTCGTTGTTTGTGTTTCCAATTCATCTTCGCTTTTTTGCGTTGTTCGACGTTTGTGTTTTTCTCGATTGGTTCGCTCTTCGACTCTTTGCGCGTCTCGACGCAGACTCCGGCACGGCACGACGCGCGAAAGGTTGCCTCAGACCCCCCCTCTCTTCTCCCCAAACTCCCCATCTTTCGCCGTACCCCAAAAGCACAGCTTCAAGCACCCGCCGGAAAGCCTGAACCCGAACTCCTGAGCCCTAAAACCCTAAAACCCTAAAACCCTAAAACCCTAAAACCCTAAAACCCTAAAACCCTAAAACCCTAAAACCCTAAAACCCTAAAACCCTAAAACCCTAAAACCCTAAAACCCTAAAACCCTAAAACCCTAAAACCCTAAAACCCTAAAACCCTAAAACCCTAAAACCCAAAAACCCTAAAACCCTAAACCCTAAACCCTAAACCGTGGGAGCCTCCTGGTGGCTCTGCATGACATGGCGCAACTCGCGGCACTGCGACAATGTTTGGGCCGCTCTTGGCACCTATGAGGGCTTAGCACGTTTAGGGTTTAGGGTTTAGGGTTTAGTGTTTAGGGTTTACGGTTTACGGTTTAGGGTTTAGGGTTTAGGGTTTAGGGTGCAGGGTGTTTAGGTTTTGGGTTTGGGGTGTTCGGGCTTGGGCTTTCGGGCTTAGGGCTTGGGGGTCTCGACACCCTAAACACCAGGCTCCCTACTATCATTCTTTTTAGTCCCCCAAAGGCTCCAGGCGCCTTTCAGCCCTTCAACATTTCTCTGTACCTTCCAGACGTGATGGATCCTATACGGGCCTTCAGTGGGGTACCAGCTCATGAGGGTGCATGGGGACTCGTCGGACTCTCAAAAGAAAATCGAACCCCCCCAAAGGTTTAGAGCTTGGGTTTAGGGTTTAGGGTTACAAGGACCATACCTTTCAATGAGAAACATTCCTGAAGAGGGTCCTCTTGCCACCCTAAACCCTAGACCCTAGACCCCAAACCTTAAACCCAAAACCTAAACCCTAACCCTAAACCCTGAACCCAAAATCCTAAACCCCTAAACCCTAAACCAAACCCCAACTCAATCCTAAACCCTAAATAAAGGAAAATACCAGTTCTCCCAAGGCCATGAACCCGAAACCACTAAGCCCTAAATAATCCCCAAACCCTAAACCCTCAACCACTAAACCCTAAACCCTAAACCCTAAACCCTAAACCCTAAACCCTAAACCCTAAACAAATGGACAAAAGCTAAGCTCTCCCAAGGGCCCGCCCATGAACCCGAGCAGCCGAGCCACCTCCGGGATCGGCAAGCCTTGCAGGCCGCACACACTCTCCGACCTTCGCGGCTCTGGGCCCTAAACCCTAAACCCTAAACCCTAAACCCTAAACCCTAAACCCTAAACCCTAAACCCTAAACCCTAAACCCTAAACCCTAAACCCTAAACCCTAAACCCTAAACCCTAAACCCTAAACCCTAAACCCTAAACCCTAACCCAGGTTCAACTTGTTCGAGAAAGTTTCTTAATTCCATCGTTTCTAGTTTAACCGTAAACCCTAAACCCTAAACCCTCAACCCTAAACCACTCTTTCATATATAATATAAATGTTAATGACTTTGTGGGCAAGGTCCGAAAATTAGTGGGCAAGGTCCGAAAATTAGCGGGCAAGGTCGGAAAATTAGCGGGCAAGGTCCGAAAATCAGTGGGCAAGGTCGAATCAATCTGGAAGAGGGCGTGCATGGGGTCGCTGCGTTGACACACCGCTGGACAGGCACTATGTCAACAAGGCCAACCACTCATTTTGTGGCTTTCGAGCCACTCCGCGACTCAACGCTTTACGGAGCGATGGCCAAGCTGTTGATCGGTAAGCGTCGAGATACTGCACGTGTGTCCGCCAGTGTCCAGCAAGCACCGCTGCAACAACATCAGCCAAAAGCAGGCTTGCCAGTTTAAATGTTGAAAGCCAGTGCTGTGTGGGTGGGAAGGCTTCTGGCTTAAGGCACGAGGGGTTCGGGTATGTTTTTTGGGGCACAAAGTTTGGGATTCGAGATTAGGGCAAGGTCAGGGCTTGGTGTTGCGGCATATAAGGCTGAAGGCTTAAGGCTACCGTTTCGGACGTGGGGATTAAGGTCTGGGGCTCCGCAGGGTTAAACATGATAAGTTGCCAGGCATTAACACAACCTGTCGGGATCCGCCCCCCCCCCCCCCCCCCCCCCCCACCCCACTCCCCCACCCCACTCCCCCACCCCCCCTCCCCCCCTCACCCCCCGCTTGGACTTTGAGATGCTGAACCCTAAACCCCAAACCCTCCCAGAGGGTTTCGGGTTGTGGGTTGAGGGCCAAGGGCTTGCGGCTTAAATGGTGTAGGGTTTGGGGTTTAGGTTTGGGTCCCGAAGCACCACAAACCCTACAACCCGAATTCCGTACTCACCCTAAATCCTAAAACCCTAAAGCCCTGGCAAATATAGTGGGCTGAAAATTCCCCTAGAAGACATCCTCTGTTGCCTTGAGGGTTCAGGTTTCAGGGTCCTAAGCCCTAAACTCCTAATCTCGGACTCTTTTGGGTACGCAACTTTTGGGGGTTTGGGCGTTAGGGTCTAAGAATACGTAGGTTCTGACATGGGCAACTGGCGGGTGTGTTGTGTTTGCATCTCTTGAAACAAAACCAACCTCGCGTTCTCGGCCTCCCAGACTTCTGGGAGGATGCAAAAAGTAGACCTAATAAGGGTTTAGGGTTTAGGATTTAAGGTTTAGGGTCTGGGGTGGAACATTGAAGCCGCCCATGCCTCACGACCAGAAGCCCTGAATTCTACATCCCCAGCCTGCGCGTACCTATGGAAGTTTCAACTCTTTCAGGTTTAGGGCCCGGGTTCAGGGTTTAGTCATTGAGTTTAAGCTTCAGGGTTCAAGGTTCCGGGTCTAAGGTTAGGGGGGTTTAGGTTTTAGGGTTTAGGTTTAGGGTTCGGGGGGTTTATGGTTTAGGGCTTAAAGAGGCACCGGGTATCCGACGGGGACGAGGCTGCGGAAAGCGAAAGGTCCGTCACATCCACCTCCTTTCATGTGCAGTTTGGGGTTTCAAGGTTTGGGGTTTTGGGGTTTTGAGGTTTTGGGGTTTTGGGGTTTTGGGGTTTTGGGGTTTTGGGGTTTTGGGGTTTTGGGGTTTTGGGGTTTTGGGGTTTTGGGGTTTTGGGGTTTTGGGCGAAATCTGTTCAGTGGCAGTTTGTGCCTTACAAGGCTTAGTGTTTATAAGGTTTGGAGTTTAGGGCGCGAACTCAGTAGGCTTTGTCCAGGCTCAGGCCCCCAGGCCGCCCAAACTCTTAAATGCCCTATAATCTGTCCTAACCCCTGCCCCCCCGCCCCAAGCAAACCCCCTGAAAATCACACCCTGAACCCCCCTGAATCCATCCTTGTCCTGCCTCAGTCCTAACCTAGTTCATGGTTGGGATTATGTTAAAGATTTAGGCGTCTATTCTATTCCTTATTGGGTTCAAGTGCCCTTAAACATGCAAAATATTTCCCAACTATGACAAGTACTAAGAACCCTACATCTTAGCGAGCAAAGCACAGCCTCGGCTGTCGGCGTCGCGAAGAGAACCCGTGAAGCCTCGAGCTGCTTTACCTGGGCCACCACGTAAGGGAGTTAGGCTGAGGGTTTAGGGTTTAGGGTTTTGGGTTTAGGGTTTAGGGCTTAGGGTTTAGGGTTTAGGGTTTAGGGTTCAGGGTTCAGGGTTTAGGGTTTAGGCTGAGGGGCACTGGAGCTGTAGCTTTGTGGCTGGGTTTCGGGCTTTTAGGGTTTTTAAGGGCGTCTAGGGTTTATAGCGTTTTAGAGGGTCTGGGGGCGTTATCGGGTTCACCAGAAGTAGACCTCCGATCGAGCAATGCGCCAGCAACAGCACCCTCAGCAACTGCTCGAGCAACTGCTCCAGCAATGGCCCCCTCAGCAATTGCTCGAGCAATTGCTGCGGTATTCGCAGGAGCAATTTCGGACGAACTTGTTGGAGCAATAGCTCGAGCAAACGCCCGAGCACGAAATTAAACTCGTTGATTTTTGCTTTTGAAATGAGTTACAATATTCAACTGCTTCGATAAATTATAGTAAAAATCACGTAAGCTCATTAATTCAATTCAGTGAGATACGCCACGGAAAATTAGCTAGAGTTGTTAACTTATCTAAACTAACTAAAGCGAAAATCACGTTATGATGCCCTACAGATTTGGAATTTGTGGGCCGTCCTACTCTGGGGTTGGGCACTGCAAGGACTCTCTGGAAATACTGTGGGGCACTCCAGGAATTCTCTGAAGATACTCTAGGTGGGGCTGGCGAGGCGTTCTCTGGGGATACTCCGAGGTTACTCCAGGGGTTCTCTGCAGCATACTCTGGTGTTGGAGGGACTCTCTGATAACCCCCTGTCTCAAAAATGCTCTGGGGTTGGGCACTCCGGGGATGCTCTGGGGTTGGGGATTCGGGAGCTGCGAGGAGTAGACCGGGGAGAAAGAAGTTTAGCTTATAAATCTACTAACCCCACACCGGATGGGGCTGCAACTACATTGATACATGAATTGGAGCAATTGCCTTAGTTGTCCAGTTACCTGGGGGAACTAAAGGTTAACCTTTAGGATTATAAGGGGATTCTATTACCCCAAAAAGGTTAAAGGTGACCTACTCTACTACTAGGTTGCCTTTGCTGGGGGAAGACCACTGCTGGAGCAACAGGGTGAGCAACCGGCTGGTCGGCACTTTCAATCATTTAGACTAGGTAACGGTTAAATCAGACGAGTGAGTATTCAAAAAATTTGACTCATTGGTTCACTTGAAAAGCAGCCCAAACATTTTCGGAGTTGAGCTGCGTATTTTGTTAGTTGGGAATGCCAGAGAAGAAAAAGAGGCTGCTGAGGAAAGAGGTCAATGAAGGTGACGTGAAGCATCAAGTTTTGAATGGCCAGTAGAAGGCGCATTGTATTTACAAAACAACATTAAACCCTGCACCCTAAGCCCCTAAACCCTAAACCCTAAGCCCTAAACCCTAAACCCTAAACCCTAGCCCTACACCCTAAATCCCCAGAACCTGAACTCCCCAGGCCCCTCAGGGTGTCTTGAGGCCAAGCACGCGTAGCCGGCTCAACTGGAGGGCGACGAGAAGATCTTCCTGGCGGGTCGGCATAGTGTCTGGGGTTTAGGGTTTAGGGTTTAGGCTTTAGGGTTTAGGGTTTAGGGTTTAGGGTTTGGGGTTTGGGGTTTAGGGTTCAGGGCTAGAAGCTAGAAGCTATCAGATGTAAGATTTCTGTAGCAGTTAGGGAGAACAGGATCCATTCTGAGACACCCTCGACCCTGAACTCGACAATCGACACGGAGGTTTCCGAAAATAGGGGTAGATCCCTACTATTTGGGGTTTAGGGTTTAGGGTTTAGGGTTTGTGGTTTAGGGTTTAGGGTCTGGAGTAGGGGTTCCTCACTATCGTAAACTCCCACATCGCGCCTTCTCCGCCCGCAGCCGCCTCAACCGCCTCTGCCGCCGCTCGGCCGCTGCCGAGCCAGGCGCCCTGGGTCAGGGGAGTTGGGGTTTAGGGTTTAGGGTTTAGTGTTTCGGGTTTCGGGTTTAGGGTTTCGGGTTTCGCGTTTCGGGTTTAGGGTTTAGGGTTCACGGTTCCGCAGGCGAAAAGTGGAAGTATGTGGGCGTGAACTTCGGCTCTTACCAGAAAGGTAAAGACTAAACCCTAAACCCAAGGAAGCGCGGCACGCCGCAGCCAGCTTCCTGGGGGCCGGACATGGCGCAATCCTGCGGCTTTCCAGGAGCTGCCGGGACTCGGGAGTCTAACGGTCAACGGGCCTAGGGCTTCCTGCAAAATCTTCTGAGTATCATTTCTACCACTAATACTAACTACTACTATAGGCTATAAGGCTTAGTGGTTTTGGCTGTAGGGCTTTAAGGTTCCAGGCCCTAAGCTTCCGCCCTTTGTGGCTGCGCACGTGTATAGGGTATATGGGCATATAGGGAGTAGGTGCCGCTAAACTTCAAAGATCGTTGCAAATCAGCCGCAGTCAGAAGCTTTGAGGAGCCCCCGCCCCCCCCAAAATAGCAAAAACAACTGACTTTTCTGTTGGCTTTATACCCTAAACCTACATCAAGTCCTGGTTTTAGCCCGCCTCCCCGCCTCCCCACCTCAGTACCTTGAAAGACCTTAAACAGTCTGCTACTTCGTTGAACCCCCTAAACCCCAAACCCTAAACCCTAAACCGCCCCGAGAAAAGCCCGAGCGCACCTTCTCCTCGGCTCCCGGTCGGCTGGAGGCTACATGCCCGCCTGGAACCAGGTTTAGGGTTGAGGTTCCAGGGCTTACCAAGAAACAGGAGCTACCGTTACCGTACAATTTCCCGGTCGGCGCTTTAGTCAACCCTAACAAACCCTAAGCCCGGAAACCTGAAGGCAAAGCTTTTCTGCACCCCCGGCAACCGCACTTCCGCGCCTGCGTACTTGGGACGCTCTGCGGCGGACCCGGCCATTACCCCAACCGCTGGGCCATGGACGCTGCGCAGGTCAAGGTCTTCGAGTCTTCAGGAAACCCTGAGCCCTAAGCCCTGAACCCTGAACTCTAAACCCTGAACCCTGAGCTCTGAACCCTCCACCCTTCAGAGTTTGTAGGCTAGGGCCAGTAGGGATGTAGTTGGTTTAAGGCCTGAGGATTTCGGCCTGATGCTCAAGGGCCTCAGGAGTGAGGGAAAAGGGTTGAGGAGTTGTGGATTGTAGGCATGGTATCTCTCTCTACCTCGACATCGATCCCTATCTCTATCTAAACAGATCTAGCATCTCTAGTTGCAAATCGGGTGAGAAACATAAAAAATAAATAAAAATGATATATATATATACACATACATACATACATACATACATACATACATACATACATACATACATACATACATACATACATACATACATACATACATACATACATACATACATACATACATACATACATACATATGTATATAATTCAAGACAAAGGCAAAGTTGGGTGCAGCACTTCGATCTCTCCCAACAAAGTCGCGAATAGCGTTGAGGGGGTTTTGAAGACCCTGAGCCCTAAGCTCTTCAACCCAGACCTTTCAGGAACCCTGGTGAATCAGAGTTTCGAGTGCAGGGACCCTGCGCACCAACATTGGCACAATCCTGGCTGCTCCGATCCATTTCTGCGGACTCTTCAAGCAATGCGAACTCCAGCTGGCGATTTCACACAGGGTTTAGAGCTCAGGGGGTTTAGGGTTTAGGGTTTATTTAGGGTTTAGGGTTTAGGGTTTATTTAGTTAGGGTCTCGGCTGTACCGGGCTTAGGGCCCAGGATTTAAGTTCAGGGGTCCTCTAAACCCCAAATCCGCCGTCGCTTCCGGATCCATCAGGTCCGGCAGCAGCATCTGCCCCTGCCTTGCTTCTCCAATAACCAAGGGAAACATGTTACCCTAAACCCTACACCCTACACCCTTCCCCCCTAAACCCGAAACCCTAAACCCTAAACCCTAAAAGTTTAAAGTTCAGCTATTGGCGAAGCAAGCTGCTCCAGAGGTGGGCAATCGGGAATGGAGGGCTCCTCCGCGAAGACGACCGCCTCCAGGGACGGGAGAGGACCGGCGATCCTGAACTCTATAAGCCCTAAACCCTGAAACCCGAAAAACTTAATAGCTCAAATAGCCCTAAAACCCTAACCCCTAAACCTTAATTAAAGCCTAAACCCTAAACCCTAAACCCCAAACCCTAACCCCAAACCCGAAACCCTAAACCCCAAACCCTAAACCCTAACAGACCTTAACCCCAAGTCCGCCCTGAAAAAATAAAAATAAACACCTAGACCGACAGAAGCTTCAAGGCTCTTGTGGGGACACTCCCGAGGTCTCTGGATCCCAACGCCCGAGATCCTAAACAATCCTGAAGTCCGTGGGGTTTAGGGCTTGAGGTTTAGGGTTTGGGTTTAGGGTATTTAAGGACCCCGAAAGGCCCAAAACCTTAACACCCCGAAACCCTCTACAAAAACCTGGAACTTGTAAACCCTAAAACCTACACTCCTGAACCTCAGTTCCCTAAGAGCCCCCCCAAAGGTCTGACGCTGTACCCCTAAACCACCCCGCAACCCCTCAGTTGACGTTCCTTTGGCGGGATCTGCACGTCGCTGTCGGTCAAGGATCCCCACTGAAAGGCGACGATGGGGCCTTGATTCAGAGTGGGGGGTGGGGTTGAGGGTTTTGGGGCGCTATCGTTTTTTCGGATTTGCGGGCTTCGGGGTTTTTGGACTTCTGGGTTTTTTCGGGTTTGGGGCTCGGGTGTTTAGGGTTGGGCTTGAGGGCTTTCGGGCTTCTTAGGGTTGTAGACACAACTTGACGCCATTCTGAAGCCCTAAACCTTCTCAACCCGATGGCTTCAGTGTTGGAGGGTATTCGTGGCTTTAGGGCTTGCGGCTTGTGAGGTTGAGAGAGGGCTTAGGGCTTCAGAGCTTCAGGGCTTCATTCAGGGTAGTTAGGGGTGTGCGGGCAACACGAAAAACCTCGAAAGAAACCCCAAACGAAGATGCCCTGGTTTAGGGTTTAGGGTGTAGGGTTTAGGGTTTAGGGTTTCGGGTTTAGGGTGTAGGGTTTAGGGTTTAAGGTTTAGGGTTTAGGGTTTAGGGTTTAGGGTTTAGGGTTTAGGGTTAGGGTATGCAGCCAGAAGGGCAGATGCTGTGCCCACGGCACTGGCTACGGAGGAAGTTGTAGGGGTTGTCGAGCTGATCGTTGGTCATCGGGAAGTGGGCCTCCAGGGAGCTGTGACACACAAACCCAAAACCCTAAACCCTAAACCCTGAACCCTAAACCCTAAACCCTCAGCCCTAAACCCTAAACCCTACCCTGACACCGAGTGAGCTGTGACACCCAAACCCAAAACCCTAAACCCTAAACCTCTAATCTGGCTCTACCCTGGACCCCTAAGGCATTTGGGAACCCTGTTTAAAGACTCCCAAATGAATGTAAGGGGGGGCCATATTAGGATTATATTGAGGGAAACCTCTTCGGGGTACAACCTTACGTGTCCGAGTACGAGTCTGATGAAAAACCGATTTGGTGTTCAAGGTTCACCCTGGGCACCCCACCCTGAAGCCTAAACTCGAAAACCCCCTAAACCCTGAAACCTGGCCCCCCCCCCCGCCCGAAGCCTTCGTTGAGGGCCGGAGAAGAACCCTAAACCCCAAACGCGCCTTGATGGCGCGTTTCGCAGCCTCGAGGGTGATGATGTACATGCCTGCAGGGGTCTTGAGGCATTGATTTCTGGGCCCCTTAGGAGGATTTAGAGCTTAGGGTTTCGGGGTTAAGTTCTATTCAGATGGGGGTCCTATACTCCCCCTACCATTGGTTGAGCCTTACTTGGGCCTGGGCCTTGTATTGAATTGGGGTTGGGGGGTCGTATAGGGCCCCCCATCATATTTGAGTTGAAGTTCAAGGGCTGATCGAGGGTTCGGGATTCAAAGTTCAGGGCTTTGGGTTCGGGGGGGATGGCTTTACCCTAGGGTTTAGGGTTTAGGGTTTCGGGTTTAGGGTTTAGGGTTTAGGGTTTAGGGTTTAGGGTTTAGGGTTTAGGGTTTAGGGTTTAGGGTTTAGGGTTTAGGGTTTAGGGTTTAGGGTTTAGGGTTTAGGGTTTAGGGTTTAGGTGGGTTCGGGTCTCCCTTCTTTGGGCCCGTCCTGTGTTCCAGCTCGTGCCAGGTTTGATATAGAGTTTGGGGCACGCCCCGTTCGCGCAGAAGCAGTCGCCCCCTTGCATCTGCAAGTAGTCCCAGTCTGTCCTTTGAGCTGCGGGTGAGTGTGAGTCTGGGGGGAATTTGGGGTTTAGGGCTACAAACGATTTAGGGTTGTGCGAATGGTGAAGAGAAGCACACAGGCTAGTATTAAAAGCCATTTTCCTAGCCCATGATCAATAATATTTCTAGGACGTGTATTCCGAGACCACAAAAGATAGGTTAGAAAGAAGCGTGAGCACAACATTGAGGCTGTTAGGGCCTTTTTTGCATTAATATTAAAAGGCGCAATGAAGAAACATGCAAATCTCTGGGCTGCAGACTACTGCCTCGTTTACTTGCAAAATCTTCACGGGGAGTTCGGTACCCAGGGCCCCCCCCCCCCATGGCCATTCAGGGCTTCACGCAGGCAACCCCAAACCCCAAACCCCAAACCCCAAACCCCAAGCCCTAAACCCTAAACCCTAAACCCGAAACCCTAGTTCAGGGCTGGAAGCCGCCCAGTGTCCCGGGCGCCGGGAGCGAGTCCCCCAGCTGCGACAGCAACGCCTCCAAGTCGGGGTGGATCGACCTGGACTTGTGGGTTTAGGGTTTAGGGTTTAGCGTTTGGCGTTTAGGGGGTCTTAGGTCTCACAAGGCTCTGGGTGAGGGTTGAGGGTTTGGGGCGCAGGGACAAGGCCTTTAGGCTGTAAGATCTCGGCTTCGGGTTGCTGATGCTTGTTCTCTCGCGCTCGCGTTCTCTCTCGCTCACGCTGTCGCTCTCGCTCTCTCTCTCTCTCTCTCTCTCGCACTCGCACTCGCACTCGCACTCCCACTCGCACTCGCACTCGCTCTCGCTCTCGCTCTCGCTCTCCCTCTCTCTCTCTCTCTCGCTCTCTCTCTCTCTCTCTCGCTCTCTGTCTCTCTCTCTCTCTTTCTCTTCCTCTTTCTCTTTCCTCTTTCCTCTTTCTCTTTATCTTTCTCTTTCTCTTTCTCTTTCTCTTTATTTCATTATGTATGCCTTTCTTCCTTCGTTTATTCTATCTTTGTTTCTTTCTTCAATTATGTCGTTAGTTATTGATTTATTTCTTTCCTTCTTTCTGTATTTATTTACTTCTTTGTTTATTTGTTTTTTGTTGCCTTTCTTTCTCCATTTATTCCTTTATTTCTTTCTTTCGTTCTTTCTTTATCTATTTACTTCTTTGTTTCTTTATTTGTTGTTGCCTTTCTTTCTCTATGTATTCTTTTATTTCTTTCTTTCGTTCTTTCTTTATCTATTTACTGCTTTGTTTCCTTACGTATTGTTGCCTTTCTTTCTTTCTTGCTTTCTTGCTTTCTTTCGGTCGTTCTTTCTTTCTTTCTTTATTTCTTTCTTTCTTGCGTTTCTGTCTTTTTGCTTTCTTTCTTTCTTTCTGTCGCTCTCTCTCTCTCTCTCTCTCTTTTTATGGGGCTTTGGGATGCTTGGGAGGCTCCAGAGCGTAGCTCAGGAGAGGCCTTTAGAATCCGGGAGTTTAGGGTTTCGGGGTCCGGGTAGCTTGGGGGTTGATAGGGTTTAGGGTTTAGGGTTTAGGGTTTAGGGTTTAGGGTTTAGGGTTTACGGTTTGGGGTTTAGGGTTTAGGGTTTAGGGTTTAGGGTTTCGGGTTTAGGGTTTAGGGTTTCGGGTTTCGGGTTTCGGGTTTCGGCGCGGGAGGGGGTTGGAGCGCAGGCACCGGAGGTCGTCCTCCATGAGGATCCCCCAGGGGGCCTGCAAGAGCTTTCGGGCCTTTGGGGCGCTAGGGCTTTTTTGGGAGTTTAGCCCTGGGGCACTTGAGCGGCTTAAGGAACTTAGGGGTGGAGAGTTTTGGGCTTCAGGCTTCAGGTTTTTTTTTTGTTTTTTTTTTTTTTTTTTTTTTGGGGGGGGGTTTGGGGGGGGGGGGGGGTGAAGGGGCTGGGTTTTGTTTTGTTTTCTTTGATTTTTGTTGACAAAGGTTTGGTGGCCCTTGGCCTGATACATACACCCGGCAACGCGTCTGCCACCCCTAAAAACTTCTGCACGCATAAGAGGCTCCAAACCCTAAAAACTTGAGACTCTGGTGATCTGGTGAGCCCAATATTGGGCTCTCTATTTGGGGTCGTCCATATCTACCTACGAGCAGTCCACATCCATGTTTATCTGTAGAAAGACCCGTAAAGACCCAGGCCTGTCGTCTTAACGCTTAAGCCAAAAGCCCTGTCACCCTAAAGCCCCAAAAGCCCCAAAGCCCTAAACCCGGATGAAACCCCAAAAGCACCAAACCCTGGTGAAGAAGTTCTTGGGGCACTCCGCCCTACCCCTCAAAGTCCTAAACCCTTAAAACCCTAGAATCCTAAAGCCCTTCAAAATATGGGCCATAATGATTAGAATAGGGTTTTGGGGGTTGCTATAGTAGATATATATA
>CAJNDS010000225.1:887500-945000 GCA_905221605.1 Symbiodinium natans | reverse complement strand
AGGGGTGTAGGGTTTAGGGTTTAAGGGCTTAGGATGTAGGGTTTAGGCACTAGAGGGATTCAGGGGTTGAGCGGGTTTAGGCTGCGGGGTTGAAAGCTTAAAGGGTTTGGAGTTCAAAGGGTTTGTTGGACTGGGGTTTCGGGTCTTAGGGTTTGAGGGCTTTGATGGCTTAGGGCATTAGAGGCTTGAGCTCGAAGGTTTGAGAGCTTGGGGGTTTAACGGTCGTTTGGGAGGAGGAGGG
Organism: Symbiodinium natans; assembly: GCA_905221605.1. Taxonomy (NCBI): domain Eukaryota; class Dinophyceae; order Suessiales; family Symbiodiniaceae; genus Symbiodinium; species Symbiodinium natans. The sequence goes on along the minus strand of CAJNDS010000225.1, from coordinate 944,759 downwards.
GAGGGGGGCGCGGAAGTTCGAGGGCCTGTTTAGTGGTCGGAGGCCGAGGGTTTCGGAGCTTCGAGGTTTGGGAATGTGAGGGTCGAGGGCTTAGGGCTTAGGGCTTAGGGTTTAGGGTTTAGGGTTTAGGGTTTAGGGTTTAGGGTTTAGGGTTTAGGGTTTAGGGTTTAGGGTTAGGGTTTAGGGTTCGTGTTTAGGGTTTGGGGTTTAGGGTTTAAGGTTCAGGGTTCTAAACCCGGTTGAGGGGGCTCGCTTGGGGGCTTAAAGGCTTAAGGGGGGTTTGAGGAGGGTTGAGTGGTTTAGGGACAGAGTCGATGGCCCCCGGCAATTGCAACCAGCTAAGCCCCTCCCCCCCCAAAACAAAAAAGGAACAAGAGTGACTCCAAACAAGAAACCCTTGGGATGTTCCCCCTTATACTAACAGTCCTTAACAGGGATTATAGTACCCCCTATGATAATCCCTATTAAGGACTGTTAAGGACTGCTAAGGACTGTTAGAATAACGGGGAACGTCCCAAAGAAACCCTCTCATCGACCCAAAACAAAAGAATTAGACAAAGCAGAAGAGCCAACCCCAAAACCCCTGGTGTTGGGATACCTCCATTTCGAAGAATATGTTAACACCCCGAAGCCTTCCTCAACCTCCGAACCCTAAACCCGAATTAAACCCTAAACCCTGCAACCCTACACCCTACACCCTTAAACCCTAAGCCGTAAAACCCTAAACCCACGCTCTCGAGGCCGGAATCCGCCCGCCCCCCCCCCCCGCCCAAGTTGAGAAAAGCCGCCCAAAACAAGCGCCAGCCCGACCGCGGCACATCGCCTGGGTCTCCGTCAGGGTTTAAGGCTTCGGGTTTACGGGTTTAGGGCTGTTAGGGCCTTTTAGGACTGTTCTAAGGCTTTAAGGCATTTAGGGCTTTTAGGGCTTTTAGGGTTTTTAGGGTTTTTAGGGCTTTGAGGGTCTTTAGGGTGTAGGGCCCACCTGAAACGCTCAAGCCGAAGCCCTAAGCCAGGCACCGCCCCCGTAGGACTTAGGGCTTAGGGTTTAGGTCTTAAGGCCTAAGGGTTGGGGCTGAGGTTTTGGGAGCTCAGGGGCTTTAAAAAGGGGCAATGACCTGAGCCCTAAACCCTAAACCCTAAACCCTAAACCCTATATCCTAAACCCTAAACCCTAAACCCTAAACCCTAAACCCTATATCCTAAACCCTAAACCCTAAACCCTAAACCCTAAACCCTAAACCCTAAACCCTAAACCCTAAGCCCTAAACCCTAAACCCTAAACCCTAAACCCTAAACCTGAGCCAGGGAACGCCCAAGCTCTCGGGCGCGGTGCCGCCTTGGGCGCTGCGACCACGACGCCATCGAAGGGCTCCATGGCCCCTCACTCGGCTGGCGTCCGGGTCTGAGGGTGTGGGGTTGAGCGGTGGGGGGGCTTGGGGGCTTATAGGGGTTTAGGCTTAAGGGGTCTAGGGGTCTAGAGGTCTAGGGGTCCAGGGGCCTAGAGGTCTAGAGGTTAGGTGTGTAGGAGCTCAGGGGTTAAGGGCTGAAGTTGTTGTGCGTGGGCAGAGGCCTTTCGGGCTTGGGCCCCTGAACCCTTAACCCTTAACCCTAAACCCTAAACCCTAAACCCTGAACCCTAAACCCCTAAACCCTAAACCCTAAACCCTAAACCCTAAACCCTAAACCCTAAACCTTGCACCCTAAGGCCCCAAGGCTTGCTTCCTACACCCCAAACCTTTGGGGCCACAAAGCTGCAGGAGTTTCTGGAGGACATGCTTGGCGACGGTTCGGCCTTTAGTTAAGGTTTGGGGTTTGGGGTTTGGGGTTTGGGGTTTGGGGTTTGGGGTTTGGGGTTTGGGGTTTGGGGTTTGGGGTTTGGGGTTTGGGGTTTGGGGTTTGGGGTTTGGGGTTTGGGGTTTTGGGGTTTGGGGTTTGGGGTTTGGGGTTTGGGGTTTGGGGTTTGGGGTTTGGGGTTTGGGGTTTGGGGTTTGGGGTTTGTGGGGTTTGGGGTTTGGGGTTGGGGGTTTGGGGTTTGGGGTTTGGGGTTTGGGGTTTGGGGTTTGGGGTTTGGGGTTTGGGGTTTGGGGTTTGGGGTTTGGGGTTTGGGGTTTGGGGTTTGGGGTTTGGGGTTTGGGGTTTGGGGTTTGGGGTTTGGGGTTTGGGGTTTGGGGTTTGGGGTTTGGGGTTTGGGGTTGGGGGTTTGGGGTTGGGGTTTGGGGTTTGGGGTTTGGGGTTTGGGGTTTGGGGTTTGGGGTTTGGGGTTTGGGGTTTGGGGTTTGGGGTTTGGGGTTTGGGGTGCTTAGGGTTCAGAGTTTTGGTTTGGGGTTTGGGGTTTGGGGTTTGGGGTTTGGGGTTTGGGGTTTGGGGTTTGGGGTTTGGGGTTTGGGGGTTTGGTTTAGGGTGCTTAGGGTTTAGAGTTTTGGTTTGGGGTGTACCAGGGTTCGTTGCAGGGTTTTAGGGCATTGGCTTTAGCGTTTCAGGGTTTGGGTACCCTTTTCTGGAGGGGGGTGGAGCGCAGCGGGGTGATGGGGAGCGAGGGAGCGCCTTCTACCGGGCAATGGAGTCCTGATTTGTAACACACCTCATATGAGGTTTAAGCCTTATGGGGCCTGGGGACACGATTTGGGGTGGTTTCTCGAGGTCAGGTTTAGGGAAACTGCGCAAGATGCAAGTCCTGAGAAAAGCAGGTTTAGGGTTTAGGGCTTACGAAACTTGGCCCAAGGAAGAAGTCAAGTGCCACAATGCCACAAGCTACCAATGCGAAGCAGCACAAGCCCAGCCACCCTAAACCCCCAAAACCCGAAACCACTCAGCCCCTAGAAACGTCGACCCCCTGGTTCGAAATCCTCCAACGTTTAAGAGGGTGTAGGATTGACCTAAACCCCAAAACCCTAAACCGCATCCTGTTCGATCGCCCGAGGGCCTTGGAAACTTCATACTGGCTTCGCCAGACGACGGGACAGACCCAGTGGCAGCAAGCGGGGGCTGATCTGAACTCGGGCGGCCTTCTTCGACGTTCTCAGCCGAAGCCCTACCCTACTTTGGAGTGAGACCCTGGAAACGAGTATGTACTTTCTACGTAAAAGTAGCTCTAACGGGAACCCAGAACCAAAAAAGTATTGACGTCTGGTACTCCAAAACCCAGCCTCTGTGGCTTTGTTTCGGGTTTGGGGTTTCAGCCACCCTAAACCTTGTAAAGTAGATTCCGCATAGATTCGGCTACCCGACATGGCCCAGAATCGTTTAGATCACCCCCCCAGCTGTATTTCGGGGGGCTTGGGGTTTGGGAGCTGCGGATCTAGGCATTTAGGCGCTGAGGTGTTCTATTGCTTGGGTTTAGGGCTTAGGGATTTGGGGCATGAAAGCCCTGGGGGTTGAAAGCTTCGGGTTCAGGAGTTCTGGGGGCCTCCTGGCAGAGTAAAAAAATCTCCGGCGGACCTCCGTGCCTGTTTGGCAGGTTTCGGAGGCGTTCCGCTTCCACAAGGCGCACGAGTGGAAACTCATGAGCTGTCTGCAGACATCTCGCAGGCTTGGATAGGGTGTAAGGGTCTGAGGTTTTGGGTTTCGGGGTTTAGGGTTTAAGGGTTTAGAGTCTATTGTGGGTTTAGGGTTTGAAGCTCCCCTACTCATCGGGGTCTGGGGGGCTTCCGGCATGGGTGTCGCCTGAACGGTCGAAGACAGCTCCGGGGGGAACACCTCTCCTTTCAGGAAAGCTTCGTCCCTATTCAAAACCTGAACTCCAAACCCTGAACCCTAAACCCTGAGAACCTTTAACCCTGAAAACCTTAAACCCTGAAAACCTTAAACCCTGAAAACCTTTAACCCTGAAAACCTTAAACCCTGACCTCTGATCTTCCCTAAACCAAAACCCCGACACACCCAGCTTCAGAAGATCCTAGAACACCAACTCGCAAGGCCCCACAAAACCTAAGACCTCTCCAACCGATCCTTCGGTAAGTAGTTGAGCTTTCGGGGTTTTCTGGTTTGATTTGGGGGTTCAGGGCTTTGGGGTGTTGGGGTTTTCGGGTTTTAGGGTTTAGGGTTGTGAGGTTTCGGTCATAGCCGCTTTCGGATTTACGGCTTCTCCTGAACAGAAGTGTAGACTGCTGCTGCTAGCCGCGCGTCATCGGGCGCGCGTAACGCGGGGAGTACCTGTCGCTGGCCAGAGCGCTACAAGCCCAGGCTCCTCAAGCTTCGGGACATGCAACATTTCCAACCTCATCAGTCGAAGCCTCGAAAAAGCCCTAAACCCTCTAGACCCTATTAATCCGAAAAACCCTAAACCATTTAAACCCTCGAAACCCGCTGAACCCGATGAACCCCCTAAACCCTAAGCCCTAAACCCCCTAAGCTCTGAACCCTCTGAAACCTCTAACCCTGACTAAACCCTAAACCCTGAAACCCTATCAACCCTATCAACCCTACACTCGCAAAGTCTTCCCACAGCCCCCCTTTCGCCGAGGTCGGCGCATGCTTGACATCAGCTCGCTAGTGGGGCTGAGCACTCCTTGATTGAAGGTTTACCAGGTTTGGAGGGCTTTAGGGGGTTTAGGGGACGTTTGCAGGGCCTTGGCGGGGTTTAGAGGGCTTTGGAGGATTTGGGGTGCTTAGAGGGTTTGGGGTTCAGGGCTGGCCCCTACACCCTAAGGGTGTGGGTTTCAGGACTTAGGGGATGAAGGCGTCGGGACTTCGTGATTTGGGGTTTCCGGGGGTTCAGGGTTTGGGGGATTTAGGTTGGGGGGACCGAGGGAGCCGCGCGATTTGTGGCGGGGGCGAAAGGGGCTGCAGCGCCCTAAAGCCCTGAATCTGAAAGATTGCGCAAGAGTTTCCGCTAACGTGTGCCGAGCAAAATTGGCGGGCTGAGCACAACTTCGAGCCAATCAGATAAAAATCAGAATGCCTCTGAGGGTCTGGGTTTTTAGTCTCCAGTATGTATGCCATGGAGGACTAAGCTGACGGCAGACAGATGGGTAGTTCTCTAGAACGGGGGTCCCTTTTGCATCCGTATCATAAGGGTGCCGTACTAGTATACCCCAAACAGGACCCTCATTTGGAGAACTACTCAGATGGCTTACGCACTTCCCGACGCTCAACCCTAAAACCTACATGCAAAGCACCCCTTGACCTTACACCCTGAACCCTGTCATCGGCTTTTTAGCCTAAGCCCTAAACCCTAAACGCTAAACCTTAAAACATAAAAACTCTGGACTCAGTTTGGGGGGGCCGTGTTGGTGGTGGCCTGCAGCACCTCAGACCAAGAGCAGCAACAGCAACCCCCAAACTACCCCTAAATCCTCTACGTACTCTGCATTCCCTAAACCTCTTAATCCCTTTCTTTCAGCCCTACACCCGAAATCCCGCGAAATCCATGCAAACCCTATAAACCCTAATCACCCTAAACTCGAAATGCCCCTCAGCCCTAAATACCCCTAAACCCGAAATAGCCATATGTTGAGAGATTTAGGAACTAAGAGCTGGGAGTCACGCCGGGCACGAGCATCGTGCTTCCAGCCTGCCGCGTGTCCGGCCCCCCCCCCCCCCCCAAGAGGGTTTAAGGGATTTGGGATGGGGCTTAGGGTTTAAGGGATTAGGGTCTTTAGGGGACTTGGGGCGGTTCGGGACAGCTTAGGAGTTTAGGGGAATTCTTCTTGGGTGTGAGGGTTCCTTGTTGACTGTGATAACACCCCCAACAGCCAAGTAGACATTAGGGTTCTTGGGCTCTGTTCGCGCGCCGCTGTCGCTCATTGCTCATCGACCCACTTCATCCACAAGTGCAATTCGCTCAACGCTCCAGACACATGACTTCCAACATGCTACCGGAAACCCGAAACCCGAAACCCTAAACCCGAAACCCTAAACCCTAAACCCGAAAACCCTAAACCCTAAACACTAAACCCTAAACCCCAAACCCTGAACCCTACACTCGCGCGGCTGTCTTCTGCTTTGCATGGCTTTGATACAGAAGTTGTTGGTGAGGTTGCTAGCCCGATCCTTCAATCTCAAGGAGCCCTCCCCCACGATGCCCCCATCCTTTGAACCCGAAAAAAAACCCCAACACCAACCCCAAGTGCCCTATCCCTAAACCCCCTGCTTCATTGGGAAGTGGTGTCGTGGGATTTGGGGTAGCCTATAAAGGGAATACGAGGATTGCAATCGGATATCCTTGGCAATTCCTTACCCTCCAGGCTTTTAGTGCTAAAGGCCACAACGAGAGGCCTCAACCTACAAGCCTAAGCCCTGAACCTTCAGGGCCCTCTAACCCTTTAAGCCTCATCAGACTCTACAACCTACTACCTCCCCCCACCCCCCCCAAAGCCCTAAACCGCAAATCCCCCCTACATCCCTGAAGCGCCAAAGCCCCATGACACCCTAAAATCCCCAGAGCCCCTACAACCCGAAAACCCGAAAACCCGAAAACCCGAAAACCCGAAAACCCTAAAACCCTAAAACCCCAAAACCCCAAAACCCTAAACCCTAAAACCCAAAAGCCCTCAAACCCTAAAATCCCCAAAGCCCCTCTGAAGCCCTAAAACCCTTGGGGCGCGCACCGGGGGCGGGTCGCGGCCACGGCGCTCCGCGATCAAGTAGTTCGGCCCAGTGTCACCCTGGGAAAATGTCAACTTCTGCATTTAGTGATCTAGAGCTTAAGGGGTTTAGGGATTTAGGGGCTTAGGGTTGAGGGATTTAAAGGGCTGTTTTGGCTCAGGGCTTACAAGATTCTCATGAGGACCCAGGGAGGCCCAACACCCCGACATTCAGGAAGCTACTTCATGAGGGCTGCTAGCTTGGCTAGGTACGGGCATCTCAAGGTTCAGGTTGTAGGGTGTAGGGCTTCGGGTTCAGGACTTAGAGACTTAGGGTTGAGGCGGGGGTTGTAGGGTTCTGCATGCACACGGGCTTCGGGGTTGCAGCCGTGTAGGTGTTGAAGATGACTCTTTTTAATATTTTTCGCCCTCCCAGTACAACTCGTCAGCGGTTGAGGACTGACCAGGCTTGGACTTCGACATACGTGGTTCGTGGTTTAACCCTAAACCCTAAGCACTAAACCCTAAACCCTAAACCCTAAACCCTAAACCCCAAACCCTAGACCCTAGACCCTAAACCCTAACCCTAAACCCTAAACCCTAACAATTTGAAGTTTATGGTTTGGGATTAGGGTGCGAGCGCAAGGTCACACCATGAAGAGCATTGGAGGGTGGCTCACGCGAAACGATGGACGGAGGGCCAGCAGCTGGAGCAAGGAATAGGGTTTAGGGTTTAGGGCTCTTAGGGTTTTGGAGTTTAGGGTTTAGGGTTTCGGGTTTAGGATTTAGGGTTTAGGTCTGCGGTTTCGGGTTTAGATTACACTTATCCGATGTTGGCCACTACGGGGCTTGGGGAGCGCTGCGCAGAGCGCAACTTCAGGAGTGTTGCATCAACATGTTCCTTGGCTGTGTTACCAAGCTCCCCCCCCCCCACCCCAGCTTGTGAAATCAGTGGACATGAGCACAATTTCAATAAAATAGAACATTCCCAACACAAGTATTACTATAACTATACATCGGGAAGGAGATCTTGCACCGATTCGAATGGACGAACGCGGATCGCGCCGCCTCCTGAAAGACAGGGTAGGTGGCCGGGTGCTCAATCCACGCAGCTGCTCCGCAACTGAAAGACACACATGTTAAAAGCGCCTCTTGTCCGCATCATGAGACCACGTCCCCAGTCACCACTCGAGCAAAAACAAGTTTCAGCAGCATACCGAAGCCATCCTTACCAGCCTCGTCCGGTACATGCAATGGCGGCCTGTAGAAATGCCTCCAAATGAGGGTTGACGGCAACAGAAACTTCGTGCCGCTCTGAATGCTGAGTGACGTTGGCACACGCAGTACATCTTCACTCGTGCCAACATCACGCTGTACAGATCCTCATATGGGCCACTATAGCACCATACTGCGCTTAGGGGGTAGCCCCGCATGCAGCTTGCTGTTCTTGCGCGCGCATGCACTAGAAACGCGCTAGCGTCGCCAACAAAACGCACAAGGGGCATCTGCTACCATTCCTGCATGATGTCGCGCATCGCGAAGACAACTCTTAGCCAACTTTCGAGAAGGTCAGATGTTAACCCACCATGTTTGCCGTGGCATGTTGCGATGTAGCGCGGCACGCGTTTGCGATCCATGTTCGATACACCTTTCACGGGAAAAGGCCTCAGTCAGGTCGACTGGAAGACATCTCAGTATCTGGTACGCGGTTCAAGAAAGGTGCAAAGTTTAAGGCGTGCCTACTCCTGAACACCCCATCTCACACCTCCAATCTTCGGGTTTAGGGTTTAGGGTTAGGGTTTAGGGTTTAGGGTTTAGGGTTTAGGGTTTAGGGTTTAGGGTTTAGGGTTTAGGGTTTGGGGTTTGGGGTTTAGGGTTTAGGGTTTAGGGTTTAGGGTTTAGGGTTTAGGGTTTAGGGTTTAGGGTTTAGGGTTTAGGGTTTAGGGTTTAGGGTTTAGGGTTTAGGGTTTAGGGTTTAGGGTTTAGGGTTTAGGGTTTAGGGTTTGGGTTTAGGTTTAGGGTTTAGGGTTAGGGTTTCGGTTTCGGGTTTCGGTTTCGGGTTTCGGGTTTAGGGTTTCGGGGGTTTCGGGTTTCGGGGGTTTCGGGTTTAGGGTTAGGGTTTAGGGTTTAGGGTTTTAGGGTTTAGGGTTAGGGTTTAGGGTTTAGGGGGTTTAGTTTAGGGTTTAGGTTTAGGGTTTAGGGTTTAGGGTTTAGGGTTTAGGGTTTAGGGTTTAGGGTTTAGGGTTTAGGGTTTAGGGTTTTTAGGGTTTAGGGGGTTTAGGGTTTAGGGTTTAGGGTTTAGGGTTTAGGGTTTAGGGTTTAGGGGCATAACCCCCCCCCCTTCAAAAAAATAAGAATAAAATAAATAAACCCCCCCGACAGCAGGCTTGGCTCGCAGCCCGCTGGGTTGCCTTGCGCTTTGGCCCGTGGCGGGTGAACCTAAGAGAGCAGCGGGAATCCCAATGTCCCTTCACTATACTCCCCTTAGAACCTCAATAAAAACAATATCTTTACTATCCTCTTGAATTTTATATGAACAAAAAAGGAAAAGAATTCCCAAGGGGGATAAGAGACCTTCAACTGCATACCTGGAAGCTCTTTTGACTTGGTAAGTCTACCGCTGTCCCCTCGAAAACCGATTGCAATCCCCATAACCCACCTTACTAGCCTTACTTACTAAGTCAACAGGGCTTCCAAGTAGGGGCTCTTATGATGTACTGCGCTTAACTCACGGGGTTGGGCCCGCAACCTTCCACCATGTCGTGCATCAAGGAACTTTTGGCCTCTCTGGATACGAAGAACCGATATATAAGCCTTGCAACCCTCCTAAACAGATCGCGCAAGCACCTTCGCGAAAGGGAGGAGCTTGTGGGGGCCCGAATTCCCGCTTTTTGTTACATCCTAAACTCGAAATCCCAAACCCTAACCCCAATTCTTTGGGAGCGCCCCTAATTTCCTTCTCCCACTCATTTCTTAATAATTGTATCGCTCAGTATTGTAGCTTCTGTTTACATTTTCAATAGAAGACGTACTATTATTCTGGCAGTTATAAGACTCAAGAATTTCCTATCATATAAAGACAAATTAAGTTAATCAGATAATCGAACTCATGAAGATGACTACAATGAATTTCTACACAATTCTGGTTTACACAGTTGATTAACCATGGGCGAATTTGGTGGATGTTCAAGAGATTTTGTTTTATCAACTCACATGGAATTACAAGTATTGATATCATTCTAGGTGCCCCATACAGGGTCTTCTAGTAACTATATTATGAGGATGTTCACTCAACCCTAAACCCAAAACCCCTAAGCCCACAGCCGCTAAAACTCTTCTAGGCCCAAGAGTAACCTAGGAAGAAAAAGGTTCCCCTTTTCGGCTCAAAGAGGTTTATAAGTGAACCCCTAAACCCTAGACCCTAAACCCTAAACCCTAAACCCTTAACCCTAAACCCGAAAATGGAAGAAGAGCCTACTCTGGGTCCGAGACTCTCCCCTACGACCTTTCTCTTCGGCCAGTCTTGGGGCCAGGGCCAATCATGCATCCGATCTAGGTGGTTGAGTCGACAGGACCTCGTTAGGGTTTGGGGGTTTGGGGTTTAGGGTTGGGGTTTAGGGGTTTGGGGTTTAGGGTTTGGGGTTTGGGGTTTAGGGTTTGGGGTTTCGGGTTTGGGGTTTAGGGCTTGGGGCTTGGTGGATTTTAGGTTTTCAGTAGGCCTAGCCAAGAAGTGAGTTTCTGTCTTAGGCAAGTATTCTGAGGGTCGATATTTCTTGGTTGAGGCTTGAGGGTATAGCCCCTAAAACCCTGCACCCTAACTGGGGGTTTCCGAAATTCGGGGTACCCTATTGGGGTCCTAGTCATAAGGGAATCCGACTACTTGGTGACTATATTCGGGGCCCCTTACCTTCGTAAACCCCTGACTAACTTTAAACAGGTTGAAGGAGAAACTCGCGCATACTTGGGGGGCAATAGGGGTTAAACCATAAACCCAAAGCTCAGCGAAGGTCTGGAGGTCGAGTTGCGTGGGGTGGCTACACACTGCTTCGCTTGGTGTCCAGGACTTTGGGGATTTGGGGCCTCAGGTTTAGGGTTCAGGTTCAGGGTTTAGGGCTTCAGAGTTTTAGGGCCTCAACTTTCTGGCTTTAGCAGCTTTTGCAGTTTGTTTGTTTTTTTTGGGGGGGGTTAAACTCTTCGCCCTGAACCGCTTTCGGGGTGGTAAGGACGTTTTTGTTGGGGGCTGTTTGGTTTAACTTTGAGCTTCAGGACTTGGAGTTTGGAGGCAAAGGACCACGAGTTGATATCGACTCCCCTGAAGTTCCGAAGACAAGGGTTTAGGGTTTAGGGTTTAGGGTTTAGGGTTTAGGGTTTAGGGTTTAGGGTTTAGGGTTTAGGGTTTAGGGTTTAGGGTTTCAGGTTTCAGGGTTTAGGGTTTAGGGTTTTGGGTTTTGGGGTTGCGGCTTGGGGGCCTCGGCTTCCGCTGCAGCTGTGGTTTTCGGTTGAGGCCTACACAAACCCTAGCGGATCTCTCCAAGGGACACTGTGCACTTGAAAGCCCCTTGGTTCGTACGTGTAAGTAGGGTTCGTAAGGTGCGATTATTATTTGGCTAAGTCAAAGCTGAAGCCAGAATCCCCAAACGCCCCAGAAGCACTGGAGACCGCCACCAATGAAGATAAACTAACAACCATTGAAGAGGGCTTGCGAGATTAAATCGCAAAGCCGAGAGCGACTTTAAGGCCTAAACCCCAAAACCCAAACCCTAAACCCCAAACCCTAAACCCTAAACCCTAAACCCTAAACCCTAAACCCTAAACCCTAAACCCTAAACCCTAAACCCTAAACCCTAAACAGTTAGGTCGGGTGGCGGCTCGTCAGTCAGGTCGAAATCCAGCATCAAGCGCTTGATGGATCGGTCCACAGAATCCTCTGGGCCATGATTCTGCGTGTTTGGGCTTGGGCTTCGGGGGGGTTTATGCTCGGCCCTAAACCCCAAACCCCAAACCCCAAACCCTAAACCCTAAACCCTAAACCCTAAATTGGTTTGACGGTTTTAAGGCTTGAGGATGGTTTAGGGTTTGGGGAGGGTCTGGGGCTTTTAGTTTTTAGGGCGGATGCTCAGGGTTTAGGGCTCGGATGAGGGCAGAGTCCCCGGGTTTCCAGGTGCAAAGCCCAGGGCCCAGGGGCCTTGGGACTTGTTGACCTATGGGTCCTTTTTCCGTCTCTGCTGACACGGCAAATTAGAGCCTTATAGTTTGGGGGCATCAAAAAAGCAGGGCGAAGCTCCCCCCCCCCCCTCCCCAAGTGTGGGAGCCTTCTCTTTTTCAGGAACCTGAACCCAGAGTGTATCTCTGCTGGCCGCCCGATCATGAATCATAGCTAGTTCATGGTTGGGATCGTATTTAACAAAATTACATTTCTGTTACTTATTGAGGTTAAGTACCCTTAAAAACGTAAAATGTTACCCAACTATGACAAAGTTAACCCAGTACAAACCCCAGGAGCTAAACTTAAACAACGGGTACGGCGCTGGGACCCACCCGGTTGGCCGGCTGCTTGAATTGGCCGGCCGGCAGTTCGCACATATCATACTATCTATCTATCTGTCTATCTATCTATACATACATACATACATATATATGCCCACCCATACCCCAAGGAGCCCGAAATACCCCAACTCATACATGCTCGTCACAAGCCATACGTTGCGGCTGCCGCGTTCTTTACTGCCCCTAAATTAAACCCTAAACATACAAGGTCTGGTCACCTAATTTCTACGTTGGGCCAGGCTAACCATGCCAAGAAGATGTTGCTGCATACACCGCACCTCCCGATACGGCAGTGCCAGTTGCCCCTCTTATATACATCCACATGGAAGGTGCAGGGCATAATTCACACACGGCCGGCACGGGAGCGTTGAACGGCCTACACCTCCTTGCTCAGCGCTACGAAGACCTCCAAAGTGATCATGGTGATGTGCCAACCGCTTCTCGGACAGCCCAGCACGCTCAAGCAGCTTGGCTCGCCAATCGGCTTGGCAGACGTCCGAATTCACAGAAGTATTGGACCGCTTGGGCCACTCCAAGCACCAAACCCCAAAGCAACACCCGAACAGAAATCAAACAACAGAAGACCCTGGTCCCAGGGTCCCTCAAACCTCCCCCACGTCCCCACCCACAGGAACCGAAAATGGAAAGTACAACAGTGCGGGAATCTTTTCGGTGTACCCTGTGCAGGCAGGCTTGGGAGGCCCCATGACTTAGGAGTGACAGGAGGCGGGTCTCGGGTTTAGGGTCTCGGGTTTAGGGTTTAGGGTTTAGGGTTTAGGGTTTAGGGTTTAGGGTTTAGGGTTTAGGGTTTAGGGTGTTAGGCTTCGAGGGTGGTCCTGCCACATGGCTTTGGGGACCTTGCTGCGATCCGCACCAGTGAGCTGCTGCAGGTTGACTCCTCATGACTCGACTGCTCAGTCTGCCCATTTAAACATTATTCTAGTACACATATGGGTCGTCCTCTACATTAGTGCCCCCCTTTTTTGCTTCTTTTTTTCGAAGGGGGGGGGGGGGGGGGGTCCTGTTGATAAGGACCATAATATGCTCAAAAGATCCTTCAACTGCATACTTGGAAGCTCTTTTGACTGAGTAAGTCTACCTAGTACCCCTAGAAACCCTATTATCATCTCCCGCAACCCACCTTACTAACCCTACTTACTAAGTCAAAAAGGGCTTCCAAGTATCAGCTTCAGTATACTACACTAGAATATGGATCGTTCTCTAAACTCATGTCCCTTTTGACTATGATATACCATAGCGCACCATAATACTTGCTGGAATGTACCCATAACTTGTCTCAGCCTTACTCAATCACCAACTAAGCTGGTCTACCATAGGTGCCCTAGGGCGTTGAGGGTCTAGGGTTGAAGATTCTGGAGAGCTTGGACTGGCATAATTAGGGTTTAGGGTTTAAGGCTTCGGGTTCTGGATTCAAGGTCCTATTTGCAAGACCACCGCCAAAAGTCTGTTTTAAAAAAGTATCCGCTCTTCGACGCCCGAAGCCCTCTCAGATCATGCAAGCACAGCACTTAGGAAGTTTCAAGCCCCAAGCCACAAACCTGAAACCCCAGATCCCCAAATCCGAGGCTCTTGAACCCTAGAAAACCCTAAACCCTTAACCCCAAGCCCTAACAGCTAAGCCAAATAGACACTGAACGCGCAGCAGCCGCGGCATGCATGTGAAGAGAGCCGATTTAGGGTTCAAGTTTAGTGTTTAGGGTTTAAGATTTAGGGTTTAGGGTTTTAGGGCGTATTTAGGCTCTAGTTTGGGGTTTCGGGTGTAGGCTATAACCCCAAGGCAGGCTCCCCGAGATCCTCCCGGCATGTCTGTGCTCTTCCCTTCGGGATGGTGGGCGCCGGGGGTCCTGCGGTTTGAAGGGGTTTAGGGGTTTAGGGGTTCGGGGTTCAGGGGTTCAGGGGTTTAGGGGTTTAGGGGTTCAGGGGTTTAGGGGTTCAGGGGTTCAGGGGTTCAGGGGTTCAGGGGTTCAGGGTTTAGGGGTTGAGTTTTTGGGGGGTTGGGGGTTTGGGGGATTGCGGGTTTAGGGGCTCTGGGGCTTGAGGGTTTAGCTGGTTTAGGGGCCCGAAACCGCAAACCCAACACCTTCAACTTGAGTTGAAGGGCACTGGGAGCTACGGTGCTGCAGAGCTTCCTGGCTTCAGGGCGTTGGCTTTCGGGGGTCATGGCTTAAGGCTCTGGTGCCTTGGGGGGCTTCGGTGCTTCGGTTTTCAGGATGTTCAGGATGCTGGGCACAGGGGCTGCAGGGCTAGGGTTTAGGGTTTAGGGTTTAGGGTTTAGGGTTTAGGGTTTAGGGTTTAGGGTTTAGGGTTTAGGGTTTAGGGTTTAGGTTAGGGTTTAGGGTTTAGGGTTTAGGGTTTAGGGTTTAGGGTTTAGGGTTTAGGGTTTAGGGTTTAGGGTTTAGGGTTTAGGGTTTAGGGTTTTAGGGTTTAGGGGTTAGGGGTTAGGGTCTAGGAGATAAGTTCAAGGTTGAGGATTTGGGGACTTGGGGTCTCTGGGTGTGTAGGATTTCAAGCCTGGAGGTTGAACCCTAAACCCTAAACCCTAAACCCTAAACCCTGAACCCTGAACCTTAAACCCTGAACCCTGAACCCTAAACCCCCTTGGTGGGGCGGTGCCTTGCAGAGGAAGGGGTCATGGAGCCGGTGGCCGCATCGGTCTCGGGGGAGGCGGGAAGATGCTTCGAGCTTCTCTAGGCCGAGCTTTGGGGATTTGGGGGTTTGGGGATTTGGGGATTTGGGTTGTTTGGGGCTTTAGGGGTTTTGTGGTTTTAGGGCTTTGTGGTTTTAGGGGTTTTGGGTTTTGGGGTTTCAGGTTCAGGGATCAGATGGCTGGGCCCAGGATTTAGGGTTCAGGGTTAGCGTTCAGGGTTTAGGGTTTAGGTAAAGTTTCGGGGATAGAGGGGGCACGCAGAAGTCTTGAGGCTTTTGTGGGCCTATAATCGAGGCTGCAAGTTTGGATCCGCTGAGGTCAGGGCGCTCCGATCCAGGCCTCGGGAGGCCTGCACTGCGGAGTTCAGGGATTCGGGGATTTAGGGTTTAGGGTTTAGGGTTTCGGGTGTAGGGCTCAGGGTTTCGGGTTTAGGGTATTTAGGGTTGGGGCCTCCTTGTCACCGACCCAGTGCCTCTTTGTTAAGCGCAAGTCGGCTGTCATTTTGAGCCGCACGTCTTTGCTTTGTTTTGAGGGGAGACGGTAGTATAGCGGACCCCTCACTGCAAGGAAACCCTCGCTTGCGATTTGGCATTTCCCCCTTAGAATGTCCTTAACTTGAAAGGCACGACGACATCCGTATGGAGCATTTTGGCGCACAAACTTAGGGTCCAGGCCTCATGGCCCGGCTGTCAAGACATATCCACACCCTTTGGGGTCTAGGATCTAGGGATGAGCGTGCACATGCGCGGAGCTAAACATTTTAACCTAGTGACTTCGTGGGTTCTGACTTGAGTGGGACTGGCCCCCTTTTGGGAAGTTGGGGTGGGTGGGGGGGGGGGCTTGGCCCAAACCCTACACCTCAAACCCCCCCCCCCAAAAAAAAAAAAATCGATCGCAAAATGAAAACAGCTCTTTCAGCGTGTGGGTTGTGGCTTCGGTCTTCATGGGGTTTTTGCGTCCGGACTGCAACACAAAGAAAGATTTAAGGCTTAGGGTTTACAAGGTTTACGGGTTAGGGTTTAGGGCTTATGGTGGAGAACAATGCTAAGCCCCAAAAACATGGGCCCCATGGCAACCCTGAACGCTAAAGCCTGAGTCCCAAGTTCTGCATTACTTAACGCTGCACCCTAACAACCCTGCAACCCCTACACCCTAAAACCCTAAAATGCGACAACCCGATCTGCACCTCGCCGCCGGCTGTCGTGTGGGGGCGTGGCCCTTGGCTCAGGCATTGCTGAATCTTGCTAAGGCTGTGAAGGAACTTAACTAAGTTCACCACAAGGGATAGAGGCAACATACAGAGCTTCCCTAGCTAACACAACAGGGTTGCTAGAGGTATACATAGTAAACAGAGAAGTTTTCCTGATTTGTTAAGTTGCCACTGAACCCGACCCCTAAGCTGAAATTCTGGAACTTATAGGGCCTATAAGGTTTAAATACAAGGTCTATAGGGCTTTTACGGGTTGCAAGGCTTTACGGGTTTTTAGGCTTAGGGTCTATATTGTAGGGTTTTGTCTTTAGAGTGTACGGGGCTTACAAGGCTTATGGCTTATAGTAGGCCTCCATATAAACATGTGGAGAGATAAGGGGGGTTTTTGATTTCATAATGATTCCGGGAATCCTTGAATACCTCAGAGTGTCCTGTATATTTGATTGGATATATGAGATTTTGAGTGGTTTTTAGAATAAATTGAAAACCAAACTTATCAAACTTATGAAATATTCCGAGACTGTCAATTGAATTCAATGGAATTCATGGTTGGTTCTCTACCAGCCCCCAAACATTTTCAAATGGTTTTAAAAAGTTTGGGGGTTCAGCTGCCGTTCGTTCTGAAACCCGATTCGGCACCCCTCCTCCCCAGTCGGCTATTCAAGATTCCCAAGCCCGATGGAAAGTTCCTTTGACCGTTTCGGGCCTGCGTAAGCTCAATCTAGGTTCAAACAACAAGCATTTTGGCTAGTTTGTCGGGTTTGGAAACCATTGAAAGGTCACTTGTGCTTTCACAAACACCCAATCTTGATCCCAAAACATGGTGGTTTTCGCTAGTGTCTTTTGAGGCTTTTCGGCAAGGAGATGTGAGAAATTGGGTTCAGCCGCTGCGTTTTTTGGGGTTTTACATGCAGCGACTTTCCGCCCCCCACGAAAATTTAGAGAATGGGCTCAGTCCTGAAAGGATAGTGCCCCTTATATATAGAAGCGAAAGTGCTTTTTGCCTATCCGAATGCCCTGGAAGGTGTCCAGACATTTGCTGCCTCACCCATCTCTTGATGAGACTCCATTTGGCCTCAATGGGATTTGTGGTGAAACCGTTTTGATTTTTAAATTTCGCCCTCACTGTGGTTGACAATTTCGTGCGGCAAGTCGTCCGTGGTGATCTTCTTGTTCTTCCTAAAAGCTTTCATGGCCGACACTGTTGCTTTCCATTTGTCGCTCACAAAGACATCGTGCTCTCGCATCCCTAGACTCTCGATGTTGTGTAGCATCTCCTTGCGCCCGCGTGGCTTGCCATCGAAAGAGTCATCCGGGTGTTCAAGGACTCGAAATAGAACGTGAGTTTGCACATGACCTTCGAGCACCGCACCCCATAACCAAATCTGGTCGCGCTGAGGCCGACCATGTTTGGATAGGACGCTAGGCTTGCGTTTGTTGAGATGAGTTTCATCCGCTATGAAGACACGGCCTGGACCCTTGCATTTCAGGCCAGGCCTTTTCAACACTGCTTTTGCAGATTTCAGGCTTGGCCTTTTCAGCACTGCCGGCGAGGATGTCCCCAAAGATGGTTGCGAAGACTTCGCTGACGCGGGCCTCTTAGAAGATGTACTGCACGACGCAGGTTTTCGGAATAGCGAAGGCGAAGTTGGCATCAGGGCTTGGAAAATAGGACTCTCGAAGCCATTTCGAGTGCGAAGGTCGAACCATGCACTCACTGTTTCTTGGAATGACGATGTCCAACGGTCGATGCTTCGGTGCGCCAGCGAATGTACCTCTCGAATGATTTGTTGACGAGTATATTCTTGCGTCCACATGAATACGCAGTCGAGCTTGGCAAACCACAAGGCTGATCCGACGCCCCGAAGAAAGCCAATGGAGGCAGCTGCGTATTCTTGAGCATCATATTCATGACACCCTTGATTGTAGCGAGGACCATACCATTTATAGACGCCTGCCTTGACGCATAACTTGAAAGACGACGAACAATTTGTGCACGTACGAGATGAAGGCACAAGCTTTAGAGCTTGGCGCGCCAGCAAGGCTCGCGTAGCTATTGTGTCTGGTAGATTCCCGCGCGTCTGAATGTGACAATGTTTCACCACGCAGAGAAACTCGGTCCGATTGAGGAGATCTGCTGTCAGGACCGCTTCTCTAAAGGCGACCCAATCACTGTAAGACGCCATAAGGGATAATTGGTGTTTCGGTGTTTTTCTCACGCGAGGTGCGACGGTACACACGTCTGTGTGTGTGTGTGTGACTTGACGCAGACGTGTACGCGTGTTCCGCGTGTTCTGTGTGCAATATGAGGCTCAAGATGAAGCGACTCGGGAAAAGCGATTCAGGAGCTACAGTTCCTGAACTCAAAATGCTTTGGAGTCGTCAGGGTTTACTGAAGAGCTACTCAGTCATCCGTGTCCATTCGGTCCATAAGTTCCTCCAGCTCCTGCTCCAGCTCATCCGGCTGGTGCCCTAATTCTGGCATGATGTCGTCGTCAGCATCGTGTTCCAGAAAATTTGGATTTAGAGGAGCTGATGCAGAGGCTGGTGCTGCGATCCTAGCACGCTTGGGCATTGGCGAGGTAGAGCTGGCACTGTCAGACTTCTTGGGCGAAGGTGATTCCAGGTTGATGGTCTGGAGCGGAGACTTCTTGAGCGTTTGGAATGCGTGAGACACCTGGGAATTTCTTCTCAAAATACGAACTCCCTTTATACATTTTCCCTATTTTTCAGAAGCCCCCACCTGTTCTTGCTTGACTGTCGCACTTAGCTCAGCAGGAGGAAGAAGCGACGGATGTGACTCCACAGCAGTCCTACCAGAGTAGTGAACTCAGTATACGAATAGACAGCTCTCAAGAGTACTCACACTTTAAGCATTAAGGTTGAATTGTAAAAAAAGTCCTTTCGGTGTGGACGCCAAAGAGACTTGAACCGAGCACTGTGGAGCTGCGAGGAATGGTTTCACCGTTGAGTACACGACGAAGAAGCTCTTGGGACCACACGAGATCTCTAAAGTACTCTTCCGGATATTTGTAGAGACGCGGGTTCATCTTGTACTGTTTGAAGATCATGTGCTGCGAGGGGGCGAGCAAGTCCTTGGGATCAGTACCCCACTCGATGAAATCCACCGGATCTTTCGATGTACCAGCAATGCGGTAGTAGATACCTGAGTCCGTGAGGAGTACGATATGGGTTCTCGCAAGGATAGCATCCATGTCCTCATCTTCGTCCACAGCTAAGAAGGAAGGCTTTATCACGCTGACGAACTTGTCACGGGGAGCTGACCAAATCTTGGGTTTCTGCATGTCTGCGAAGAGTGCTTCATCAATGGTGGTGACGTCCTGCGCCTTGATCAAATTGAGCAGACGAGTACCTTGCCCACACGGTGGCATCTTCCTCCTAAGTTTCTCTTTTGTACATATGAAGTTGTAAAATCTCTGTCCCTTGCTTCTTCCAAACAAAAAAAGATTGTGTCATAGATATCTCGGTGTTATATTTCGAACGAGTGACTGATGGGTTTAGGAACGCCCTCAAGAAAGAGGCGTCCATCTGTTGAAGCATGCCGTCGTAAAAGACTCCAGGCTTGAATTTGGTGAGGGGTTCAGCCTTGAAGAAGTCAAGATGCTTGGCTGTCACGATTGATGGCACAAGGCCGGAACGCGCGGCTGAGTCGATCTCAAACTTTGACTGCATGAAAAGTATAGTTTTCGATGACACCGACTTGCCTGTTCGGGTTCGACCGAGCCATGTGATGGCATTCTGCCGCATGGTTGGCAACATCTTGAGCTGGACTTTGTCGAGGAACCAAGGCACGAAGCTCTTGAACGTGAAGGGCCAGAACTCCAGGGTCTTGGCGTTTTGGCGGCCTTTCATGTAATTGCGCAGAGCTTCCTTGACCTTGCCTTCTGGCCAGTTTTCGAGTTTTCCACCAGGAGTGTGTACTCCATGAACTGGTTTTTGTTGTTGCTCCGAGGACCACAGTCGCGAATGAAGGCATAGCCATCTGAGCGCTGCTGTTGGTCCAGGGTGAGCTTTTTTTCGAACTTGGGTTTGATGACCCAGCGCCGCAACTGTCGACCACCCATGCGATCCAACATGTAGTTCAACCCAACCAGACCCAGCCGAGTGTTGTTACCCCACTCGAACCTCATGGGTGTGCCGTGACACATTGCAACGCAATCTTTTGATGATACTTTGTTGCGACGCAGGTAGACATGCTTCACGATGTGGACGTCATCAGCACTGGGATCAGAGTTTGCCGGGGGAGACGCGGGCAGAATGATGATCTGCACGGTGTAGGGAACGGTCGGTTCCTTGCACAAGCAGAACGGGTGAGGAAGTTGGGCATACTTGGTTTCGTAGCAAGTCTTGTAGATGGTGTCAAACATGCTGTTGGTCACTGTCAGCTTCTGGTCTAAGAGTACGTCGGCGAATTGCTCGATTTTGGTTGGATTGGACTCTAGATGGCGAATCGGCAGATCGCACACGCGAACGTCACCAGTAGCACGGTCCGACTTCAGAGGTTTGTTCTCTGGCCCTTGTAGTTTTTGGCCGGACACGTGTGCGCAGGCTTCGTCGAATGTGAGCATTCCGTCTTGGATCTCTTGGTCCGCCGCGTAACTTCCCATGATATGCGCAGGTGGGATGCTACGAAAGTTTTATCAGAGCAAGAAGCCAAAAGACCTGCCAGATGATGCAAGGCTCATAGGGAGAACAGGGACACCGAAATCACAAAATAGTCCCAATGAACCAAAAAAACCAATACAAAAAAAACAAAAAAAACAAAAAAACAATCTTCCAGGGCTCTTGGTTTGGAGGCTTTTTTGGAAGAGTCCTGGAAAATTGGTTTTTGGTTTTTTTGTTTTTTTGGTATTGGTTCTTTGGTTCCTTGGGAATTGGTTTTTTGGCTTTGCGGGAATTGGTTCTTTTTGGTTTTGTGAAATTGGTTTTGCGGGAATTGCTTTTTTTCGGTTTTGTGCAAATTCGGCGACATGTTTCGTTTTTGTAGTTGTAGCGTTTCTTGCCTCTGTGGAAAACCACATAAACGCAGCGGCTGAGTTCGCCCCCGGAACCGAAAATTGAATTCATGGACCAAAGAATGAGTGAATCGGAGACTTCTTTCGAAATTTAGTTGAAACACAAGGATTTTCGCTAGTGCATTTTGAGGCTTGTTTGCAAGGATGTTTATTTGAATTGAAAATATGGACCAAAGCGTGAGGCAGTCGGAGACTTCTTACGAAAATAGTTGAACCTCTTTACTCTCCGCTTCCTCACTTGTTTCAACATACTCTTGTATTGATGTCTACTAGCATGTCGAACCCGGGCATCGAAAAGCGACACATGAAGTCGGACGTCCGAAAACGAGGACAGTGTCGCACTTCGCGAGCCCGGATGACCCAAAATCGACGACAGTTACGCATTTCGCGAACCCTGCCGTCCAAAAGCGGCGACCGTCATGCGTTTCGCGACGTCCCAAAACGAGGACAGATTCGACAGCGACCACAGCCAGGCAATTTGCAAACCCGGGCATCGAAAGCAATGGCAGTTATGCGTTTCGCGAACCCGGACGACCAAAAGCGACGACATTTGTGCACTTCACCTCGAAGCTGGATGTCCAAGACGACAGTGTTGTCTTGAACCTGGACGTCCAAAAGCGACGACAATCAAGCGTTTCGCGATGTCCGACATCCAGCAGCGAGGACAGTTTCGCATTTTGCGATCCCGTGTGTGAGAATTTTCTTCCGACGTGGCAAGAAGGTCTTGTCGATTGGAGTATTTTTTGACAGGAGGGCGTAGTTTGCTTGTAAATAGCCAAGAAAAGTTTTTAGCTTGTGAGCGGTTTGTTTCTGATTTTCCGAAAGTTTTTGATTAGTTTTGTGTCCAAGACGTTAATTAAGTCAACAATTTTTTCGACGGGTTCTCCCACATAACTGGGGTTTAGGATTAATGTTTAACTGCCTAAAGTAGGGTTTAGCGCGCAAAGCCAAAAGCCTAAAGCCCTCAGCACCACCCTAAGAGCTTGTCGAGCTTAAGAGGAAAGTTGAGTGTTTAGCCTTCTAAGGCACCTTGTGTGCGAATCCTGGCGTCTAAGGCCTAAACCCCAAAACCCGCGTATAAACCCTCATGCCCACAAAACCCTGAACCTTTAGCCAGCAACTGCATGGACTACCTAAAGCTTAAGCTCAGTCAAAATCCTCAACCTCAAGTCAAGACCCCGAACGAAGCCCTCAGCAACCCTCCACCCGCAGGGGCTTGAAATAGCATGATCTCTGATCCCAAAGCTCTAGAAATAGCATTAGAGCACGGAGCCGGATGGCGATCAAAACCGTCCTTCACCCTGTAGAGTCCTCGTTCCCTGTCTTGTTGTGAAGGCAAGAACAGAGCACCCAAGCATACTTATTGAAATCAGACATCATCTCAATCTGCGAATCGACGACAGCAGATCAGGCTCCCCGACTACGCGTCGACGCATTGAAAACAACGAACTGCCATGATAGAACTCAGAGTAATCGCAACCGAGGCCTCAAGCTGCTTAACACGATCACTCAAGACCTGGACCATCACCTGGCGTATCCCACCCGACGAGACTAGCAAACCCACCAAACGCAAACTTCTGCACGCAACGGCTCGCTCAGGGAGACGAATGGTTGAGTATTGAGCCCAGCACTTGCGCTGATGGACTGTACCTGCCGGGGCCGTCTCTCAGAAGTGAACCGAACTACAGCACATCCAATTCGAGCGATCTGCTTCGCTTCTCGTCTAAGCTGCCAACATAGGAGCATCTGCTCGGAGCACGTCTGTAGATGAGACGAGCCTCTACGGGCGAAGTAAGAACGGAGTTTCTGCGCTCGTCTGCATTGGACTTGTAAGCCTGAAGAGAGACAACACGGAAGCCAGAACAGGCTAAGAACATGCTAGCTGCTAGCAGCTAGCAAGAGAGAATTCGCCTCGAAGCTGCAGTTGGTCTGCTGCAATCCTGGAACGAAAACTTTTGCTGACGTTGAAAGTACGCAAGGGAACCCTTTGGCCTAGCCAACAGCAGCCATCATTCAACTGAGACACAGGTGCATCTCTGTTCCACGGCCGTTGAACCTGCGAGCACCATCAGCAGAAGGCTCTTTCAAGCAAGGAGCCTGAGCTGGGTTGGCGGGCTCAGTGGGCTGCATGAGTCCAGGGAAGCGCAGGCCTAATGGCACCACTCAATGCGACTGCGGAGTCGAAAGGCCAATGCCACCTCAAACAATCAACAACGCGGATTCCATGTGGCGCAACTGGGACGCAAATCAGTTGAGCCAGCTCTGGGAGAGAGAAGATCATTCTATGAGGATTCCAGAATCATTGAATATCCAAATCTATGTGAATAAAGTAGATCAATTGCGTTGAATTCAATTGACATTCTCGACGTATCTCATGAAATTCGAATATTTTGGATTTCTTCTAGAGATAACTGACAGGTTTAGAAAACCCTCAATGTTATCAGATTTTCAATGAATTCCACTGAATCCAATATTGATAATTTGGAAAATGTCATAATCATAGATTTGGAATTTTTGGTTTTCAACTCATTCTAACTATAGTTGAAAACCTCATATTTCCAATTCCATATATCACTATGAAACCAAAATTCTATGAGGATTCCAGAACCAGTGAAAATCCAAAATCACATCAGGAATTGAATTGAATCCAATGATTAATCTTGGAATATTTCAAGGTATTCTGAAGAAAATTGAAAACGTCAGATTTCCAATCCCATAAATGAAATTCTGAGGCGTTCAATGTTTCCCAGAACCATTATGAAACCAAAATGTCATGAGGATTCCAGAATCATTGAAAGTCCACAACTATGTAACTATATGAGGAATTGAACTGAACGAAATTGAATTTCTTACTATGTTGACTACCGCAACGACGACTTTTGCTACCACTCTTTCTTTACCTATCATTGATCTGGGCATTGCTGTTACTACCATTACCCGTATTGCTATTGTGTAATATTCAAGGATTGCGGTGTTATCACAATTATTTGCACCCTACTAACGTGCTTCTCATTCTTTTACTTGTACTATTATAACCCATGACCAATATTGGTTATTAGTATTCGTGTCAATACGACGTTGGGTATTGTTCTTAATGATTTTTTGTTACTATCACGGTTAACCTGATGTTTGCTATTGCTGTTGCTATTGCTGTTGCTATTGCTATTGCTATTGCTATTGCTATTGCTATTGCTATTGCTATTGCTATTGCTATTGTTATTGCTACTAGTACTATTACTATTATTATTACTATTACTATTACTATTACTATTTCTATTACTATTGCTAGGGTTTGGGGTTTAGGGTTTAGGGCTTAGGGCTTAGAGTTTAGGGTGAGGACTCTTCGGGACCTTCAGGGCTTTGAGTTGAAGCGCTTGCGCGGCTGAGGATTTGGCAGCGCTTAGATCTTCCAGGTACTGACAAATCAGTTACTTGATTAATTGCTTTATCCGATAACTTACTTTATCCAGCAAGCAAACCCAACGGCCTTGAAAATAAATGCATTTCCTTTCAGTACATACTTTCTGTTAGTGCGACGGCCTCTCCAATCAACAGAACTCCAATCAAAAGAACTTTCCTGCGATGTACAACAAATTTCCTCTCCTCGCTTTGCGTTAATAACTGTCGTTGCTTTCGAACGTCCGGGTTCGTGAAATGCCATAAGTTCGCGAATTGCGTGACAGTGGTCGCTGTTTCGATGCCGGGGTTCGCGGAAAAACGTGACTGTCGGCGCTTTCGGACGCCCGGGTTCGTGCATTGCGTGACAGCCGTTGCTTTTGGACGTCGGGCTTCGCGAATTGCGTAACTGTGTCGTCGCTTGTGAAAGCCCGGGTTCGCCAAAAGCGTATATAACCGTCGTCGCTTTTGGATGCCCGGCTTTGCGAAATGCGTACCCTCGCGGTCGTCTATCGCTGTTTCGAGTCTACGCTGCAGGGACAATCCACGATGGGCCGTTCGGCCTTGTAATCCCCACAATCAGCCCTATAAAGGGCCATTAAGGGGTTGTAGGGTGATAAGCATACCCCATCCTGGACATCAGTGAAGATGGTGAAGAGACAACGCCCGGGCAAAGCCACACAACTGGGATTTAGAGCCTTCATTCCTTCCTTCCTAAGAGAAGGTGTTTGTTGATTGAAAGAGGTTTCTGATTGAAAAACATTTTTTGTGATTGATAAATCTTTTGCTGGTTGGCATTCCAGTTGAAGCCCTCAATTCCCTCAAATCCGATGCACGAGCCCGCGCAGAGCCTAACACCCACGAATACATCACATGAACTACTGGAAACTAACCCGAAGCCGCAACGTTAAAAGCCTTAATCCTATACCCTCAACCCCAACCCTAACAATTAATGAGAAACGTGCGACTCTCTAATTTATGATCCCTTCTGGGGTTCCTATTGTAGAATACCCAGAAAGGGACAAGCAATGAGAAAACTGCCCGCATAAGGTAGGACTCTCATTGCTACTATCCCCAAAACAATAGATGGTCAGTTCTCAAAATTATGGTACCTTTTTAGGTGCCCTAAATATTAGGGGCCGCCTTCTAAGAGTAACCCCCTAATTTAAAGAAGTGACCATATACACTCACCAGTCCTTTTAGGGAACCCTACATACACCCCCAAACCCTAAACCTTATTCTACCTAGTATAGGGGCCTATTTGATTCGAGTGGACATCTTGGGTGATGCGGGCGGAAAAGCCCGGGTGTAGGAGCTGGTTTGTACTGTTGCTACAATATGGGATTTCCGAAAATTGGGTACCTTTTTTGGGGGGTCCCTTTAAGGTGATTCTATTCTATTTGGGGTATAAAAGGGGTACCCCGATCTTGGGAAATATCCATATACAGATCATCAGGGGAATGTCGGCAATCATTTTCGGCCTCCCCAACCCTAAACCCTAAACCTCCTGAATCGTCTCCCTAAACCCCAAACCCTAAACCCTAAACCCTAAACCCTAAACCTGAAACTGTCAAAGGGGCCAATGCTGGCGAGCGCGACGTGCGGTAGCGGGACTGCCTGCGCTGCGCCTAAACCCCAAACCCTAAAACCCCAAACCCTAAAACCCTAAAGCCACAATTTGGACTCTCAATTCTCTACCCTAAGCCGTAGATCCTCAACTTTATGCTGAACGCCTAGACCCTCAGCTCTGATCCCTGAACCGAAACCCACAAGCCTCGAAAACCCCGAAAATCGCTTGGGCTTGGGGTTTGGGGTTTAGGGCTTAGGGTTAGGGTTTAGGATTAAGGGTTAAGGGTGTTAAGGGTTAAGGGTTAAGGGTTTAGGGCTTAGGGCTTAGGGCTTAGGAGACAAATCAAAGCCCTGGGCTCTAAGGGACAACCCAACGCTTGCACTCCGCTCGCCTTCATCTTCTGCGAAAACGCATCGATCTGCTTAAAGCGCCGGTCACCTCACATCAGAAGATAAAGCCCTTCAGCCAATGAATCGTGAACACCAAACCTAAACCCTACACTCAAACCCTATCTCCTGACCCCTGGACCCTACACCCCAAACTCCAGCCCCTAAACCCTAAACCCTAAACCCTAAAACCTGCACCCTGAACCCTAGACCCAAACCCCACCCACCCTTAAACACCCGGACCCTGAACCCTAAACCCTTCGTGACAGTCCGCATGACCGATTGCATAAACCCTAAACCCCAAACCCACCCCTGAAAGCTCAAAAGGCACGCCAGGTTTTGGGGTTGAGGGTGCAAGCTGTAGGGTTCAGGGTTTACAGCTTATGCTTTTCAGCCAAGAACCCTAAACTTAAACCCCCCAAGCCCTAACCCCTGAACCCCCCAAACCCAATCATCTAAGAAGAAGATGTAGAGTAGTGCATTGGTACTAATATGCCGCTGTGGCATTCCTTAAACACTCAGCCAATAGCCCTCGGAACCCTAAACCCCAAACCCTAAACCCCAAACCCTCAGTCCCCGACCCTCAACCCCAAACCCTAAATCCCGGAGGCAAAACAGCCCTGTAGTGCAGAAAACACTGCGTTCCAAAACTGTCCCTTCATTCATGGGCATCGGCCTCCCTGAGCCCTAAATGTTTAATTCCGGGGTACTGGGGCTGCCTGGATTCCACCCAAAATACCCTAAACCCTAAACCCTGAACACCAACATACCCTAAACCCTAAACACCAAAACCACCCTAAGCGCTAAGGCCTAGACACCAACATACCCTAAACCCTGAACACCAAAATACCCTACACCCTAAACCCTAAACCCTAAACCCTAAACCTAAACCCCAAACACCCTTTCAAAGGGCATTGGAACTGGTAGGTTGCGGGCTGCGGATGGACAGGGCGAGCTCAGCCTCCACAAGGAAGTTCGTGGCTTAGGGCAATTCGGGTGTATTTTGGGGTAGTGTGGGGCAGTTTGGGGTATTTTGGGGGCACTTGGGAGGTATTTTGGGGCGCGTCTTGGTATTTGGTGGGGCGTTTTGGGGGCGGAAGGTTGGATTCTGGGCCCAAGGTACGGGAATTCAAGGGCCAGGGGGGTCCATTCCGGCGAGCGCTTAGGGTTTGTAGGATCCTTTGGGTTATTGGTTTTCGGGTGTAGGGTTTTGTTGCTTTTGGGGTTAGATTTGAAGGTCTAGGTTTGAGGGGTGTTTGTGGTTTCGGGCTTTTGCAGGGTTGGCGGTGCTCAGGAGGGGATGCGCAATCACCTCGGCCGGCTTCTGGCTGGCAACAGGCGGCGATGGGCCGGATTGTCAGGTTTCGGGTGTCGGGTTGAGGGTTTAGGCACCTACAGCAAGAAAGATCTGCTCTTGACGCCCCTAGAGCCCTTAAAGCCCCTAAACCCCCGAGCTGCGCAAACCCTAACCGCCTCACGCACCCACCCCCCCCCCCCTCCGCCTCCCTCTCCTGCGCTGGTGTGCGCTCTTTCACGGGCTCCTTCGAGTGAAGGGCTTCTGCCAGGGCCTGCGAGAGGCTTGGGCGGGTGTAGTCTTTGGGATCCTAAGGCTTAAAGGCTTCGCGACTTAAAGGAATTCGGAAACCTGGGATCCCCATAAGAACATTGCTTCGGGTCCTCGTTCCCTATAGTAAGGCCAAAAAACACAACCAGTGGGTGTCTCCAATGCCCTACAACTCTGAGTCTAGAGGTTAGGGTTTTCTGAGGGTCGAAATCCAAAACATCCCCACGCCCTCACCCTAAACCCTACACAAACCCTACACCCTAATTAGGCCCTAAACCCTAAACCGGAACCAGTATTATGCGACTGGCCCCACCCTGTCTCATTAGGAACCAGGGGAAAGGGAGGTGCAAGGGGCTTGCTATGAAAAAGGCTTTATTCAGGGAATATCGGCTCAAAAAAGAATGCAAACAGACCTCAAGAAGGCCTTGGTTGGGATCTATGTTGGGTGGGCATTCCAAAAAAGAACCCCGAACCCGAAAAACCGCAACCCTAAACCCTAAACCCCAAACCCTAAACCCCAAACCTGCGGTCCCTCAAAAAGGGTCCCCCTGACACTCAGGCCCAAGCTCGGCCCAGCTGTGTCTGCCGGTCCTTATCCTTGTCTCCGCGGCGCGGGCTTGCAGCCATGGCCGCGAAGCCCGAAGCCCGAAGCCCTAAACCCTAAACCCTAAACCCTAAACCCGAAACCCTAAACCCTAAACCCTTGCTGGGAGGCTTAAGGGATGGTAGGCTGTTCGATTTCCAAGGTTTCGGCTGAAGAGTTCCTGCTTCTAGGGTTTCAGGCTTCAGGGCGTGGGGTTTAGGGTTTAGGGTTTAGGGTTTAGGGTTTAGGGTTTAGGGTTTAGGGTTTAGGGTTTAGGGTTTAGGGTTTAGGGTTTAGGGTTTAGGGTTTAGGGTTTAGGGTTTAGGGTTGCGGGTTCGGGGGCTCTGGAGGTCGGAGCCTCCCAACAGTCTGAGCTACAGCTGCCTCTATGCTTCTGCGCCGGATTCGCGGCAGAGATTGGCTCGGGCTTGGGGTGGAGGGCCTCGGACCCTGAGCCCCGCTGATGGGGTTTAGGGTTTCAAGGTTCAGGGTTTAGGGTTGAGGGTTTAAGGTTTAGGGTTTAGGGTTTAGGGATTAGGGTTTAGGGTTCAGGGTTCAGGGTGGGCTTGGGGCTTGGGGCTTGGGGCTTGGGGCTTGGGGCTTGGGGCTTGGGGCTTGGGGCTTGGGGCTCAGGGTCTGGTTTTTTTAGAGTGGGGGTCTGTACACTTCCCTGAGCCCTAAAGCACAAGTGACGCCCCCTCAGCTCTGCACCCTAAACTGCGACTTGCCACCCCCTGACACGTAGTCTGTCAGCTCTAGACTCTAAACCCTGAACCCTGAACCCTAAACCCTAATCCCTAAACCCTCAACCCTAAACCTTAAACCCTCAACCCTAAACCCTAAACCCTAAACCCTGAGCCTTAAACCCTAAACGAAACCCTACTCGCGCATCGTTTTCGGGCGCTATCCAGACAAGCGCTCCAGCAAGGCTGCGATCTGGTCCCGATCTCGGTCCACGAACTCCTGGCACCCCAAGTGTGTCCCATAAACCCTAAGAACCCTAAACCCTAAACCCTAAACCCCCAAAAATCACGAAACCCCCAAGCCCCTAAGCCGTCTCTGCCCAGGTTGACGTGACTGCCCAGACCCAGAAGTGCAAAGTTCCTAACCCGGCCTTGAGTTTGACTATTCACCCTTTTCGGGGTTTCGGGTTTAGGGTTTCGGGTTTAGGGTTTAGGGTTTAACCCGAGCACCTGCTCAATTAGTACCCCCACATTTAAAGAGTTTTTTTGCGTCCGGAAGCCCGCCGGAAGACTACTTTCCAGTAGGGGGGTTTTCGTATGGGGAAAACCTACCACATTTAAAGACTGTTTTCGGGGGGGTTCCAAGATCTGTCGGCAGGCTTCTTGTTTTGCTTGCTGAGCTGCGAAGCTACAGCACCTCAGGGATCTGCGGCCTATTGCTTTTAATAGAGAATCAATACAAGGCCATGGTCCAACTATTGCGGAACCCTGCCTTTCTTATTGTGGGGGGGGGGGGGGGCCCAATTAAACAGGTGCTCGGATTAAGGTTTCAGGTTTAGTGTTTAGAGGGTTTGCAGGCTTCTATTTTGTGGGATTTGTAGGGTTTGCAGGCCTTACAGGGCTTAGGGGTTTTCTGGGCTTATGGGTTGACAGGCTTTCCGGGGCTTATAGGGTTTAGGGTTTAGGGTTTTAGGGTTTTAGGGTTTAGGGTTTAGGGTTTAGGGCTTAGGGTTTAGGATCCAAAAGGCCCCCCCCCAGGGTTCAGGGTTGGTCCTTCACCGCTGACCACCGGTCCTCTGAGCACTGCATCTCCTGCCGAGAATCTGCGGCTTGCAGGACTTCCGATGACACGTTTAGGGTTTAGGGTTTAGGGTTTAGGGTTTAGGGTTTAGGGTTTAGGGTTTAGGGTTTAGGGTTTAGGGTTTTAGGATTAACCCCTAATCCCTGAACCCTAAACTCCGAAACCCTAAACCCAAAAAGGTTGTGCTTCTGCACCTCCACGCCTTGTGGGCACCCTGCCTCTGAAGCGCTGTGAATAATTCGCCCCTGAGCCCTAACGCCACCCCGCCCCCCCCCCCCCCCCCCCCCCAAAAAAAAAAAATAAAAAAATAAAAATATAAATATAATAATAATAAAGTAGGATAAGAATAGAAATACAAAAACCTAACATAAACCGCCTACCAAACCCACGAAACCCCCTAAACTAGCCCTCTGAACCCCAAACCCAGATCTCAAAGAAGAACTCCACACGCCTCAACTGTTCTTGGAAGGGCACCTTGTGGTCCCTTCTGAATCAAGCCGAAACCCTAAACCCTAAACCCTAAACTTTTTTTGTCAAGCCAGAGTCTAGGCACACAGCATGGGCCTTGAACTCCAAATAGTCAGGCAGCCGGGACTTGGCGATGTCCAGGGCTGTCAGGCCTCGCCAGGAGGGGGTTGAGGGTTGAGGGTTGAGGGTTTGGGGTTTGGGGTTTGGGGTTTGGGGTTTGGGGTTTGGGGTTTGGGGTTTGGGGTTTGGGTTTAGGGCTTAAGGTTTAGGGTTGAGGGCTGAGGCTTGCTTGACAGTTTGGGGGGGGGGGGGGGGGGGGGGGTCAGAGGGTTTAGGATTTAGGGCGTAGGGTGGGTTATGGGGTGAAAAACGTAGACCTGACGTTGCATAAGGTCTCTGTTTAGGCCTGGCATGTGGAAAAAAGTGCTCAGATATCTTCTGCACTTCACCTCTTTTGTATACACTCCTGAGACCCATCCATACTAACAAATAAGATATCTACATTTTCCCCTGGGTTTCTATGTATACCAGATTCGGGAACCAGCTCGCCCAAAACTCACATCGAATTCAGCATGGGCCTTGAGACTTTGGGCGCATAAGCCCGCTTTAAGGCGCCTTCATGGAGCCCCCCAAAACCCTCAAGAAACCTCAAGACATGTCACATCCTTCAATATCAAAAAAGCAGCAAAACACTTAGATACCTTGGGATGTTCCCCCTTATACTAACAGTACGTAATAGGGATTCTAGTAGCCCCCTTTTGGAATCCCTCTTCACGACTGTTAGTATACAGGGGGAACATCCCAACCCCCAAACCCCAAACCCTAGACCCTAAACCCTAAACCCTAAACCCCAAACCCTCTCATAGATACCACTTGAAGCCTGCAGCATCCCGGAGGGCGGGGTCGGCGCGCAGCGCCAGGAGCAGCGCCACGGCCTGCGAGCTCGGGTCGGAGGGGGTTGGGGGGGAGGGAGGGGTTCAGGGTTTGGGGTTTAGGGTTTGGGGTTTAGGGTGTTGGGGTTTAGGGTTTGGGGTTTAGGGTCTGGGGTTTGGGGTGTGGGGTTTGGGGGGTTGGGGAAGGATTGGGTTTGGGGTTTAGAGGGCTGACGGCTTGGCGTTTAGGGATGCTCCGGGGCTTGGGGATGTTCAGGGGCTTTAGGTTTGTTGAGGGGTTTCAGGGTTTCGGGGTAAACCCTTCACCCCTAAACCCTAAACCCTAAAGCTCTCTTAGCTGTATACATCAACCTTAATCTCTTCGTCGGCATTCGTCGGCATAGGCACAACGGTTCGTCGGCATAGGCACAACGGATCGTTGGCATAGGCACGCCCAGGCAAGTCCAAGGGGGTCCTGAGAGAGGGGCCTAGGGTAGGGGGCTTCTGGAACCAGGGTTTCAGGTTCAGCGCATCAGGTCGCAGGGTTTACAGCTCAGGGCCCAGGGTTAGGGCTTAGGGCTCCAGGCTCAAGGCTCGATGCCCAATAAGGAGAATAAGTCGGGTAAAGTGAGAGAGCTTGAGGCCGGTGTTTTTAAAGGCGTGCGGTGTAGGGCCCTAGGGTATGGAGTCTAAGGTTTATGGATTGAGTGAACTATCTATTTTCTTCATCTTGTGGGGTTCTTTGGTCGGGTGGGTATTTTCCTGTCGCTTGAAAGCTGCTAGACTAGTGAAAGATCGAACATGAGATGCTGAACCCTAAACCCTAAACCCTAAACTACCCTAACTAAACCCTGCGGGTTTTAGGGCGCGAGAGTGCGTTTAGTTCGCAAGGCAGGCACGGAGGGCTCTGAGCGCTCTGAAGGTTCGAAGGTTGGGGCTTTGGGCCTCGCTTAGTTCCGCACCTACGCTTTAGAGTTCGGTTTAGGGTTTAGGTGTAGGGTGGAGGGTTTAGTGTTCAGAGTTCAGGGTTTAGGAACTAGGGTGCTGTGAGGGTTTATCTGCCTTATCAACTGAGTTGGGCCTTGACTTCTATCACAGCCTTTAGGGGGGTAGGAAACTGGCAAGCCGAAGCACATGAACCTCGAGCAGCGATCCCGTTCAGCTGGCATCAAGGGCCAGAAAAACCACCAGAATGACAGTTTAGGGGTTTAGGGTTTAGGGTTTAGGCTTTAGGGTTTAGGGTTTAGGGTTTAGGGTTTAGGGTTTAGGGTTTAGTAAGATTAGAGGGTGCTTCAAGGAGGGGGCTGCAAGGGGGGCTTCAAGGGGGATAGGTCCCTAAAAAGCCTCAGGGAAGCTTAGGGAGAATTCGGGAGTAGCCGGGAGTTTTCGGGAAGCTTGGGATACATAACCTCTTGAGCCCCCCTCCCTTAAGAACCCTATAGCAAGACTTTCACCCTAGACACGAAAAGACCCCAAGCCCTTCGCCCCAAGGCAAGTTACATTGGGAGTCCATGCGTAATTACTAAAAAATGCCTGCCTACAGTGCCTCAGTACCCAAGCCCTGGATGACCCTGAGACGTGCACGGGAGTTTTCTGTCCATGATGCGCATATGCAAGCACTAGCTACATGCCACACCCACAGCCCTGAGCAAGAGAGAGGAAGGTTGCTTAAGGGATCCTAAACCCTAAAACCCTAAACCCTAAGGGTTTTAAGCAGCCAGCCGTTAACCCCGACGCCTCGGCGTTGCCGAAGCGCGTGGCCTGACCGCAGATAATGCGGTTTGGGGCTCTAACCATGCTGCGGTTGGAGATTGGGATGTTCCCACTTACACGAACAGTCCTGAACAGGGATTATAGGGGGTTAGGCTTCGGTCCTGTCTTCGGGCCCCCCAAAAACGTGCCTCCATGAGCGGCGTCAACCCGGATGACGCCACCTGGTGTTGCAGCACCGCTCTAGCAAGGGTTTGGGGTTCATGAGAAGCCTTGGGGCTTATAGGGTCTTGGGTAGAGGCGGTCAGGGAAGTCGACCAAGAACTACTTGGGATTACCCTAAACCCGAAACCCCAAACCCTAGACGTAGATGAACTTCTAAGTTTCGGGGTTCCCCGGTTCCCTAGGTCCTAGGTAGGGCTTCGGGGGTGCGACGCACGACTGGGACAAGCTCTGCTGCGGCGAGCTCCGACATCTTGCTGGCCTTCTCTGGGTTGCTGCCATTAAGAATAAGGACCAGAAATAGTCACCTAAAACCCTCAACTCGCCCCCCCCCCCAAAAAAAAACAAAAAAAAAATATAATAATAATAATAATAATAATAATAATAATAATAATAATCGTCATCATAATAATAAGAAGAAGAAGAATCAGAATGGTAATATTTGAAAGGGCAAGGTACCCTGAGAAGCCACCTATTGTGCCGTGTAGTAGCTGCTGCATGGCCCGTATTCTCGTGGCTCTTTTGCCACAAGGCCTCTGCAAGAGGCATATAAGGGTATATGCACGGAAACCCAAGTTCGATGTGGGCCACCTTTCCCCGAGACCTGAACCCAAGTCCTAAGCTAACATACTAGGTATGCACACAAACTTCCTTCACAGCTCCCGAGACCGCAACCCTAAACCCTAAACCCTAAAACCTAAACCCTAAACCCTAAACCCTAGACCCTAAACCCTAGACCCTAGACCCTATAAACCCTAACCCAAAACCCCAGGTGCCTCGCCTGGAAGTTTATGTCGAATTTCCGCCTTGGGCGAGGAGGCCCCAAGGGGCGAGCTGAGGGCCTGTTAGCATATGGGGGAACATCCCAAGGTACTGCCGCTTGACCCTACGGTTGTGCTACGCCCGCGCCTCTGGACAAGGTACTGTGGAGCAGCTTCCATCACTGGGGCTCCTGGCCACGGCCGCAGCATGGGGGGCAATGCTTGGCTTGCGGCTGGGAATAGGGCTAGTTCTTCAAATTAGGGTCCCGTTTTAGGGTCCCTTTTGTATACAGGCGCGGTATTGTATAGGAGGCCTTTGTGACGCTGGGTCGGGGGTGGATTCCCTGGTTGAAAAACCAACCGCCCGAAGCCTTGAGCTGACCCAAAGAGGGTTTAGGGGTATGTGGGGGAAGGGGAACCGGAAACTGTCCGCCCCCCGCCCCCCGCCCCCCTCGGCTGTGGAGCGGTATTAGGGTTTCGGGGTAGGGTTACAAGGGTTTAGGGTTAGGGCTGTTATTGTGTCATCCTTATGTGCCCCCCAAACAAAACCCCCCCCGACCCTCAACCCCCCCAGCGTGTCTAAACCCTAAAACCCAGCACCCAAAAACCCAAAACCCCTGAACCCTAAGCCCCAAGCCCCCCCCCCCCAAAAAAAAAAAAAAACAATGTAAATGATAATAGTAAGAAGAAGAAGAACAATAATAAGAATAGTAACAATAACCATATCAGCCCAAAAACCCTCCACCCTAAGCCCCAAAACCCTCAACCCCAAAAAGGAGAAAAGGGCCTCCCATGGCAGCCATGGCTGCCTTCGCCACCGCGGTTTTGGAGACCTGTGTTTCGCCTGCGAGCACATACCGTTTCTTGGGGGGTCTCGGGTTTAGGGCTTAGAGTTTACGGTTTAGGGTTTAGGGTTTAGGGTTTAGGGTGAAAGGTTTAGGGTTTTCTTGGAAGGGGGCTTGTAGGGGTTTGCAGTTTCTGGGTTTGGGAGGTTAGGGTGGTCCAGAGTTTTGGGTTTGGGGTTTAGGGGTTTAGGGTTTGAGGTGCCTCACAGGAGGGCCAAGAGGGTTGACCGCGCTGGGGGTTAGAGTTGGAGGAGTTCAGGGGCTTCAGAGGCAAAGACGGTTTAGGCTCCCTTTTGGGGTTCCAGAAGCTCAGGATTTAGAAGCCCTAAACCCTGAACTCCAAACCCTAAACCCTAAACCCTGAACCGCCAAACCATGCTCGGAGGAGCTCAAACGTCCAGGGGCCCGCGCCGGAGTCGTCGCGGTTCCCGCGCACGGCGTAGAAGAGGAGAGTGCGGCCCTGCTCATCGGTGCCGGAGATCGACCGCCTGCGAGTTTTGCGGTTTGTTGGGGCTGCGGCAGAGCCCACAAGCCCCTGAACTCGAACGGAACCACGAACCCTAAAACCCCTGAACTCCAAATAAAAAAAAACCGTACACTGTCCAGCCTTGAGCCCCTGAACTCCCAAAAGCCCCAAACCCACCAACCCTCAATCCCCTAAGCCCCCCGAAACCGTTAACACAACAACCCCCAACCCCAAACCCAAAATCCCATGCCCAACAACCTTCAACCCTGCAGCGAGGCCCCCAAAGCCCTAAAACCCTAGACCCTAAACCCTAAACCCTAGACCCTAAACCCTAAACCCCAAACCCTAAACCTAGACCCCATTTCGGCCTCAGCACCGAGGCAATAATCTCCAGCGTCTCCGTGTCCTCTTGCCGCGCGGCGATGCGAGCCTGGGCAGAGGAAATGGCACGACTGCGCCTGAAAGACATGTTGGGTGCAGCCCCCCAATAATCCTCTCAAGTCTGCGGTCGGGGTGAACCCAAACACTCGACACCAAAACCCTTAACCCTTAACCCTTGACCCTTGACCCTTAACCCTTAACCCTTAACCCTTAACCCACCGCCCTCCCCCGCCTCCAGGCTCAGAGGAGGCTTTGCAGGCTCCTGCGTGCCCGCTTCAGGCGAAGGGCTCGGGGACGCGGGGCCTGGCTGGCTTGGAAGCTCCTTTGACTTAGCCTTCTTGAAGGGTTCTGATGATGGGCCCTCAATTAGGTTATATAAGGGGTATATAAGGGGTACAAGTGCCTTTTACTAAGAGGACCATGCAACTACCCTAAGATAGTAAGTCTACTTAGTATCGGCTAGAAACCCTATTCTAATCCCCCATAACCCACCTTACGAACCCCACTTGCTAAGTCAAAAAAGGGCTTCCAAGGATTCAATCTTGAGGGGTTTGGGGGGCTGCAAGGGATTCGGTCGGGGTGCTTACGGTTCAGGGATCGGAATTGAGCCCCTAAGACCCTAAACCGTAAGAAAGCGTGCAGGACCTCGGGCTCTGGGGCGAGTGAGGCTTTAGGCTGAGGCTTCGCGGGCTTACTTCAAGATGGAAGCTGTCCAGCTGCCCCCCCCAGTCGAAGGCGGAAGGACGGAAAGGGAGCTCTTTAGGCTCATGGGTTATAGGGGCTCTTTGAAGGGGGCTTTGGGAGGAGGTGGTGAGGACACGGGAAGAATGCCGAGGGCCCTAGATCGGGATTATACGTCTAGGACCAGACATACTTCCCTTCGGCCCCCCCTCCAACCCTGTACGTTAAAACTCCTAAACCCTATAAACCCTAAACCCTAAACCCTATAAACCCTAGACTGCAAACCCACAGGGCCTTGTGCTACTGCTTGTGCTGCTGCTTTTGCAGCAGGCTGGGCACCTGGCTGGCAGCCAGCTAAACCCTGAGCCCTAAACCCTCAACCAGGGCCACCAAAGCATGCCAAAGCTAGAGGTGAATGGGAGCGTCTCTGAAAACATCAAAGCTTCATAAACGTTGATTGGGGCTTCTTTGGAGTCTTGGCGCAAAACGGGGCTACAGGTTGAATCTGGGCTCCTTGCACTCCCAGCCCTAGAATCCTGAAACTGTCAACCCTAGACGTAGACCCTACACACTAAGCCGTCTAAACCCGCCTCTAATCTCCAACCCTAACCTGTAAACCCTAAACCATGAAACCAAAGCCGATGGTTTGGAGGCGCTGGGGCCCCGACTTGGGGTGGGTGCTGCTTTCTCCGGCAGCCTCGCGCCTGCCACCAAAAGCCACGTCAGGAGTGACCCTACAAACACCCCAAGCCCTAAACTCTGAACCCTAAACCCTGAATGCTGAGAGCCCTGAACTCTACACCAACCGAAGCCAAACAAAGCCTTGACCCCCGAGCCCTCCGAAGTGCGCCGTGAACATGCCTCAGGCGGCCTCCGCTGCTCTGCAGCCCCTAAACCCTACAAGCCCGAACCTTTGGGTAGTTCGGGGTGGTCGGGCAGCGGGCATCATAGGACCCCGGTGGAGTACGGTGGGCTGACCGGCGTTCGACGCGAAGGCGAAGCAGCCATCGAGGCACGAGCATGGCGCCATGGCCATCGTAGCCCCAAGGGCTTCGGATCTTTTGAGGGTTTGGGGTTTTAGGGCTGAGTGGTGAATAGCCTGAATAGCTTAGCGTTAAGGTTGCTGCGCTTTCACTGGAGCTGGCTTTCACTCAAGCACTGCCGACTGTGCTGTACAGACCATATCCGAAGATCCAAGATCAACACCCTGAACTACCCTAGAAGCCCCACCTAGCTTTTCAGCTTCAGGGGATGACACCAGTGGCTCAAGAGCGAGCTGGAGCCACCGGCAAGTGCACGTATCAAAGGCACCTCTGAGTTCTGAGCTGAACTGTATGCAGCATTAAGGTCCTCCAACCCTAAACCCTAAGCCCTTTTCCCCAGAGTTGCAGGGCCTTCATACCTGGAGGCCTGCTGTTTTGAGGGCCCTGGACCCTTTAGGGGCTTTCCGGCCCACATAAGGTACCTCCTGTTAGCAACTCCAACTATGCACCTTGACCTGAAGTTCGGGATTGGAGGCTTGGGCTTTTCACCTTAAGACTTAGGGGTTTAGGGGCTTGGGGCTCTTTGGGGGTGTTTAGAGGCCCTTGTGCCTAGAGCAAACAGGCCCCGCGGGAATGTTTTGTGAAACTGCTTCGACATCAGGCGTCTCGCGCGTGCGTAGGCCTCACGCCTTCAGTGCGCCGTGCGGCGGCCCAACGCAGTCCCTTTTCTACATTGGGAAATCCCAGTACTACTGTAGTATAGTACTTCCCAAAAAAAGGTCAACCCGAAACCCTACACCCCCCACCCCTGTCCCCATACGTCGTGTGCCGCTCACAGGAAGATGCCGCCCGCACGGCCTTGGCCAAGGCCAATGAAACCCTAAACGCCCTAAACCCAGTGACTGAACCCCTTTAGAGCTTTAAGGATCCTTAAGGCGTAGGGCGGGTGTAGAGTTTAGGGGGTTGGGGGTTTAGGACGTGTAGGCGGCTGTTTTTAACAACCGTATGCCAGCGTAGACCCCGAGCAGTGAGAGACCATGTGAGCCCAGAAGTTCTAAACCGACGACAGTCTCACAGTCCGCGAGAACAGACGTCCAAAAGCGACGACGATGTCGAGGACGGCGAGCGCGCCCACGCCTGCGCCTAAGCGAGGGCGCGATTTTCGTTCAATAAGCGAGCAAGCTTCGAGAAAAGCGCATGGTCCAGGCCGTGCGCGCCGCTGCGCCCGCCGCGTAGCAACGACCTACCCCCGCTTTTACTCTGCACGTTGGAAGCCTTCAGTGTTGGCACAGTTCTTGAGAAAACATGCAGCGCTTCAGAAGAGTATCTGGGGCTTGAAGCTGTACATGCACCCCTGTTTAGCCAAGATAAGCTGCTGCTCAGCTACTCCTCTAAACGACAGAACAACTCCGCGCTTGCGGTTCTCTGGGGGCCCGCACGGCGCCGGCCGATGGGCACGAACGCGTAGCCGGGCGGGAGCGCCACGTACCAAAGCGGATGGAAACTCCTCGGTGGGGGTGATTGGGGCATGCTTGGAATTTTGGCTTCAGGGTATGAGGGTCTGGATGTTTCGGTTCTTTGGGGTTCAAGGGCTACTTGGGGGTATGAGGGTTCCCTGAACCCTAGAGCCCTGAACCCCGAACCCTAAACCCCAAAGTGTGTGGATCTTCCTTTATCTTTCCTTCCTTTCGCACTCGCTGGGGGAGCTCAGGGCTGTTGGGTTTTTGGCCTTGTCTTTTGGAGAGGGGGGGGGGATGGAGCGGGCTGGATGGTTGACGGCGATATTTGAGACCTGGCCTCAATTAACTTCCCGAGAAGCCTACTGCCTGCGACAGCTGCAAACGGGCTTTGCGTTCTAGGGCTTCAGGGGCTTGAATTGGGCATGAGAAAGCAGAAGTCAGATCTGCCATCCGAGGGTCTGCTGCTGGACGTCCATCCTCGGCTGTCTGCTGGGGGGCGCGCTTGCGTGGTAGGGCCCGGGTTTTGGAGCCCAGCTTCGCATACTTTTTGAAGCTGGAAACCCTGAAGCCCTGCTGCCTTTCCCCCGACGCGCCCGCCACCCGGGCCCCAACAAGAAAACGGAAGCCCGACCGAGCCCAAACCCGAAACCCTCTCAGCAAGCCGAAGCGCGGCGTCTTCGTGAATGCGTGGCCGCCCCGCTGCGCCTCCGGCAGCACCCCGCAATAGTAATTATGAAAAAGGGCGTAAGGTTGAAGGGGAGGGTTTGGGGTTTCAGAGGTTTAGGGGGCTTTGGGGTTTCGGGGCGTGGGGACTTTGGGCCTTAGGCGAACGGAGGAATCAAAACGGAAGCGCAGACACTGCATGACCCCACAGCTTCAAGTCTCAACCTGGC
The DNA here is from genome assembly GCA_905221605.1 of Symbiodinium natans. NCBI lineage: Eukaryota > Dinophyceae > Suessiales > Symbiodiniaceae > Symbiodinium > Symbiodinium natans. The sequence continues at coordinate 904,769 of CAJNDS010000225.1, read as the reverse complement.
TTGTCTAATGTGAAAGGGCAACTTCCGCCAAACATGGCCAAGACCTACAGCCCCCCCCCCCGCCCCATTCAAATCCGAGAGTCTACACGCCAAAAACTCTATGCCCTGATGTCCCCCCGCCCAACTTGTCAATCTCCACCAAAGCCTCAGCCTCAGCCTCGAACCTGCACCCCAACATTTCAATCCACGCAGGCTCAAAGCCTAATTACTGTCCCGAATGCCCGCAGTACTTTCAATCCACGCAAACTCCAAGCCAAAATCCTGTAGCCCCGAATTACCACAGTACTAAATCCTCAGCCTGCGGGTTCAATCCGCATTTGTAGCTGAGGCAACGTTCGGGTCTATAAGAATGGTAGATGGGTTCACAGGGCTTAAGCATCGCCTCCATTACCTCCTCCGGCGGCGGTGGCTCATCGTCGTACCTTCCGGCTCGCGGAGTGGAAGATGATTGCAGTCTTCGGCTATAAGTTATGAGCTTTACGTTAATGCAGGGCACGAAACTTTTGAAGGAAAAATAGGGTATGAGGTATGAGGGGCTGCAAGACGATGTCATGCTCTGCAAGGCCTCAGCTGCCGAAGAGCAGGCTTGCGGGGGGGGGGGGCAAGGGGGCAATGAACAAAGACCCGTTCACCCAGCCCACAAACCACTGTTGGCACGACGACTGCTGCTACTCCAGCAAAAGGGTGTTTGGCAGTTTGCCCGTTGATGAAACATGCAGCGCGGATGCTACTTCGCCATGATTGAACCGACTTCGCGTCTTGTCAAGAGCGGCCCCCTGGGCCATGAGCGCCCGAATGTCACTCCGCAAAGCGCGATAAACGCTAACTGAGTTCAGGTGCTGGTGTCGCAACTTCATGATTCGAAGCTGCTCTGAGAGTCTTGCAACTTCATCCGCTTGACTAGAGACCTTCCTCCTCCGAAGCAGACCCTGCTTTGTGTGTATCCCGCGTGCTCTTTCGCAACCTGCTGCCGTCAAACGCTGGTATCTTGCCTGGTTGCCGACAAGCTGGGCCAAGCGATGTCTTGTGTCGTGAAAATTGGCATCGTCAAGGCCCAGGGCCAGCATTGCAGACGGCCTTTTCACCAACATACCATTGTCTAATAATCTTCGCAATATCAATGTTGCACCATACCTCGCCGAAATTCTCAAATTCGTGATATTATGTGCCTGAAGACCCCAAAATAGATCTACACCCAAGTCAGCCCAGCAGAAGTTAGCGATCCAGATAAGCACAAATCGGCTCTTCTGCGCAAGATACAATGTAATGGACTGGTGGGGTGACAGATAGATACAGCCTTCAGCGTCGAAGAACCCTGCGACGTAAGCCCAAGAACACGTATGGCGCGGGGCATCCTGTTGCGACTTCAGAGCTACAAGCTTCATCATGGCTGGGATCCGATCTTGCATCTTGACAGGCCAACACGTCACCAATTCTAGCTGGCGCCGTTTCACAACAGTCTCTTCAGCAAGCCTGGCTGCTGCCTGCTGCGCAGCTTTCCCTGTAATGCTCCACCGCAAGGCCGGCCGGCGGATGCCCCTGCCCTTCGAATGCACGTACACTGCACCTCCGAAAGTCTTCAAGAACAGCACCAAGATCGCGGCATTGGAGCTAGACTGGCCCACAGAGAGCTCGACTGATGTACGGTGCCCTCTCACACATCCATCGCCATCAAAGAACCCTGCCAAGTAACGCAGAAGCTGGACAGGTACGTGGGCACTGCCTACTGAAGTGATCCGGCATGGGAGCGCAAAGGTCTCACCGAAGGCCTGGAAGTGGGTAAGTGCAGGCCAGACCAAGCGAGATTGGAAGGACTTGAGCACATCAATGCGCCGCTGAAGGGTCTGCAAGGACTTGCCAGCCATTCCGGTGCTACCAGTATCTCGAGCTTTGTCTGGGCCGACACTTGCCGGAAACCAAATGGGAAGGCTTCGGGTTTTTGTGTCTGCGCATCTCATTGGCTTAACAATCTCATGATTCCAATCGTCCCAAAGATAGAAACGGATCCCTGCTCTAGAAGAATCCACACTGCACACAACGTAGTGCTGGAGAAGGAAACTGACACCAAGAAACCAGCAGTGATGCTGCTTCCCCCGAACCTCAATCGTTGCAAGGAAATTTGTCCTGCCTTAGGCTGGGGGCCCGCACTCGTCGGGAACCTCGTTCTCGTCCAGAATCTCGTCGTCCATGAGGGCGCCTCCAACACTGCAGGGTCGGCTTGGGATTCTTTGGGCTCTGGGGCTTTGGGATTTTTGGATGTCCAGGGGTCTCGCGCTGAGGGGGTTCCAGGACCCTGGGCTTCAGTGGGTCTTTGAGGGCTTTCGGGCCTCGGGCAGCTCAGAGTTGTAGCTTTCTGGGTGAGGGACACAAGCACCGAAACAAAGCTTTGTACCTCCCAAGCTCTACAAACTCACACCCCGAACCCCCTGCGTCCGAGACCCCAAAGCCCCACAACTTAGAAAGCCCAGGATGCCTGACAAGGTTGCCGGGTGCGAGCCAATCAAGAGGCCTGCGCAGGATGTGGTCTGCGAAACTGGGATTGTCGGGGGTGTCTTGGGGTTTTGGGTTAGCTGTTTAGGGTTTAGGTTTAGGGTTTAGGGTTTAGGGTTTAGGGTTTAGGGTTTAGGGTTTAGGGTTTAGGGTTTAGGGTTTAGGGTTTAGGGTTTAGGGTTTAGGGAGGGTTTAGGGTTTAGGGCTTAGGGCTTAGGGCTTAGGGTTTAGGGTTTAGGGTTTAGGGTTTAGGGTTTAGGGTTTAGGGTTTCGGGTTTCGGGTTTCGGGTTTAGGGTTTAGGGTCTAGGGTCTAGGGTCTAGGGTTTAGGGTTTAGGGTTTAGGGTTTAGGGTTTAGGGTTTAGGGTTTAGGGTTTAGGGTTTAGGGTTTAGGGTTTAGGGTTTAGGGTTTAGGGTTTAGGGTTTAGGGTTTGGGGTTAGCTGTTTAGGGAATAGGGTTTAGGGTTTAGGGTTTGTAGGGTTTTGTCCATGAAGCCGGGTCTAGAGCCAAGCGGTCCGGGACAAACTCGCGATGTCAGTGAAGAGGGCCGGCTACATCCTCACTCACCGTGGGGCTTGCTGGATGTTAAAGGCTTCGGGTTTCCCCAACCCCACACCCAAAACTCCCCAAGCCCCAGATGAGGAGGATCTCTACTATTGCTTATCCACAAAAACTTCAATTCAACAAACATGTGTTTGTACACACACTCACCAGAAACCAGAATAGAAACGCTACCTCGCAACCCCACACAGCCCTCAACGGCCTGGTGTGTGGGGCGGCAGCTTCCACTGCACGCTGTCGTCGCCGGCCGTGTCCAGCGCAACCAGCCTCGCGGATCTTGGAGTCCGGGCACCCAAACTCTGAAATGAAGCCTGGGCCCTCGAAGTTGCCGACAATTTCGGTGGTTTTTGTTTGCTGTACTTCGGGGGGAATGCAGGTAAACCGTCATCGCTGAAACTCTAATACGCCGGGGTGGGGGGGGGTCTGTTCATGGCTACTTTTTTGCAATGTGGCGATGAGAGCATGACGCACTAGGGTTTGGGGGACTAGTTCGAAGTTCGGGGGGCTTGGGCCTGAGAGTGTCGAAGCCACGTTTAGGGTTTCGGCCTGAACGGCTTGGGGAGCCTTAGATTTTAGGGCTGGGGCCTTCAAATTCCTGAAGCCCTAAACCCTACAAGCCCTAAACCCTACACATTGCACCCCAACCCAAGCAAAAGGGTTTTGGCATTGGGTCCAAATTTCCGATTTGAAGGGAGCTGGGGCTTCGGGTTTTAGGGTTTAGGACCCCAAAATTTTCCCTTCATTCCCCAAAGCCTACCTATGCCTCCTTGAGTCCGGCCGGCCCTCACCCGCTGGCGCCCCCGTCCCTGAAGGGTTTAGGGTTTAGGGTTTGGTGTTTAGGGCTTAGGGTTTAGGGTCTAAGGGAGAACCTAAATCCTCAACCTTGCAAACCCCATAAGGCCCACAAACCCATGCCCTCTAAACCCTATAAACCCCACAACCCTCGACCCCATTCACCCTCTCCACCCAACAACAAAACCCTTTACATCTATGACAAATCCTACAAATGCCACCACCAGACCTTAAACCCTAAACCTTAAACCCCAAGCCGCCCTCTCAACCCTGTAAACCCTCCAAGCCGCCCTCTAAACCCTGTAAACCCTAAACCCTACAGCCGAAAACCCTAACCCTAAGCCCTAAACAACTCCCCTGGCCTCTGTGGAGCTGGCATCTTCAACCTGGAATAGGGTTCAGGGTCCAGGGTTCAGGGTTTAGGGTTCAGGGTTCAGGGTTTAGGGTTCAGGGTTTAGGGTTTAGGGTTTCGGGTTTGGGGTTTAGGGTTTAGGGTCTCGGGTTTGGGGTTTAGGATTTCAGGGTTTGGGGTTTGGGGTTTAGGGTTTAGGGTTTGGGGTTTGGGGTTTAGGGTTTCAGGGTTTAGGGTTTGGGGTTTAGGGTTTGGGGTTTCAGGGTTTAGGGTTTGGGGTTTAGGGTTTGGGGTTTCAGGGTTTAGGGTTTGGGGTTTAGGGTTTAGGGTTTGGGGTTTAGGGTTTAGGGTTTGGGGTTTAGGGTTTAGGGTTTCGGGTTTGGGGTTTAGGGTTTCAGGGTTTAGGGTTTGGGGTTTAGGGTTTGGGGTTTAGGGTTTAGGGGCTCCCAAAAAGTGGGCTCGGAGCTTTGGGCTTTTTAGGGCTCTGGCCGAGGGTTTTGTAGGTTTTAGGATGTAAGGTTGTGGGTGCATCAAGGGACTAAAGGACGGACCCCTACAAGGGACCTTAGGGATTATTTGGGGGTTATTTGGGGCTACTTAGGTACATAGGGACTATATAAGGTATCTATAGGGGACATATAGGGGAATAAGATTAAGGGCCCCTTTAGGGGTCCCTCCTTAGACCCCTTAAGTTTAGGGCCGAGGGTTCAGGGTTTGGGTCTTCTAGGGTTTCTCGCACTATGGTCTGGCAAATAGGGGTTTGGGGGAGTAATTTCGTACATTGATAAAGGGGCCACAAGGGGATACTGTTTGCAATTTTCCGACCCCTATATTGGCGTCTTGGGTTTGGGGGGGCTTGCGGCTTCAAGGTCCTTTTGGGTGCAGATGTTGGCGAACCAGCGCGCTTACCCCAAAACGACAGGAGCATCAACAGGCAACGACTGCCAAATGCACTGGAAATGCCAAGCCATGCCAAGCCCCTCAGTTCAGGTTTCGGGCTTCGGCCTCAGGATTCCAGTAGGGTCACCCTAAACCCTAAGCCCTAAACCCTAAACCCTTAACCTTATAAACCCTAAACCCTAAACCCTAGCCCTAAACCCTAAACCACTCGTTGAGCCCAAGGAAGCAGCCCCCACTGCCTGACGTTCTTCACCGCTGCGGAGGGCGGCGCGAAGAGGAATGTTTGCTGCGGCACCTCCGGGGCCGAGCGGGTTTGGGGTTTAGGGTTTGGGGTTTAGGATTTAGGGTTTAGGGTTTAGGGTTTCAGGGTTTCAGGGTTTAGGGTTTCAGGGTTTCAGGCTTTCACAGTTTCAGGGGTTCAGGGTTTCAGGGTTTCAGGGTTTCAGGGTTTCAGGGTTTCAGGGTTTGGGGTTTAGGGGTACGTAAGGTTTTGGGTTTGGGAGCCTTTCTAATCATGAGCTTGACCCTGTCGTGTACAAAAGCATAGTCGCATTATGAAATTAAATTTTGTAGGTACTAGAGAAATCTTCTGCCTCAGGTTCAAACTAGCTTGGGCAATACGACTGAGGGTTTGGGCTTCTGGCGTGAAGGTCTAGTTTACGACTTGCAACACCCGGTTTAGGATCTAGGGTTTAGGGTTCGGAGTTCAGGGTTAAGGTTCAGGGGCTTTGGGGGTTCAGGGCTTAGGGGCTACTGAGGGCTTAGGCGACCCACTCTTCTGGCTGAAAAGCGGTGTGGCCATCGACTTGACAGGGCACTACAGGAGCCCAACTGCAATAACCTGAAACTGCAAAACCCCTAACCATAAATCTGCTAGCACCGAGTCCTAAACTTTTACACCCTAACTGCCCTGAAACTACAAAACCCCCAACCATAAATCTGCTAACACTGAGCCCTAAACTGTTAAACCCTAACTGCTTGAAACTACAAAACCCGAAACTACAAAGCCCGTAATCATAAATCTGCTAACACGGAGCCCTAAATAAGCCCCACACCGACTGAATCCAGTGTCCTTGCAGGCAGCAGCAATCAGCAGACTTTTTGTCTCCGCACGTCGGGTGGCGGCCACGGAGGATCTCCTCCATCGTCATGTCTCTGTGCGCCTTGAAAGGTTCACAGGATTTATGAGGTTTATAAGGTTTATTGGATTTAGAGGGTTTATAGAGTCTATAGGACTATAGGCGACATGCTAGAGAAGAATAACGCCAATTTGGGGTTTCGGGCTTAGGGGCTTAGGGCTTAACCCCAAACCCTCAACCCTAAACCCCAAAACCCTAAACCTTTTGACCGGGCCTTCTGGGCCCGCCTCCGAAGTCGCTGCGCTCGCAGCAGCTGGCGCTGATCTCGCTGCCGCTGCCGCTGAAGGGCTTGATCCTCTGTTTCATGGGTCGCAGATTGAAACCCCCGAGACGCACCTCTCGTTTTGCTTTGGTGCTTTTGTCATGGTTGCCCTTCAACCCCCCTCTCTTCTACCCCTGGGTTCCCCCCTTAAAGAATTTAGTTATAGAGGGGGGGGAGTAGGGGAACCCATGATTGTTGGCGGCTGGGGGTTAGGGTTTAGCAGGCTTCTAACCCTAAACCCTAAGCCCTCATTCCTCGACGCTTTTGGGGTTTTTGGCGGGAGGTTTGGTTAAGGGTTGAGGAATAATAGGGCTTAAAAGTGGATTGTAAGTGCAGTTATGATTGGGCGTAGGGCGCAGCTTCTGACATGGACGGGAAGCTTTATCAAAGCCGACAACAAGAATCAATCAACACCATCAAACGTTGTAAGTCCTTGTGTTCTTCAGCCCCGATTCCTAAACTCTAGGCCCTAGGTCCCAATGCCGAAACTTAAAACCATACACCGCTCAAACCTCAACCCTCCCGAAGATGCAGCTAAGCTGCCCTACACCCTGAACCCTACACCCTATAGTGCTATACACCCTAAACTCGAATCCCTTAAACCCTGAACCCTTAACTGCCGCTAAGCTGCCCTTTTTTTCTTCAGCTGCCGCGCCTTCGAAGATTGATGCAGAGACTTCCGGCGTCGGATCGACTCCTGGCGGGGGGTCTTAGGGTTTTGGGGTCTTAGGGTTTTGGGTTTTAGGCTTTTAGGCTTTTGGGCTTTTGGGGTTTTACGGTGATCTATAGAGTTTAGGACTGAGGGCTCCAAACCTACCAGACGTGTCTGTCTGACGGTGCTGTGCTCAGGGCTTTGGACCAAGTTGTCTCCGATGCGACCCTATACCCCAGACCCTATAAGCCAGGGCACTCAGCGGATGCAACCAACTGCAGGGTTACCCAGAACCAGAACCCAAAACCCTAACCCTAAAACCCTAGCTAGACCCTGAAACTCTAAAAACCCTAAAACCCTAAACCCGAAAACCCTAAAACCCTAAAACCCTAAAGCCCTAAAACCCTAAAACCCTAAAACCCTGAAACCCCTGAAACCCTAAATCCCTAAAACCCTAAAACCCCAAAAACCCTAAAGCCCTAAAACCCTAAAACCCCAAAGCCTAAAAACCCTAAAACCCTAAAACCCCAAAAGCCCTAAAGCCCTAAAACCCTAACAACCCCAAACCCCCCAAAAACCCCAAAAACCCTAAAACCCTGAAACCCTAAAACCCTAAACCCTAAACCCTGCTTCCGAGCCCTCTCCTCCCGAGCCAAGTGCGCCTGCCACTTCTGCAGAACGCGCTGGAGCTGGTTGGTGGCCCTCTCCATGCGTGCCTCCCACCTCGAAGGGACCACACGAAACCCTTAAAGGTTGGGGTTTAGGGTTTAGGGTTCAGGGTTCAGGGTTTAGGGTTTAGGGTTTAGGGTTTAGGGTTTAGGGTTACAGGGAACTCCAGAAAGTTGGAACATGATAGGATGCCCTATGCTTTACTTTAAGGGCACGAGGATCATGATGTTCTAACTTTCTGGCTTCTACTGTAGTTGAAGGCTTAGGGTTCAAGACTCATGGCTTTGGTTTTGGGATTTTGGGCTGTGGGTTGCCTTAGGCTGGGGTCTATGATCCCACACTCGGGATCCATCCGGTGCGCCCAAGGCGCTTGCGGCGGAGCTCGCTCCTGGCATGGGCGTTGCCGTCGTAAAGCTTCCGGCATCTTGCCAGGATCCGGATGCTTCGGCGCGACCCGTTGTCGGCAATGTCGCAGGCCTCCGCAAAAGCAGCCTGGAAACTCTGCCACTCCTCTTCAGGGTTTGGGTGCCACCGCCACCATGCCCAGCTGTGCATGAAGGGCTTCAGCTTCGCGTGGATGGCATCGAGTTGGCACAAGGTGTACACTGAGGGTGGGGAGACGACGTTTCTCATCCCGAACCAGTAGTTGTTGCCGTAATAGATTTTGAGCTGCAAGTCAGGGTGTGCTGAGCCTCGGCCCACTTCCTGATAGGACCAACATGAGCCCTAAAAAGGGGGTTACGTAGAGGCCCACCGACTCTCTACTGGATGCTAGCGGAGTTTATCGTAGGGTCGTAGACTCCACGTTGCCAGTTTTAGGGTAAGTTCATCTGGTTGCCGAGGTTCCTCTGTTGCGACGGCCAAGGCCTGCTGCAAGCGCTCCTTGAAGGGAAGGTCTGCATAGAGGTAGGCCAACTCCTTGGCCCGCGATAGCCAAACCAGATGCTCCAGAGTTGTAGGTAGGTCCTTTGGCACAGTTCTAGCCGTCACCTGCGGTCATTCGAGGTGTGGCGCTGGGGTTCTCAACAGCAGATGCTCGGGGAAGCCCCCCAAAGAACAACCTTTGCGGGACTATAACGCACCTTGTAGAGGAGGTTGAGCGTTGCGGAGTACTTGCCACCAGGCTCGCCGCAAATGCCACGGAGGTTCCCGGCGCGGCGACGACTGGAGGCGGTAGGATGCTCGCTGCATTCATCGAGTAGACATGCACGGTCCACTATCGTTGAGGACTCTTCTGAGTCACTCTCCAGCTGGATGATGTCGCCATCTTCCTCAAACGATGCCGGCAAGCAAAGGGGAACAACGGCAGCTTCCTCCCCTGCTTCCTCTTGCGGCTGTGGCATCTCGTTACCTTCTGGGTGGACGCTGCGCTCGTCCTTCTCCTGCATCCACTTCCTCGGGGCTCAAATGAAGCCTCGAATCGGGTGCATGCCCCCTGCAAGGTTTAGGGTTCGGGATGACAGGGTACACTGTATTGAAAAAATATGTTTTTTATTATATATAGACGGGTAACGTATGGTCCAGAGCACCCGTGACAGGTTAACTTTGACCTCCAAGGTTCTCCAGCAGCAGGCGCTGCTTCTGGGAGAAGTCCTTGCAGATCACCCCGCGGCGTCGGTCCCGGGGCAGGCGCGCCAGCAGCCTGGACAGTATGGCTGGAAAGCCCGGGAGCGCGACGCAGTCGACGTCGTCGACTTCGTCGACTTCCTCTTCGGCGCCGCCTTGGAAGCCTTTGGCTTCCCTCCCCTAGCAGCTTTAGCCGGCTGAGGCTTCCTCTTGAAAGGCTTCTTGGTCGCGGCCGCGGCCGCGAAGCGCGCGGCGAAGGGGTTGGAAAGCCAGGCGTCGTACTGCGCGCGCTTCTGGCCGTCCCCGAGCACCTCGAAGGCCCGGTAGACCAGGTGGAAGGCCTCCTTGCTGCCCCCCTTGTCGGGATGAACCTCTCAAGGCGAAGGCTCCTAGAACAAGGCGCCCTGGACCCTAAGCCCTGAAAACCCTAAGCCCTAAACCCTAAACACCCTAAACACTAAACCCTAATCGGTCTAGGCAAGCTCCAGGAATGTTATCTGCCGGGTCGGGGGCCACGGAAAGAACTCCTCCTACGAGCCCCCGAGCTGCACCTGGAGCGCGCGCCGCTTGAAAGCCGAGCGGAGCTCCTCCGCGCTGGCCTGGCGCGGGACCTCCAGGGCCTTGTAGAAGTCGCTTTCCGCCATGCGAGGGTTGCTCCAGGCATCCCTACTTGGAGGTTCCTGGGTACCTATAACCCCAATGATAAGCAGCTACTTACAACCTACTTCGAGGACTTAGGGGGCTTAGAAGTGCAGGTATGATTGGGGTTCTAAGTACCATGAACCTCCAAGTATTGCACCAAGTTCTTTACAATTATAGGACGGGCCTTTGGCTTAGAACAGCCACCACGTGCCGCGAGTTTCGTTGGGGGACGAGATGGATCCGGAGAAGCCCTAGAGGCCCTTAAAGACGATGATGCAGAAGGGTGCCTAGAGCAACCCAAAAGACACATGTGCCTGAATGGTTTGGGTGTCCTAAACCCCCTTGTTTTCATGGTGCGAGGTTCCTCAAAGACTTCCTAAGGCCCGTAGATACATAGGTCTAGGGTTTATATCGCTTAGGGCTTGCGGAGTCAGAAGGAAGCAGATGCGCAGACAGCGCCGAAACCTGGGCGCCTACTCGCCCGGCACCCTGCGGATCGACTCTTAGTGTAACTCCAAACCCAAGTAAACACTGCCCTGAGAAGCCTACATGCCTAAACCTCTATAGACGAAAGCACTGAAGCCCCAACGCCCCAAACTTAAACCCTAAACCCTAAACCCAAGTAAACGGCTAAACCTCCAAAAATCCTGAAACTTTAAGCTCCTGGACCCTAAACTCCCCAGCTCATAAACTCCTAAACCCCAAACTCCTCTAAAAACCTAAGCCCCGAAACCCCAAACTCCCAGACCCCAAAAGCCCAAAACCTTAAACCGCAAACCCTGAACCCTCTAAACCCTCTAAAACCCTCTAAACCCTCTAAACCCTCTAAACCCTCTAAACCCTCTAAACCCCCTAAACCCTCCAAAACCCTCCAAAACCCTCCAAAACCCTCCTAAGCCCTCTAAACCCTCCAAAACGGGTGCCTGTTGCGACTCGGTGACGTCGACTTCCACCCTGGGAGCTTTGCCAGGGGGCTCGTCCTGGTTTTGGGTTCAGGGTTTAGGGTTTAGGGTTCAGGGTTCAGGGTTCAGGGTTCAGGGTTCAGGGTTTAGGGTTGAGGGTTCAGGGTTCAGGGTTTAGGGCTTCGGGCTTAGGGCTTGGGGTTTGGGGTTTCATGTTTTCCGTTCAGGGTTTAGGGTTCAGGGTTCAGGGTCTAGGGTGCCGAGCTTCTGAGGAGCGTTTTAGGGCTTAAGGGTGTGGGGTTGGGTGTGTGGGGTGCAGGGTTTGGGGTTTGGGTTTGGGGTTCGGGGTTTGGGGTTTGCGGTTTGGGGTTTGGGGTTTGGAGTTCGGGGTTCGGGGTTCGGGGTTCGGGGTTTGTCCCATCACACCCTGAACACTCATGCGCGAACCCTACACTCGAAGCCCCTGACCCCCCAAGCCCCTGAGCCCTCAACCCTTAGAGTTTGGCCCTAAGCTAAGCCCTAAACCCTAAACCCTAAACCCTAAACCCGAAACCCGAAACCCGAAACCCTAACCCTAAACCCTAAACCCTAAACCCTAAACCCTAAACCTTAAACCCTTAACCCTAACCCTAAACCCTAAACCGTGAACACCGTCCTCCGCAGAGATCATCAAGGGTCGCTCCCTTGGCTTGGGCAGCGGCGGACCTGAGAGGAGGGTCTTCTTGAGCATCGGATTGCGGAGGCCCCAGAGGGGGGGTTTAGGGTTTAGGGTCTAGGGTCTAGGGGTTAGGGTTTAGGGTTTAGGGTCTAGGGTCTAGGGTCTAGGGTATTGGGTTTAGGGTTTAGGGTTTAGGGTTTAGGGTTTAGGGTTTAGGGTTTAGGGTTTAGGGTTTAGGGTTTAGGGTTTAGGGTTTAGGGTTTAGGGTTTAGGGTTTAGGGTTTACGGGTTGATAGGTGTTGCATCGGAACTCGTCACAGATTGTTCAGAGAGCGAGAGGGCAAGAGAGAGAGAGGGAGAGAGAGAGAAAGCGACGGGTTGTTGCTGTTGCTACGTGACAGGGCACATTGGGCTTCAGGCTCCCCTAAACCCTAAACCCTAAACCCTGAACCCTCAACCCTAAACCCTAAACCCTAAACCCTAAACCCTGAACCCTCAACCCTAAACCCTAAACCCCAAGGATTTAGCACTGCGAGCTCAGGCCCTCCAAGCCTGGTCAGGCCCCAGCCTGAACCAATGAAGGGTTTGCAGTTAGGGTTTAGGGTTTAGGGTTTAGGGTTTAGGGTTTAGGGTTTAGGGTTTAGGGTTTAGGGCTTAGGGTTTTAGGGCTTTAGGATGTTTAGGGTTTTAGGGTTTTGGGGTTTTAGGGCTTTTTTGGGGGGTTTTAGGGATTTAGGGCTTTTAGGGTCTTAGGGTCTTAGTCTCTTAGGGTCTTATGGTCTTAGGGTCTTAGGGTTTTAGGATCTTAGGGTCTTAGGGTCTTAGGGCTTCAGAGTTTTAAGGTTTTAGAGTTTTAGGGCTTCAGGGTTGTTTAGGGTTTTTAGGTTTCAAGCTTCGGGCTCAGGGTTTTATGAGTACCTACCCTAACTTACCTAGGGCCCAAAGGCTGAGGGTTTTAACCCTAAACCCTAAACCGTAAGCCCTAACCGTAAACCCTAAACCCTAAACCCTAAACCCTAAACCCCAAACCCTAAACCCTAAACGCTAAACCCTAAACCCAAAACCCTAAACCCTAAACCCTAAACCCTAAAACCTAAACCCTAAGCCCTAAACCCTAAACCCTAAACCCTAAACCCTAAACCCTAAACCCTAAGCCCTAAGCCCTAAGCCCTAAACCCTAAACCCTAAACCCTAACACCACGAAGCCTGAGCCGCACACAGGGCGGGCACTGGATGGGCTCGGGCTCGCCTGGGCTCTTGCTGCGGGGTGCTCGGATCCGAGGGTTTAGGGTTTAGGGTTTCGGGTTTCGGGTTTAGGGTTTAGGGTTTAGGGTTTAGGGTTTAGGGTTTAGGGTTTGGGGTTTAGGGTTCAGAGTTTGGGCTTTATTGGGATGTTGGGCTCAGGGCTTCTTGAGTAGAGTTTTAGGCTCTCTTGACGGATGTGGCCGCCTGTCATCCAGGCCAGAGTCTGAAAAACATTTCGGAGGGCCCGTACTTAGAGGTTCAGATTACTCATAACCCCACCAATTATGGCTGTACCCCTAAACCCTAAACCCTAAACCCTAAACCCTAAACCCCTCATAGGCCCCCGAAGTCCCCTAAGTAGGTTCTAAGTAGACTTGTAATTGGGGTTATAAGTACCCATGAACCTCCAAGTAGGGCAAGTGGGGGTCACCAGCATCAAGGGTCCCTTAGGGTGCAGGGGTTTAGGGGTTTAGGGGTTTCGGGGTTTAGGGGTTTAGGGGTTTAGGGGTTTAGGGGTTTAGGGGTTTAGGCGTTTAGGCGTTTAGGGGTTTAGGGTCTAACCCTCACCTGACGTGAGGAAGGTCGTCACCGTCGACAGGGATAAGCTCAGGTGAAAGCATGGTTTGGAGCTTGTGGGCCATCAGGAGCATGTGGAATATGGATCTGCCAGCTCCGATGCCCATCATGACACCAGCTTGGACTGCTCCGAAGCATGTTTTCAAACAGGAAATGTAGGATTGGCGCCACATCTGCTGTGGACATCTACACTCAAGTTTCTTTCCGACTGTGGCGACCATGAAGCGAACCAGGTCTCTGGGTCTCTAGGTCTAGTGTAAGGGGCTCTGGCCGCCTACGTTTCTGCGACTTGGCAGTGAACCCGAAACTCTAAATCTGCTAGGTGTATAGGCTTTCAAAAAATTTTGTTGCAAGCCCACGAAACGAGATAAGGAAGCTCACCACGCTCAAACGAAAACAAGAACAATAAAAAAACAGCAGCCCGCAATATACGTGTTATGTATATATCTATACAATCTTTCCAGTCCCGAATCTCACCCTCCAACTAAAATTTGAAGACCCCCGAATCTGAAACCCTAAGCCCTAAGCCCCTGAACCCTACTAAACACCTAAACCCTTAAACCCCTACACCCCTAAACCCCCAAAACCCCCAAAAAACCCTAAAACCCCTAAAAACCCTAAAACCCCCTAAACCCCCTCAAACCCCTAAAACCCCTAAAACCCCTAAAACCCCTAAGACCTCAAAAACAAACCCTAAAACCCCTAAAACGCCCAAATCCTAAAACCCTCTAAACCCCTGAACCGTTGAACCCCTGAACCCCCCTGAAGCCCTAAACCCTAAACCCTAAACCCTGGCCCTAAAAAAAAATGAACTATTGGAAAACCCCCTACAGGCTAAACCCTAAACACCTAAGCCCTTAAGCAAAAACAATCGGCTGGGCGTGGCGCTTATACCCTAAACCCTACACCCTAAACCCTAAACCCTAAAAACCCTAAACCCTAAACCCTAAACCCTACACCCTAAACCCTAAACCCTAACCCTAAACCTAAACCTAAACCCCAAACCCCCTGGCTGGGGGTGGCACCCATGGGGCCCACAGGGCCCATGGGGCCCTCAGGGGGTATCCCCATCTCTGCCTCGGCCTCCTGGCGGCTTAGAGATTGCGGCTTAGGGTTTAGGGTTTCGGTCTAAGCTTGCAAGCTTCAGGTGGCCCTGAACCACCCAAAGCCCTAATCTCTTGACCCACCCCAAGTAACTCACGGAACGATAAATCCTCAAACTAAACACCAAAACCCTGATACCAACCCTGATACCAACCCTGTGAAGCCTTCAGTAGCAGATAAAACCAAAGCCTTAACCCTCAACCCTCCACCCTAATTCAGCTAAAATCCCCTAAACCCTAAACCCTAAGACCCTAAGACCCTAAGACCCTAAGACCCTAAGACCCTAGGACCCTAAGACCCTAAGACCCTAAGACCCTAAGACCCTAAGACCCTAAGACCCTAAGACCCTAAGACCCTAAGACCCTACAAAGGGCTCCTGGACCTCCGGGGGCGTCGCGGGCGGTGGGGACACAATCTGTCCTTCGGCCAGGTTTCACTGTGGGGTTTACGGTTTCGGGCTTAGTTTAGGGTTTAGGGTTTAGGGTTTAGGGTTTAGGGTTTAGGGTTTAGGGTTTAGGGTTTAGGGTTTAGGGTTTAGGGTTCAGGGTTCAGGGTTTAGGGTTTCGGGCTTATGGTTTATGGTTTAGGACTTATGGTTTATGGTTTAGGGTCTAGGCTTCTTTTGTTTAGGGATTTAGGGTCTCGGGTTCAGGGTAGTTTAGGTTTAGCCACTCAGGCACTCAGGGTTTAGGGCTCCGGTGCAGTACGTTTAGGGCTTAGGAATTCGGCCTGAGATTCGGGCGTCGGCAGTTTCTTGAAGGAGCTCAAGGTCAACCTTTTGGGTCGTAAGTGGGCGGGGGGGGGGGGGGAATTGGGGGACCCCCATCTTGAGGTTGCCGCACTAAAGACTATAGCATTTTTGAGGTGCATTGAGGGGACCCCTATTTTGGGAAATTCTCAATATAGAGATACACTTGATTTTCGTAGGGCTCCCGCCAAGACCTCCCTAGACCTTGAACCCTAAACCTTAAACCCTGAACCCTAAACCCTAAACCCGAAACCCTACACCCTAAACCCCAAACCCGTAAACCCTAAACCCCCAACCCTAAACCCTGAACCCTAAACCGAGCTTTGGGAGTCGAAGCCCCAAACGCGAGCTTTGGGAGTCGTAGGTCCCTAAACCCTAGCCCTAAACCCTAAACTCCCAAAACCTAAACTCTGAACCCGAGCATTGGGAGTCGCAGGGAGCCAGATCCCACCTCCCGCTTCTTCGATCTGCTTCGCCTCTTCCGGCGTCTCCTCATCCGAGGTTTGGGGTTTGGGGTTTAGGGTTTAGGGTTTAGGGTTGAGGGTTGAGGGTTTAGGGTTTAGGGTTTAGGGTTTCGGGTTTAGGGCTGGAGTTCAGGGACTGCCGAAGCCAGGGTTGGGAGCATGGGGGAAGCTCGAGAATTCAAAAACAACTGAAGCTGGCCTCTTTGGCGGTTTAGGGTTTAGGGTTTAGGGTTTAGGGTTTAGGGTTTAGGGTTTAGGGTTTAGGGTTTAGGGTTTAGGGTTTAGGGTTTAGGGTTTAGGGTTTAGATGCAGTCTTTCGGGAAAAAAGCGTCGGTTGTAAACGCAGCGGTTCTTGGACAAGTTAATTCTGCGGTTGCATCTCTATCTAGTTTTCTATCGTAGGGGTTGGTTAACCAAGAAGGCTATGCTGTACCGCGAGAACGACTGAAGTGACAAGTGAGGCTGCACGCAGAATCCCTTCCGAGATAACCTACGATCCTGACAAACGACTTGCCAGAAGATTATACAAACAATGCCGCGAGTTGCAAACGTGAGACAAAAATCACGGTGTTTCTTGTGATGTTTGGGCATCTTTTCCTCGAGCAAGGAAAACTTTTATTTATAAGGGTAAAAAAATTTGCAGACAAACCTCAGAATTTGGGTGCCAAGGATATTCTAGAGTTAAGGTGCCTGCATGACGTAGGGTCACCTTCAAGTAGAACAGGCAGTTTGGGCAGTTCCTACGACAGCTATGTAGGGTCCTAATGAGACAGGGTTTTCTGGGCTGTTCATATAGAAAGGTCTAGAATTCAAGATTCTTTACACGCATGGACACCATAGTGCCCCGCGAACAGCGCGAGCAGCGCGAGCAGCGCGAAGGAGCCCATAAGTCAAAATGTACCCCTCAAAGTCTTGCCGTATCAGCGCCCAAGGAGGACATCAACAGAAGCTTCCCGACACCCTCAACCCTAAACCAAACCCTTAACCCTAAGCAGCTGAACCCTAAACTAAACCCTAAACCCTAAACCAAACCCTAAACCTTAAGCAGTGTGAAAGGGAAAGGTACCGAAAACAGGACGGCGTAGAACCTCGAGCTCAAGAACCTCCAAATCCCGGGCCTAAACACCGTGAAGGACCCATTTTAAAAACAAAAGGCCACAACCCTAAACCCTGAACCCTCATTTAACCCTAAACCCTAAAGCCCCCACCCTAAACCCTAAGCCGTAACCCTTACGTAAACCCGTGAGCTGCGCCACCGACTCTCAGAATACCAACTGTAGGCCCGAAACCCCCAACTTGCCCTAAACCCTAAACCCTAAACAATAAACCCTAAACCCTAGACTCTAAAACCCTAAACCCTAAATCCCAAACCCCAAACCCCAAACCCTAAACCCTAAGCCCACACCCTTGCCTCCTTTACCTCTTCCACCTCTTCCTTGCCACCGTCCTCTCACTGCCAGGGTGGGTCCCAGGTCTCAGGGCTCAAGGGTTTGGAGGACTTGGGGACTGAGGGCTGGGTTTAGGGTTTAGGGTTTGGGGTTTGGGGT
>CAJNDS010000225.1:615000-885000 GCA_905221605.1 Symbiodinium natans | reverse complement strand
GGCTTTATTCATTTAAAGGTCAGGGAACCGATTAATGAATTTTTCGCCAATGAGTCTTTCAATCGCTAGGGTTTAAGCTCGGGTTCGGGGTAGCCTCGGCCCTTTTCGGGCCTTCGGCAAGTTAGGGCCCGTAGGGGCCCTTATTTGCTTGAAGGCCTTCGTAGGGTTTTGCGGTGTTAGGGTTTAAGCTGGGGTTCGGGGTAGCCTCGGCCCTTTTCGGGCCTTCGGCACGTTAGGGCCCGTAGAGGCCCTTATTTGCTTGAAGGCCGTCGTAGGGTTTTGCGGTGTCAGGGTTTAGGCTGGGGTTCGGGGTAGCCTCGGTCCTTTTCGGGCCTTCGGCACGTGGGCCCGTAGAGGTCCTTGCTGATTTAGGGGGAGCCATCGATTTCAAGACTAAAAAAGAACATTTTTCATTACGGGCAGCGGTGCCTAAAAACAATGTTTTTAATATTCAAAAATCGCATTTTTCATTGTGGGCACGGACAAATCTTGTGGTCCCCCTTCTTTTAGTGGGCCTTTTGAAGCTTTTGAAGCCTTTTGGTGGCTCTTGGCGCCTCTTGGGGGCTTAGCCGAGCCCTGGTTCGGGGGGGCCCTTGGCAGGGGTGTTTGGGCATCTGCCGAGTCTTGGGTCGGTCCGAGACCTTGCCGGGCCAAGGGCCCCAGGCCAAGAGCCTTGCCGGGCCAAGGGCCTTGCCGGGTGACAAGGGCCTTGCCGAGCCAAGGGCCTTGCCGGCTAAGGGCCTTGCCGGGCCAAGGCCTTGCCGCCAGCAAGCCCGGCAAGGTTCTTGGGCCCTGGCAAGGCCCTTGGCCCGGGCCCGGCCTTGGCCCGGCAGGGCCCTTGGCCCGCAAGGCCGGTGCTTGGCCCAGGGGCCCTTGGTCAGAAGGCCGCAAAGGCTGTTGGCCGGGGTGGGGGGAGGTTCTTGAATCGAGCCGAGAGGGCCCGCGGGGGCCCTTGGTCCAGGGGCGGCCCTTGGTCCAAAGAGGGCCTCCAAAGGGCCCTTGGCCCGGGGCAGGTTGGTCCTTGTTTGGGCCCACAGGCCCTTGAATCGGGGGCCCTTGATGAAGGGGGCCCGAAAGCGCTTGGTCCGGGGGCCCTGGGGCCCTTGGCCCGGGGGCCCTTGGCCCGGGGGGGGGGGCCCTTGGCCCGGGGGGCCCTTGGCCCGGGAGTGGGGCCCGAAAACCCGTCAACAACGTTTCTCTTCTCGCTTGGGCGCTCGGGCTGTAAGGCCCTCGGCCGAGCGTTCGGGGTCTGTCGCTCGACGGAAGCGACCCCTCACTTAGTTTAGGGTTTAGGGTTTAGGGTTTAGGGTTTAGGGTTTAGGGTTTAGGGTTTAGGGTTTAGGGTTTAGGGTTTAGGGTTTAGGGTTTAGGGTTTAGGGTTTAGGGTTTAGGGTTTAGGGTTTAGGGTTTAGGGTTTAGGGTTTAGGGTTTAGGGTTTAGGGTTTAGGGTCGTGTTGAGATTTTAGGATTCAAGGTTCATGGTTCAAGGTTTAGGGTTCCAGGCGTAGGGTTTAGGGCTCAGGGTTTTCGGGGGGAAGATCTGGTCCTTTTTGGGCACAGTACCTATTGTAATATGGGCCATTGTATTTAGGGTGCCCAAAAGTCCAAAAGGGACGGAGGAGTACTCATAGGGTTTAGGGTTTAAAAAGGAGTGAAGACCTGGGGTGTCCGCAATAGTTTTGGGCTGGGGGTTGGGGGTTCAGGGTTCCAGGTACAGTAGCAGTAGGGGTGAGCCCAAACCTACATCCCAAACAGATCTGTTCGGCACCGCCCATGGCAACATGGAAAAGGGTTTAGCGTTAGCGGGTTTACGGCGACGTGTTCCTTGGCTCAAGGCTCCTGGGAAAATCAACTCTCAAGGCCGAAAAACCGTCGCATAAATGTGTATATATATATATATATACATTTCTGTGTATATATGTATATATGTATATATGTATATATGTATATATGTATATATGTATATATGTATATATGTATATATGTATATATGTATATATGTATATATGTATATATGTATATATGTATATATGTATATATGTATATATGTATATATGTAAATATGTATACATGTATATATGTACATATGTACATATGTACATATGTATATATGTACATATGTCTATATGCCTATATGTCTATATGTATATATGTATATATGTATATATGTTCATATGTATATATGTATATATGTATATATGTATATATGTATATATGTATATATGTATATATGTATATATGTATATATGTATATATGTATATATGTATATATGTATATATGTATATATGTATATATGTGTATATGTATATATGTATATATGTATATATGTAGAAATTTACTATTATAATAGCATAAGGGCTTCGGGGTTCAGGGCTGAGGGTTCTAGGGCTTCAGGGTTTGTGGTTTAGGGTTTAGAGGGTTCAGGGTTTACACGCACCTGTGCTCTCCTCCACCTGGATCTTGTCAAGCTCCTGGTTTAGGGTCTAGAGTTTGGTTTACGATTTAGGGTTTAGGGTTTAGGGTTTAGGGTTTAGGGTTTAGGGTTTAGGGTTTAGGGTTTAGGGTTTAGGGTTTAGGGTTTAGGGTTTAGGGTTTAGGGTTTAGGGTTTAGGGTTAGGGCTGACAAGCCGACACCCGCAACAAGACCCAAACCACAAACCCAAGAGGGCTTAAAACCCCTTCAGACCTTCAGAGTGTCTGGGCTTCGGTCTTAGGGCTTCGGTCTTAGGGCTTCCGGCAAAGGGTTTTTTTGGGCTTAGGGCTTTGGGCTTTTTTGGGCTTAGGGCCTACGGCTTAGGGCTTTTAGGGCTTTTAGGGCTTTTAGGGCTTTTAGGGCTTTTAGGGCTTTTAGGGCTTTTAGAGCTTTGAGGGCTTTGAGGGCTTTTTAGGGCTTAGGGTTTGGGGGGCCCGAGACCCTCAACACCGAAACCACGGATCCTGAACCCTTGACCTTGCATCCCCAACGCTTTGTGGGTTTAGGGTTTAGGGTTTAGGGTTTAGGGTTTAGGGTTTAGGGTTTAGGTTCACCCGCGAACCCTACACTTTCGCGGGGCGGTTGATCTAGATGACGCCCCTTTTCGGGGTCTCCTAGTGCTATTTCAAACGATCATCTATTCTTTGCCGGTTAACAGAACCAAGACGCGCCCCGCTCAAACCTTGAACCCTAAACTCTAAACCCTATGTTCGGCCTGAAGAACCCTGAACAATTCCTACACCCTCAACCCTAAACCCTAAACCCTAAACCCCATGTGCCATGGTCTTTCAGCCATCAACCCTAAGCCCTAACCCCTAGGCCCTGAACCCTACTTTTGGCCAGAAAAGCCGTGAACATCCCTCAACGCTCAACCCTAAACCCTAAACCCTAAACCCTAAACTCTAAACCCTAAACCCTAAACCCGATGAACCCCAACATCCGTAAACCCTAAACCCTAAGCCAGAGAAGGATCCTTGAGAAGCTCCAGCTTCTCCTGGCCAAGTGGAGGGGTTTTGGGGTTGCGGCCTGAGGGTTTTTAGTTTTAGGGTTTAGGGTTTAGGGTTTAGGGTTTAGGGTTTAGGGTTTAGGGTTTAGGGTTTAGGGTTTAGGGTTTAGGGTTTAGGGTTTAGGGTTTAGGGTTTAGGCCTGGGTGTAAAGGGCTTTGGGA
This sequence comes from Symbiodinium natans, assembly GCA_905221605.1. Classification (NCBI taxonomy): domain Eukaryota; class Dinophyceae; order Suessiales; family Symbiodiniaceae; genus Symbiodinium; species Symbiodinium natans. The sequence continues at coordinate 881,358 of CAJNDS010000225.1, read as the reverse complement.
TTCGGGGTGTTCTAGTCCCTGATATTCTTACAGTCAAGGGACTCCCTTCGCAAGCCCTCCTCCTAACCCTCCTCTGCTTTTCCCCGACCTTCCTCTCCTCCGAATTCACAGGGTTTAGGGTTTAGGGCTCAAAAGCACACTCCCTCTCTCTCTCTCTCTCCAGGAAGGACCCCTACCAAACACTTCTTCTTACTTTTTAACTTCCACAAGCACCCTCAAAACCTACACCCTGCACTCAAAAGAGTAAACCCTCAAATCTTCTCGAGAGAAACCACTCTTCTTGGAATCTTTGATTGATGCAAGTCTGATCGACCTCTAAACTCTAAGCCCCACCCCCATGGCATGCTGCGGAAAACGAAGGTAACTGGAGGCACAGGAACCAGCTGTGGCAGTCTTAGAGTTTAGGGGTTTAGGGACCCCACTTTACGGGAAACCTTCTCCCACCTGGGGTCGCAGCCCCTTGTTCAAGTTAGGCTGGGATTCGGGGCCTCTAGGGTTCGACGGACTTTGGCTTTCAAGGTTTCACTGGGCTTGCTGAACCTTGCTTGTAAAACCCTGAAGCCCCAGACCCCTAAATCCTAAAAGGAGAAACCCTGAACCTGAATAGGGTTGGCTTCATCAACTGTAGGGGGTGGCGTAGTCTCTGACCGGCCCGGACCTCACAGTTTCAGGCCTTGCAAATAAAAATGGCATTCTTGACAACACTGCTAATTTTCATAATATTGAAAACTCCTAGAAAATTTGAGTAACAAGTAGACGTCGTAGAAGAACAAAAGAAAAAACATCAGGGACAGCCGCCTTCACGAGCTGCTCCGTCTTGTCCACGACAGCATCCTCAGGGTTCGATGGGCTTGGGGATTTCGGGTTTGGGGAATTTAGGGTTTAGGGCTTAGGGATTCTTCGGGTTTAGGGCTTAGGGCTGAGGGATTTTTCGGGTTTGGAGAATTTAGGTTTAGGGCTTAGGGATTCTTAGGGTTTGGGGATTTTTGGTTTAGGGTCTAGAGCCTAGGGTTTTTTAGGGTTTGGGAGTGGTTGTTCGGACTTAGTAGAGCGTTCGGCTGCAAACTTGGTCCCCTTAACCCCAGGGGAGCCTCTGTAGGCTGTCCTACTTCACGGTGAGGGGTTTTTGGGCAAAAGGTTTGGTTTAATCTAGGGCAGGGTCAGGGATGTGGAACAATTCTTTCTGAACCCCAGAAGCTGGGAGGTACCAACCCTCAACTCTTTAAACTCTCCAGCTCCCCCCCACCCCCCCCCACCGCCCCCAAGCCCGAAAACACCAAGCACAAAGCCTAAAGCCTAAAGCCTAAACCCTAAACCCGAAACCGTAAACCCTAAACCCTAAACCCTTCCCAGCAGGACCTGCTGTAGGGCGATGTCTCGGCTCTGGAGGGCGGCTTTCTCCTCTGCTCTGCCCGCTGCCACCCCACGCAACGCGATCAGGGCTTTAGGGTTCGGGGCTTTAGGGCTCAAGGTTCCAGGGTTTGGGGTTCGGGGCTTTAGGGTTCAGGGTTTAGGGTTTAGGGTTCGGGGCTTTAGGGTTCAAGGTTCCAGGGTTTAGGGTTTAGGGTTCAGGGTTTAGGGTTCAGGGTTTAGGGTTCAGGGCTTTAGGGTTCGAGGTTCAGGGTTTAGGGCTCAGGCTTTAATATTTGGGACACGCCGTTTCTTTGACTTGGTTATGTGGATTTCGGCGTCTTTGCGCCGAGCCCCACGGCTGAAAAAGGTCCTGAACGCTAGGGCTGTTAAGGGTTTAGGGTTTAGGGTTTAGGGTTTAGGGTTTAGGGTTTAGGGTTTAGGGTTTAGGGTTTAGGGTTTAGGGTTTAGGGTTTAGGGTTTAGGGGGTTCAGAGTGTGAGGACTTTGGGGCCACAACGGTCCTCACCATGCCGGAAATGAAGCCTGGCAAGTTGAGAACCAAAACATCCGAAGCCTTCCAAAACTTCAGTCCTGAACCCCTAAACCTTAAACCCCTAAACCTTAATCAAACCACCAAAAACCCCTAAACCCTCAAACCCTAAACCCCTAAGCCCTGAAAAACTTGCTCAACGCGACGCAACACCTCGTCGGCATCCCTATCGATTTGGGCATGGGCGTAGGGCTTCAATCAGCTTCAGGGCTTAGAGGTGTAGGGTTTTAGGGTTCAGGGTTTAAGGTTTAGGGTTTAGGGTTTAGGGTTTAGGGTTTAGGGAGTTTAGGGTTTAGGGTTCAGGGTTTAGGGCTTACTAGGGTTTCGAAAGGCTTCAACCCTAAACCCTGGCCGTCTAGACCCCCCGTGCACAGCGCGTCCTGCTGTGGGGTCAGGATGGCATTCTCACCCATATCCTCAGGCAGGGTTTGGGCTTCATAGGCTTAGGCATTAGGGTTGAGGGGGCCGGTAGGGCTTAGGGTTTGAGGCTTCGGGTTTAGATTTTAGATGGTTCAGGATTTAGGGTTCGGGGTATCAACCCCCTGTGCAGGGTGTCACGGCACAATCGGGTACAAGTTCTTGCGCGGATTCGCCAAGCTGTGAGTCTGTGAAGCCTGCTGAGGACTTCAGCTTAGTTTCTCAAGGGCACCCTGCCCCTGAAACCTCAACCCTAAGCTCTTTGCTGCATGTCAAAAAAAGTTGCACACACCGGAAAACCTTTACTTCAGCCCAAGTCCTAACTAAACCTTACACCCTGGGCCTTCAGCCTCCATCCCGTGGAAATCCATGTTCACATTGAAACGTGGTTCCCGTTGAACCGTGAACCCCACATCCGGATCCCGAACTCAACAACCCAACAACCCAACCACCCTAAACCCTAAACCCTAAACCCTAAACCCTACACCCTAAACCCTAAACCCTAAACCCTAAAGCCCTCCGAAACCCAAAACTGCAGGTCTCGCGCCTTGCGGTGCTCGTCCTCTTGCTCGGTGAGGGCCCGCTCCTTTGACCGCTGCTCCTGGCAGTTGTGAGATTTACGGAGTGAGCGCCTGAGATTTACGGAGTGAGCGCCTAATATAGGGGCCTGAATTTCTAGAATAGGGTTTTGGGGGTTATGAAAGCATAGTTATATAATTTTGTAAGGTCCATAAGGGAATATAAAAGCGGGGGAAACGGGGGAGAGGGGTAGGGGGGGGAGGGGGGCACGGATGGGGGGGGGGGGGGCAGTGGTTGCGGGTTGAGCGCTTGAGGTGCCCGAAACCCTGAGTCGTGAACCCTACAAACCCTAAGCTTTAGGTCGGGAAGCACAAATTTGGACCCTCTTCCTGGCGTGCTGAGGTGAGGGCGTCTACAAGTTGAAGGGTGTAGGCCCCTATGGGCTCAGACGCCTACCTCTCTCACTATAGACGACCCCGGACCCTATGTAGACACTAAAACCCCATATCTGAGGGTTGATCTGGGTCTCCGGCCCGGAACAAACTTGCCCCAAAACCTCCAGCAAGGAAGCCCAAGACTGCGCCTAGATTCAAGCCTATGCCCAGGAATCGTAGTAGGAAATAAGGGCTAGTGCCTAGTTAAAGATTGGGCTCTCAGATACACCATGCGACATCATTCAATTTTGACATTAGTTTCTGGCTTGGGAAGTTCTAAAGCTTTGAGAGTCGATATCCAGCACCAAACAAAGGCGGTCTGTATGCTTCACGCTTTAAGGCCCTAAACCGTGAACCTTAAACTCTAAACCCCTATCATAAACCTGAACCTGAAACCTGAAACCCCAAACCCTAAACCCTAAACCCTAAACCCTAAACCCCCCTCTTTAAGGGTAGTAAGCGACCCTTGAAGGGTAGGTTGCGGGGTTGGGATCAGAAGCGCGGGCCTCGATCTGGCGATCCAACTCCTCAGCAAAAGGGGTCTAGGGTTTAGGGAAGGGGGAGAGGGGCGTGGGTGGTGTTGGGGGTTACGGTTGCACGAAAAGGAAACCCATAAACCCCCAAACTCCTACACTCTCAACCGAACCCTAAACCCTGAACCTTAAACCCCCTAAACCCCTAAACTCCCAAACCCTAAACTCCTGAACCCTAAAGCCTAGACTCCTAGACTCCTAAACCCTAAACCCTTAACCCTAAAATCCTAAACCCTAAACCCCTAAACTCCAAACCCCAAACCCGAGACTCCTAAAACCCTAAACCCCAAACCCTAAACCCCAAACCTCATACCCTAAACCCTAAACCCTAAACCCTAAACCCTGAACCCTAAACCCTAAACCCTAAACCCTAAACCCTAAACCCTAAACCCTAAACCCTAAACCCTAAACCCTAAACCCTACCTGAACCCTACGAAAGGCGGGGGGGCCTTGATCTTCAGCTCCAACTCCGCCTTTTTCTGGAGCTGCGCGGCCACTTTGGGGTCGGCTTTCGGCCCGGCCTGCGGGCTTTAGGGTTTAGGGTTTAGGGTTTAGGGTTTAGGGTTGAGGGTTTAGGGTTGAGGGTTTAGGGTTTAGGGTTTAGGGTTTAGGGTTTGGGGTTTGGGGTTTGGGGTTTTGGGTTTTGGGTTTTGGGTTTTGGGTTTTGGGTTTTGGGTTTTGGGTTTTGGGTTCAGAGTTTCGGGTTTATGGTTTAGGAACCCTACACGCCCCTTAGGCTGCTTCGAGCCATCATGAAAAACAGTATGTTGAATATGCCCTAGAGCTTATGTAAAACAGCCGCTTGGGTTTTAAAAGAAAACTATAGGAATCACATCCTAACACCTTGGGGTGCAAGCTGCGTCGGCCCACGTCAAACGACTCAAGACCGGTTGCTTGCCCCCCAGACACAAGTGCCACTTCCCTCCTTCACGCCGATCCCGTGGATGAGGTTGACGTTGGTGGGGAAGTAGTTTAGGGTTTAGGGTTTAGGGTTTAGGGTTTAGGGTTTAGGGTTTAGGGTTTAGGGTTTAGGGTTAGGGTTTAGGGTTTAGGGTTCAGGGTTCAGGGTTTAGGGTTTTTTTGGGTTTTGGGTTTTGGGTTTAGGGTTTAGGGTTGCGGGGGGGGGGGGGTAGGGGGGGTAGAAGTGTATGGGCCCTGACGCTTCTGAGGGCCTTCGGAGGCCTAAGGGTGTACCGATTCCTAAACCCTAAACCCTAAACCCGTTTCTGTTACGTAGTCGGTTCCCAAGTGGTTGCTTCGGAACTGTCCGCAAGGATGCAGGCATAAACCCTAAACCCTAAACCCTAAACCCTAAATAGCAGCCCCTTGTAAGGCCCAAGCACATACCATGCGGGTACATGGACCCTTTGAGGAAGGCCAGCGTCTTGGGTTCTTCTAGAGTTTGGTGCATAGGGAATAGGGTGTAGGGAATAGGGTGAACGGTAAAGGGCGTAGGGCTTAGGGGCACGAAGCTCTAGGCTGTTCAACAAGGGAGCCAATCCCAAGAACCCCAGACCCTAAAACCTTAAACACCAAACCCTACAGCCTTGGTACAAACCCTTCACCCTAAACCCTGCAACTTTGTCCTCCTGGTTCTGAGTAGGGAATGACGAGTTCAGCTTTCCTTTGCTGTCACAAGAAAGACGAGAGCCTCGAAGCTCGTGGATGCATCGCCATGCTTGGGGCGGAGATTCTCTTGCACCTGCATCTGCGAAAACCATCTTGATCGACCTCCATTCCGGCTATGGCGACTTAACTTAACCCTAAGACCCTGAACCCTACGTACCTAGTTGAGTTCCTTCACAGACTTCGACTAGAAGCTCACCGACGCGGACCGTCAACAGAAGGATCCTGCACGAGTCTAAATTGGGAATGCACGTTAACCCTAAAACTCTCAATCCCCCTAAAACCTAAACCCTGAACCCTCAACTTTGGGGGCTTGGGGTTACCAAAAAATCGGAGCTTTTTAACATATACATACACGATGAACGAATAGATATGCTATATACACATACCTGCCTACCTACCTACCTACATACACACACGTAAAAAAAGTTAAACTCCTTAACAGCAACCCAGAAGCCAAAGCAAGAATCCCGCACGCTCGTCCTCACGAACCCTTCCACTTCACAACAGAAACGGCTGCGCTCGGGATCCCCTAACCCTGAATCCAGCACAACAAGGTCACAATACAGTCAAGTGCTCCGCTCGTAGGGGTGAGGAAATTGGCTAGGCTTGCTCAGACCCTCCGAAACATGCTTCCACAATTTGATTGCCAGAAATCAAATAAGGGAACCTGTAACAAACTACTTAAACCCACAAACCCTACACCCCAAGCCCCGAGCCCTGAACCCTAAACCCCCATAAACTTGATTGCACCCATAAACCCTTCACCCCAAGCCCCAAACCCTAAACCCCTAAACCCTCATGAATCTCCCTTGGCAGGACCTCGAGGTGCCTAAGTCCAAGAGAACCAGCAAGCCGCAAACCCCGCCCTAAGCCCTAAGCACAACTCCAAAGCATCGCAGGAGGCCCAGATACCCAAAACCCGACACCCCTGACAACCCCAAAACCTTACATACCCAGACCCTAAACCCTAAACCCCAAATCCAAAACCCTAAATAACCCTAGACCCTAAACCCTAAACTCTTCACCCCAGCTCCCTAAAGTCCAGATGCCACCTAAACCCCCGAACCTCCCCAATCCCCAGCTCGGCAGCGCCTCAGCGCCCCGGCGCCCTCGTGACGCCACGAAGCCCGCTTCGAGGGGCTGGGGCCTTCGCTGGGCTGCTGCTGGTTTGGGGTTTGGGGTTTAGGGTTTAGGGTTTAGGGCTTAGGGTTTAGGGTTTAGGGTTTAGGGTTTAGGGTTTAGGGCTTAGGGTTTAGGGTTTAGGGTTTAGGGTTTTGGGTTTTGGGTTGCCAAAAGGTGCTTGAATCCTTGAATTTAAGCTCCCAGAGCCAGATCACCCAAGTGCTCCACCAAACCCCACACACCCATCGCCCTGACCCCGAACCCTAAACCCTGAACCCTGACCCTTAACCCTAACCAAGCCCGAAGCCCTTAACCCCAAACCATAAACACTAAACCCTCAAGCCCCCTGTAACTTGAAATTATTAAGAACAATTAAAAAAAGAAACTTTCCTCGAAACTTTCCCCGGACCGGAACCCTTAATAATTTCAATAAACCCTAAACCCTAACCCTAAACCCTAAACCCTAAACTCTACATGGAGCTTGGGGACTCGGCGTTGGGTTCTCCGTCCGGCAGCTTCCGAGTGGAGGGTTCAGGGTTTTCAAGGGTTTAGGGTTTCGGGTTGTTGAGGATTTAGGGTCCAGGGTTTGGGGTTTAGGGTTCAGGGTTTAGGGTTCCGGGCTTTGAAGGGTTTAGGATTCAGGGCTTGTGGCTTCAAAGGTCCAGGGTTCAGGGTTCCGGGTGTAGGCTTCCCTAAACGCCCGAGGCCCTGAACCCGAACCCCAGAATCCATAAGCAGCGTCCTAGGGTTTCGGGTTTCGGGTTTAGGGTTTAGGGTTTAGGGTTTAGAGTTTAGGGTTTAGGGTTAAGGGCTTAGGGTTTAGGGTTTAGGGTTAAGGGCTTAGGGTTTAGGGTTAAGGGTTTAGGGGCACCTCCAGCGGCGTCTGGGCGAGGGGTGCCGCTGGTGCGCACGGCCCCTCAGCAAAGCAGCGGCGCAGTGTTTCGGGTGATTCGTTTGGGGGGCCTGCAGGGTTCTTGGGGTTGAATACTCGGCAGTGGCCAGCCACATAATTTACTAAACGGGGCTGCTCATGATGCTCAGTGGCGGCGATCACGCGGCGGGACGGGTAGCGGCCGATGCTCACGATGCTCAGTGGCAGCCGGCCACACACTGGAAAGGGCAGCTGATGCTGATGATGCTCGGCGGGGTTTGGTTTGGCAGTGGCTGAGTGATGCTCTGCAGTGGACGGACATGTGAGCCTTTTCGAGTAGTTCAACGTGAGCATCAAACTAATCTTGCAAAATGCTGTTGGGTGGTTTCGTTCGTCAACACAAGATCACTCAATATCTCTCAATTCAGAGTCACTGTCTTCGCAAACCGACCTCGCGAGGATACTAACCACCGTATACGCTCGTTCCGGCCCCAGTCCATGCGACTAACGTACCTGCATTGCGAATCAGCTGCTGCCCGTCCGCCGCTGAGCATAGCATGCCCTTCCCACCTCGCCGTCCGCCCCCCAGCATCAGATGAACATCAGCCCCTGCCTGTCCCGGTGTGGCCGGATGCCACTGAGCATCATGAACATCAGGCCTCAGCCGCTGTGTCCTACCCTCATGAGCATCAGCCGCTGCCGGTCTCACCGTGTGGCCGGCCGCCGCCGAGCATCATGAGCATCAGCGGCTACCCGTCCCACGTGGCCAGCGGCCGCCAAGCATCATGAGCATCAGCCGCTACCCCAGCGGCCGCCAAGCATCATGAGCATCAGCCGCTACCCGTCTTACTGTGTGGCCGGCCGCCGCCCAGCATCATTCCGCCAAGCATCATGAGCATCAGCCGCTGCCCGTCTCACCGTGTGGCCGGCCGCCGCCGAGCATCATGAGCATCAGCGGCTACCCGTCCCACCGTGTGGCCAGCGGCCGACAAGCATCATGAGCATCAGCCGCTACCCGTCTCACCGTGTGGCCGGTCGCCGCCGAGCATCATGAGCATCAGCGGCTACTGCCAAGCATCATGAGCATCAGCCGCTACCCGTCTGACCGTGTGGCCAGCCACCGCCGAGCATCATGAGCATCAGCGGCTACCCGTCCCACCGTGTGGCCAGCGGCCGCCAAGCATCATGAGCATCAGCCGCTACCCGTCTCACCGTGTGGCCGGCCGCCGCCGAGCATCATGAGCATCAGCGGCTACCCGTCCCACTGTGTGGCCAGCGGCCGCCAAGCATCATGAGCATCAGCCGCTACCCGTGCCACTGTGTGGCCGCAGCGGCTACCCGTCCCATGTGGCCAGCGGCCCCCAAGCATCATGAGCACCAGCCGCTACCCGTCTCACCGTGTGGCCGGCGGCCACCGAGCATCATGAGCATCAGCGGCTACCCGTCCCAACGTGTGGCCAGCGGCCGCCAAGCATCATGAGCATCAGCCGCTTCCCGCCCCACTGTGTGGCCGGCCGCACAGCATCATGAGCATCAGCGGCTACCCGTCCCACGTGGCCAGCGGCCGCCAAGCATCATGAGCATCAGCCACCGTGTGGCCGGCCGCCGAGTATCATGAGCATCAGCCGCTACCCGTCCCACCGTGTGGCCAGCGGCCGCCAAGCATCATGAGCATCAGCCGCTACCTGTCTCACCGTGTGGCCGGCCGCAGCCGAGCATCATGAGCATCAGCGGCTACCCGTCCCACCGTGTGGCCAGCGGCCGCCAAGAATCGTGAGCATCAGCCGCTACCCGCCTCACCATGTGGCCGGCCGCCGCCGAGCATCATGAGCATCAGCCGCTACCCGTCCCACCGATTGGCCAGCCGCCAAGCATCACGAGCATCAGCCACTGTGTGGGTCTGCTGCCACTGAGCATCATGAGCATCGTCCCACCATGTGGCCAGCGGTCGCCGAGCATCATGAGCATCAGCCACTACCCGTCCCACCGTATGGCCAGCCGCACCCCAGCATCATGAGCATCAGCCGCTACCCGTCCCACCGTGTGAGCCGCTACCCGTCTCACCGTGCGGCCGGCCGCAGCCGAGCATCATGAGCATCAGCGGCTACCCGTCCCACGTGGCCAGCGGCCGCCAAGCATCATGAGCATCAGCCGCTACCCGCCTCACCATGTGGTCGGCCGCCGCCGAGCATCATGAGCATCAGCCGCTACCCGTCCCACCGATTGGCCAGCCGCCAAGCATCACGAGCATCAGCCACTGTGTGGGTCTGCTGCCACTGAGCATCATGAGCATCGTCCCACCATGTGGCCAGCGGTCGCCGAGCATCATGAGCATCAGCCACTACCCGTCCCACCGTATGGCCAGCCGCACCCCAGCATCATGAGCATCAGCCGCTCTGTCCCCGCCGGCCGCTGCCCATCCCACTGCGCGGCCCGCTTGCAGCTGGCCACATGGTGAGACGGTCAGCAGCTGATGCTCATGATGCTCGGCGGCTGGCAGGAACATGGTCGGGCTGTTTCTCTGTAAATGCCATGGAAAAAGGTTAGACACGATCGAAGGGCGACGTTGAAAGCCAGATCGGCAATTCGTCCACAACCCCCCAAGAAGAGCCCGACACCGTCCTCATGAAGGAGAACACACTACTGAACTACATATATGTGGGGTGCTTCTGACGAAATACAGAGTCAGCGTATCGGTATTGCGCACTCTGGACCCTGACGGACCCTGGAAGCGAAAGCAAAGCTTTGCAGCCCAGAAGCTCCGACAGCGCGCGCCGCCGGCTGTGAGGCCGGTGCATGTGGCGGTTCGGGGAATGGCGCCGGCCATGGCTTCCATGGCGCCCATGGCGATGGGAGCCGTGAAGGCTGTGGCCACGGTGAGCTCGGATTCGGTGGGAGCCACGGCGCCCGTGGGGGCTGTGATGGAGGGAGGGGCTGTGAAGGCGGCGATGGCCATGGTGCTGCCTGAGTGGCGTTGGCCGAGGGCTCACAAAATCCGACATCGGAAGGAAAGCCCACTGCAGAATGATGCCCGCAACCCTCTGGCCTACCACCTGAAAAGTCTGAGGTGCACATGGTTATCCTAGGAGCCGGAGCCTTAATCTGAACCCCATGGACTGAGACCTGACGACTAGACCCAAAAACCCAAATCCCTAAAACTCCCCAAGTCTACTTCCTCCCCTGAAACCGAAGTATGAAGGGTGCCCTGCTGTTACTCATGGGGTGTCTAGGTTCACCTGCATTCTAGCGCGCTAACCCTAAACCCTAAACCCTAAACCAAACGATTCCAACTATGAGGTACTTAGGGTTTAGGGTTTAGGGTTTAGGGTTTAGGGTTTAGGGTTTAGGGTTTAGGGTTTAGGGTTGCTGCGATCTCAGCTGCGCCGCAGCATGACCGTGACGCTGCGATCGGCCTGGACAGAGCCAGGCTCGGGGCTTAGGAGGGTTTAGAGGGCTTAGGGTTCCCTTGTTTCAGGCTTAGGGTTTAGGGTTTAGGGTTTGCAAGGTTTAGTCCCGGGTTTAAGGTTTGGGGCGTGCCAAACGAAAGCCAGCTTTGTGCTTGCATCTTGTGTCAGGTGATCTTTGCAGAGCTTTTTCTGAAGCCCTGAACTGCAGAAACCATGCGGCAAGTACTATCAACAAGGAATCGAGCTTTGGGAACCTACCCCTACACACTAAAACCTTCAACTTTAACTCTATTGCATCATGTATTTCTCTACCCCAAGCCTAAAAACTACTGTAGGTCTTGCCCCTAGACAACCCTCTAAGGGCACATGGAACCCCAAACTTCCGTATTTCCTCTTGGCAGCCAGGAAGAAAAGCACAGCTTATAACCCTAAACCCTGGATCCTAAACCCTAAACCCGAAACCCTAAACCCCAAACCCTGAACCCTAAACCCGAAAACCCTAAACCCCAAAACCCCAAAACCCCAAAACCCTAAACCCTAAACCAACCAGAGCCCTGCCTTCCAGGAAGCTCAGCGCGTGCTGGGCCGTTGGCCGGCGCGGGGCTGGAAGAAGACCTCCGACCCACAGAGTTTCCGAGGTTTTTGCGTTTTGCATCGGGTTCATTTTATAGGGTTTGCAGGGTTTATGGGATTTATCGGGTTTTCAGGCTTATAGGGTTTATAGGGTTTGGAGGGTTCATAGGGCTTTTAGGGTTTAGGGTGCAGGGTTTATCTTGCTCGTTCTTTGTAGGGAATTAAGGTCTCACCTAGTTCTGCGGGCGTGTTAAGGCTTTGGGGCCTCAGGGCTTCTTTGGGGCCCTTTAGGGCTTTAGGGTTGAGGGTTTGGGGTTTGTGTTTTGGGCTTGTTTGGAGCTTAGGGCTTCGGGTTTGTAGGCCGTCAGGGTTAGGGCTTGGGGAGTGTGTGTTTCAGGGGTTTTGGTAGGGGCTTAGAGGGATTTCAAATGCAGGGACTAACCCATTGCGGTTCCGAAACGTTCAGGGGCTTGGGGCTTTTGTTTCACCCACCTCAAGCCTTCAACCTGAGAGCAAAGCTCCTTGGCAGCATCTTCTACATTCGGGTCTCTTTCAAGGCCGAGGCCCTTTTCATCAATCTACTTATAGAAAATAGCAAGACTTGACCCTAAGCCCTACAACCCTTCTCCTCATTTCGGTGGCGCTGCCCTCCACCACCCCTTCACCGGGGTAGACTCCGAGCCATGCGCTTTCACACATTGCCTATCCACGACCGTCTGCAAAGACCTGGCCCCTCGGAACTGCTCCTCATGGATCTCTGGGTTGAGGCCCGTGTCCAACGTTCTGAACATCTCGACCGCGAAGATGCGTCCCCGCAAGTTGTCGTCATGGCTGGCCTCTTCTGCCATGAAAGATTTGCGGGCCCCTCCAGATTCCGAGCTTACCTATATGCCCTGAAGCTGGAACGTCCTAAGTCCTAAGCTTGTGATTGTGGGTTTGGGGGTTTAAGGTTTTGTTTGGAACTTGAGGTTTAAGCCTAGAGGAATAAGCAAACTCCGAAACCCTAACCCTGACCCCTAAACCTGTTCTTTAAGGCTTCCCCCCCAAACCCTAAACCCCATTGCCCCCCCCCCCCGCACAACACGGCCTGGAAGCCCATCAGCCACCTCAGATCTTTGTTGGATCGAGGGAGGCTGGTAAACCGGAAGCGCCCTCCACTTGAAGCCCGAAACATGAAGTGCAGTTGAGGGTTCAGGGTTCAGGGTTTGGGGATGAGGGTTTAGGGTTTAGGGTTCAGGGTTTAGGGTTTGGGGTTTAGGGTCCCAAGTTGCAGGATTTGGGGCTTCCTTGCTCGCGTTGTATGCGGGCGCACGCAACTCCTCCAGCCGGCCCGTCTACCGCAAGCTCCACTCCCATGGGGCGAGGGTGCAGAACATGTGGGGGGGATCCGAAGATCCTAAACCCCGAAACCCTCAACCTTTTGGGGGGTACCTAGAATGGGGATTTGTAGAGTTTTGCTTTGGGGGGGGGGGGGGGGGCCGACAGGACACGTGACACCCACGGGAAGCGGTTTAGGCTTAGGGTTTAGGGTTTAGGGCTTGGGGCTGTTTAGGGCACTCCAAAACCTACAACAACCAGAGGATCCATCCATGCACCCTGCCCACCCACCCACCCCCCAAAGCAATGGAGAGCGCACACCTCGCATGAAGCCCCTCAACCCTGCAGCTGCGAAACTCCGAACCCAAACCCTAAGCCCCCGGCCTCCCAAATCGCCAAATCCAAAACCCTAAACCCCAAAAGAGCCCAAAACGCTGAACCTGAAACCAACCCTGAATCCTGTAAACCCTTTCAACCCTAGCCAATATATCCTGTACAACCTACAAACCCTATAAACCCTATATAACCCCTTAAATCCTGTAACCCTAAACCCGAAACCCTCAACCCCAAACTACCCGCGTTTGCGAACTCCAAGTGACCAGCAGCTTTGCATCGCCCGGTCGCCAGGCCCGGAAGGAGCCTCAGGTTGGGGCATTTCCGGGGTTTAGGGTTTAGGGTTTAGGGCTTAGTGGGGGCTTCGAGGGGTGAAACGCCTAAGCCGCAAACCCTCAATCCTAAGTCAGACGGTTTTTAGGGCTGAGGAATTATGTTTTGGTTCTACCGTCTAGTCCAGGGTTTGGGTGTTTGGGGGGGGGGGGTGGGGGGGTGGGTGGGAGGTTGCAGTTTGGTGTTTAGGGTTTAGTGTTTAGGGATGTTTAGGGTTTAGGCCTCCAATTGAAATTTGCTGTTTAGGCTTCAGGGTTCTAACACGCCGAATAAGGGCATCGCTTAGACTTCTGTAAGGGAGAAATAGGGGCACTAAAGGATGCGTAAAGGGCACATGAGAGGCGTAGAAGGATACTTCCCGAAGTAGGGGCATCCCTTACCATGTCTGATAAATACGTCAAAGCTAATGCTTAGCTTAGGCCTCCCCCCCTCAAGAACCAAAATAACAACAATGAGCTTACAGTTCGGGCTTTGGCTTGAGTTTCGGGTTTGGGGGCCTTGTTGTGCTTAGGCTACACCCCTGATTCACTCCCCCTCAACTCGGTTGGAAGCAGAGGTGCTCCCCAAGACCTGGGCAAAGAGAGCTTCATCACCTTCGTGAGGGCTCCAGAGGACCATGGCACAGCAGGCCCCCCTGAGAAGCTCTGTGAAGGGAAGGGAAGGGAAGCTGCCAGCCTTTAAATCCCTACCGACGCAGCGAGCCCAGATGTTACACTTCGATTTCGAAGCCAAACCTTAAAGTCTGTAGGGCTCTATTGCGAGCTCAAGTGCGTTCCTTCATGAATGGGGTTTGCGTCTTCCGAGCTTTGATCTGACGGGTTTTGATTGAATGCCCGTCCCAGTGGTCCTGAACGGCTGCTTCGAAGAAGTGGATCATCCAGGGTACAATTTGGGGGCCCGGAAAAATCCCAAGTTGGAGTGTATAGGGTCTTCTAGGGCGATACACAGTGGTTATCTAGGCCTAGATCGGATCAGGGTCCAGAAGACTTCAATATTCTATTGCAGATCAACCCCGGTAGTGGCTGGGCAGGGTCCTGACCCAAGACCTTAGCAACACAACAGCAGCCCTTTGGGTCATGTAATTGTTCTGAATATACACATATATGTGTGCATATAAATATATATATATGTGTGTATAAGTACGATAAAAAATGCAAAAAAAAAAAATGGATGTGCGAGCGAAAAGTACACCATCATACACCGAGAATGCCCAGACATACCATGAGGCAGCAAGCCGCAAGTGTATTGAAATAGCTTGATTTCTTGGCGGAATTTGGCTTTGTCCTGGGACCAGAAGCTACGTACTCTATACTCCAGACCCTACACCAAACCCTAAACCCTAAACCCTAAACCCTAAACCCTAGTAACCCTAAACCCTAAACTCTAGTAACCCTAAACCTACTAGCCAGAGCAATACTTGGACTTGAGCAGCCCATGATCACACAGCTGGCCGTGCATCTGCCCCTTGTCTGGGCTCGTACGCAGCTTTCCCAGATACTCCACCCCCTTCCAGGGAGGCTTGTGGTGCAGATCCGTGAGCACCAGCCGCTTCTTCTTTTGAGGACGACCTGTCACCCACAGGGGGCGATGGCCCTTCTGCGTGTAGAGGCAGTTGATCTCGCGCAGCTCCGGGCTGTTCATCTCGCAATACTGCCGATAGAATCCCTTCGACTCCAATCGCTGATCCATTGATGCCACATCCAATACACCTTCATACATGGCATCTTTCTTGGGCAGGTCTTGAATTTCCAGGAAAATGTTCTGCACTCTTCGCAGCTGTTCACCTGCGCCCTCCAGGCACGGCCACTCATGACCTTGGATATCAATCTTGACGAGCTGTATCTCCACTTCAAGTGGCAACTGCTCCAAGATGTCCGCGAGGGTCATGGCATCTACTTCCATTTTCTTGGGCGTCTTGCCCACACACTCGCCGTTAAAGACCTTGCTATGTCCTGCACGAGTTCGACGCAAGCTGTTGCACTCCTGCAATGGGTGCACGTAAAAGGTGATTTTCGCAGGCGAGAAGTCCGTACAAGCTGCTCGCACCACATGGAAACGATCGCGGGTCTCGTTCTTCAAAAGGATGGCCTCCACCTGATCAGCAAAAGAAGGCGTCGGCTCCACGGCGATCAAGAACAAGTCCCGATCTTCCTTGAGATCCCGTCTGAAATCACACCTGCCGGCCGTACCGATGTCAAACCATACTCTCCGAAAACCCTGGGGCAGCCAAGACGGCCTGGGAGGCCCGGTGGGCCCGCTGGAGCCAGTTTCTGTAAGCACTTGGCCGCCGGGCTCCGCATCTATGACGGGCAGCTTGATGGAACCCAAGGAAGGTGGACGAAGAGCGGTGCCGAAGTAGTACATGTACAGCACGGGGAACGAAGCAAGGATCGCCAAAAGAAACACCTGCTGCCATCTCTGCATGCGGAAGCCAACAACGCACTAAATTTGCTATTCAAACATAGCCCTACAACTGCAAGATGTGAGAAGTATATAAACCCAATACTGAAGGTACATCTGACCTCAGCTAATCAATGCTTGGACGGTGCCCTCAATAGCCTCAAAACCCTCAAAACTCTAAACACTCTCAAAACCCTCAAAGCCCTCAAAGCCTTCAAAGCCCTCAAAACCCTAAATACCCTTCATGCCCTCCAAAACGCCTAAACCCCTTAAACCCTAAACCCTATCCTCAGCTCCGAGGAAGGCTTGGACAAAGCAAAAGCAGGCCCACCGCAGCTCTCTCACCATTGGGGCTGATGGGTTGGGGATCTAGGGACTCAGGCTTCAGTTTCCTCGGGATCCAGGGTTTAGGGTTGAGGGTTTAGGTGACTGAAGGGTTTAGGGTTTGCGGGTTTAAGGGACTTCAGGGTCTCGGGTTTAGGGTTTGGGGTTGAAGACCTTCTGGGGATTCAGGATTTCGTGCTTGAGGCTCAACTACGAGGCTCTTCGAGCGTTGGGCATTGAGGGTTCAGAGGAACCCGTAGGTACTCGCTGAACCTAAACCCTGAACCTTTGAAGCCTAAACCCTGAGTCCCTAAACTTAACTCCTTGAAAGCTCCAGACCCTAAACTTACCCTTGAAAACCCTAAACCCTAAACCATTGCAAAACCTACACCCTAAATATTAATCATTGAAAGCCCTCAGCCCTAAACCCCTTGAAAACCCTAAACCCTGAACTCTTGACAACCCTAAACCCTACATCCTTGAAAGCCCTAAACGTTCAGGGTGCAGGGTTTAGGGTTCGGGGTTCAGGGTTTAGGGTTTCGGGTTTGGAAGGGTGCAGGATTCAGGGTTTAAGGGGTTCATGGGTCTAGGGTTCAGGATTTAAACGCTTCAGGGTTTGGGGGCTTCATTGGGTTTATGCCTTTATGCGGTTTGGGGCTTGGGATTGAGGTCTGCGGTCGAGGGCCATGTGGGTGGGCTCTTTGTGGGCACTGTTTTTCAGGCACAGGGTGGTCGGTGCCGAGCAGGCTTCACTGCTGCTTCTTGTCGTCCTGCGGCAAGTCAGGCCCAGTAACCCGAAGCATTTACGGGACCCCAAAGCTCAATTTGAGGAGGGCGCCAGCTACAAGTTGATGACCTGAGTTCAGAACTCGCTTCGGGCCAACATATCCTACAGGCACCGAAGTCCAAAGCCTTTTGCAGGTGCGCGCGGAGATCTGGCCACAACAAGGGCCACAACAAAAGCAATCCTGTCGCCTACATCTCGGTAGGTTGCCGATGCATGCTGGCGTACCACCACTGGTAGAACAGCAAGAACAAGTACAGGGCGCCACGACATGCAACGTAAGATGCAAGATTCGTGGCTTCTGCAGAAGCGGGTTCTGATAGACAAACCCTCAAAAAACCTGTTCGAACTCCACCGGGTCTCACAGATTACCAGAATCCTGTGCAGACTCCTGGCAAGAGAAGAATTACCGAAGCCGCCCCGCCTCTGACGATTTCACAGCTGCCGGCGCCGGGCATTGCGAGTAGGCGAAGACGCCCCCTGGGCTTCGGGTCCAAGGTCTCCAGGAGTTTAGGGTTGGGCCTGTAGTCCTCTTCTTCTGGTCGCTCAAGGCTTTGGAGTTTCGTGTTCCTTGGCACCCTGAACCCTAAACCCTAAATTCTGAACCCTAAACCCTAAACCCGAACCCCAGCATTGGGAGGGGGGTTGTTGAAACTTAGGGGCCCCCCTTTTCAGGAGAGGACTGCCAGCAAAGGAGGCGGCCACGCCGGATCCTAAGGCCAGCCGATGGCAAGTCCGAAAGCCCCGCCCAAAACCCCTGAAACCTAAAACCCCAAAACCCTTGAGGGTTTAGGGTTTCGGGCTTAGGGTTTAGGGTTTAGGGTTTAGGGTTTAGGGTCTAGGGTCTGGGGCCAATTTAGCTCAACCCCTGGGTTCCCGCGCCGAAGATGGCAACGGTCGCGACGCTGTGCAGCACCGTCCAAGGGTTCCTTGGGGATGATGGGCCGGGGGTTCAGGGGGTTTAGGGTTCGGGTTTAGGGTTTAGGGTTTAGGGTTTAGGATTTAGGGTTTAGGGCTAGGGTTGAAAGAGAGATGCGGATGTTTTGCGTATTTAGGGTTGATTCGGGCGATTTAGGGTTTAGGGTGTTTAGGTTTAGGGCTTACAGCTATGTAGGGTTTAGGGTATTTAGGGTTTAGGGCTTAAGGTTGATGAGTTTAGGGCTTTGGGTATTTAGGGATCAGTGCTTAAGGTGCATTAGGGTTTTGCAGGGTTGAGGGTCTTTCGGGTGTAGAACCTAAGGTTGATTCGGGTAAGTTAAGGGTATTTTGCGTTAAGGGGGTAAGGTTGATGGTGGGGGGCGTTTAGGGCTTCATGCTGATTAGGGTTTAGGATGTTTAGGGCTGCCTTTCATGCTAAGATCTCTTATGTAGGTAAGGTCTATCCCTTTGGGAAAGAATTGGGAGTCTGGGTGCATCTACAAGGAAGTATACAAGGAGATGCTACCATTCATGCCAGGAGCCCCCTATGCAGTCTGAGGAATGTTCCTTGAGTCGTATAGGGTCTGCTACGGAGGGCGGGGCTCTATGGGACTAACAAGTGGAAACCCCAAAGGCACACCGCGGACGAACCCTTAAAGGGGTATAAACCCTAAACACAGGGGCGAGTGGGCCGGTCCAACAAAACCTGGAACCTCCGAGTTGTTGGAGATACAGCAAAGTTGGGGGATTTAGGGTTTCGGGCTTGGGGTTTAGGATTTAGGGCCCGGGTTGAGGGGAGGTGCGGCTCAAGGCACCCAAACCACAGGATAGATACGATCACGGAGAGGAACTTCCTCGCGCGCGTGATGGGGGCTTGTGGAAGCCGGGCTTCAAGCAGGGTTTAGGGTTTAGGGCGTTGGGTTTGAGATTACCTGCCGGAAAGTCCTGGGGCTTTCTGAGAGGCTGTTGCTGTTCAAGCATCGACCATGGAATGTAAGATACAACCACCTCCCGTCTGGCCTGACAGCACAAATCACCAGCACTCCAAAATCAAAACCCCCAACAATAACCTCCAGAACCCTGAACCCGCAAAATTCCAAAACCCTGAAACCAAACCCTGAACCCAAAACCTGAAACACCCCAGAAACCCTCATTACAAGCCCCAAGCCTTAAGACCTAAACTTAACCCTAACTAAACCCAGAAAACCTATAAAACCCTAAATCCCTGAACCCTCCTCACTGACAAGGTGATGTTCACAGTCAGTGGGCTGAAGTGGGCAGAGAGGCGAAACACCTCGGTCTGACCGCTTTCGAAGAAGTTTCGAGGTTTTGGGCCTCGGGTTGAAGGATGTAGGGTATTTAGGGTTTAGGGGTTAGGGTTTGGGGTATTTAGGGTTTAGAGGTTGATTAGGGCTATTTAGGGTTTAAGGGTGTGGGGCTTTAGGATCTGGAGGTTTAGGGGTGGGTGTAGGGGCCGTCTGCAAGGATTCAGAAGCCCCAAACGGGGATTAGGGCTTAGGGAAAGGAAGCAGCTGAGAGCCAGGCCCCTTTTATGCACACCAGCTGGCACAGGTTGTTGGCCAAGAAATACCTCGACTGTCTCTCAAGATGCAGGAGGTCTGTGTCTCGGGGGTTTTTAGGGTTTGGGGCGGAAGGAGCCCGAAACCCACAGACCTGAACACTAGTGGCTTCAGAAACCCTAACACCTAAACCCTAAACCCTAAACGCTCCAGATCCAGAAGTGGGTGCTTGCCTGAAAAGTAGATCTCGAAAACTCTCCGGTAAACCAGGCCACGTCGGTTTGGAAACCCTAAACACCCTGGAAGCCCAAACCCTGAAACCTAAGAACCCTAAGAACCCTGAGAACCCTAAGAACCCGAAGAAGCCCTAAACCCTAAGAACTCTACACCACAAACACTGTAAGTTGTGGTTCGGGGTGGAAACTGGTTGCAGGGCGCAAGGAGGCATGCTCAAACTCTAGCTTCTTGCAAAACTTCGGACGCTGCCCACCTCAACTTCCCCACGCGGAAGCTGGTTGAGGCTTTAGGGTATAGGGTCTAGGGTTCAGGGTTTAGGCTTTAGGCTTCAGGGTCTAGGGTTTAGATCACTCAGCAGCCGGCAATAGCTGGGATGGGATCGGCAGCCAGTCCACCACAGGGGGCGAGCTCCAGGCAAGCCTGAAACCAGCGTTCCGAGAGTTGCATCACAAGCCCTCTTGTTTGGGCCTTTGGACTTGGGGGCTGGGCCCTAAACCCTACAGTAAACCCTAAACCCCAAACCCTAAACCCTAAACCCTGCGAATCTGAAACTGCCAGAGGGTACGCAAGCGAGGAGAGAGCTCTGTACCCCAACGTGCGAAACCCAGGGGCAGCCCCCTCAGGCCCTCAGGCCCTGCACCCTAGGTCCTACCTACCCTACACCCTGGTGCGGAAAGCAGCTCGAGGATGGGTGCAGAAAGCATCTCGAGGATGTGGTCCAAATTCGGGAGTGAGATTAGGATTTAGGTTTAGGGTTCACGGTTCAAGGCTTTCGTCGCTTTCGTCTTGGGGGTTCAGGGTTTAAGGCTTGTATGGGGATTGTGCTTCAGGTTTCAGGTGAACCCCTAACCCTTGAAACCCCCAAACCCCTACAACCCCCTAAACCCCCCTAACCCTAAACCCTAACCCTAAACCCTAAACCCCCTAACCCCAAGCACCTCCCGGCAGCCAGCACGTCCGACCAGAGGAAAACAAAGGGCAGAAAGCTGACCTAGGGTTTTGGGTTTGGGATTTAGGGTGGGTTTGGGGGGGTTTGTGGTTTGGGGTTTGGGGTTTAGGGTTTAGGGTTTAGGGACGGAATTGCAAGGTTTGGACTGAGGGCTTGGGGGCAGCGGGGGTGGGGGGGAAGGGAAGGTTTAAGAAGGGGGTTTAGGGTTTAGGGCTAAGGGGCTCAGGGGGTTATCAGGTTCAGGATCGCTCAGGCTTTACCTGCTGTTGGTTAGTAGGTTCCTCCAGATCGACTAGCGTCTCCCCCGTTCAACTTCTTGTTGGTTCGTAAGGGGAAGGAAAGAAACTAATCACAATAATCAAAGGAACGATGGCAAAAAAACAACAGAAACACAAAAAAGTAGTTCTGAACAATGCATAGCAAGGCAACTTCTTAAGTTGCTGCAACTTGCGCAAGCTGCGGGTCTTTGACAATGGTAGCTTGCGTGACGACCTAGATGCCAGGCCCTTGCGTCTGAATTACCGGGCAAAAGACTGGGGGGTTTTGAGGTTCGAGCACGCGGGAAACTGCCCCACATCAAATCCGGGCCGAGCAGCCACGTGTGAGGTAAAGAGAAACTCCTCCGCCAGTTCACCTTTGGTCCCGCGGAGGCAGTGTAGCCTGCAGGGTTCAGGGCTGAGGTTTGGGGCTTGGCGTTTCGGATGTTAGGTCCACAGCAAACTACTGCTAAAATCTGCTTCTGACTCCTGTAGTACCAGAGTATAGTACCGAAAGCAAACCTGGCACTAACACCAGAAGCCAGCGTTGAAAACAAGCGTTGAAAACAAAACCCAACTACTAGAAATCAGCCTTGGAGTGTAGTACCAGTTCGGATACGCGTATTCGGACTCACATCCAGGTTGCTCGTTCAGGGAAAGAAGGAGCGAATTTCCCCTCTGGGCAACTCCCCAAATTCGCCCTTGACGATCCTTTCGGCACGTGGGCAAAAGCCTAAGTCAGCATTTAACCGCCCTTGCCTCCTAACTGCTGAAAACCCCACCTCCTGAACCTATCGAGCCAAACTGAACATGGAAGAAGCTCCTGAACCCTAAACCTGGCCTGTAGAGATAGGCCTGCGTGTGGCCCAGGAAGCCTTGCAAGAGCTGCACGAAAACCAGCAGCGCGATGCCAAAGGTCCACCTGGAATAAGGCTTGTGGGAGGGGAGGGGGGGCCCTTCCAAAAAACACAAATCTAAAGCAGGGGCGGGGAGGGCAAACGTTGGGACGGGCAGCGGCTGATGCTCATGATGCTGGGCGGCATCCGGGCCCGTAGCAGCTGATGCTCATGATGCTCGGCTGCGGCTGCTCGTGACGCTCCAGCGGCTGGCCACACGGTGGGACAGCCAGCGGCTGATTATGCTCGGGCACGGCTGGCCACGGTGGGACGGGTAGTAGCAGCTGATGCTCATGATGTTCGGCGGCTGCTGGCGGTGGGTTGATGCTCGGCGGCCGCTGGCTGCTGCCCATACGGTGGGACAGCCAGCGCCTGATGCTCATGATGCTCGGCGGTGGCCGGCCACACAGTGGGACGGCTAGCGGCTGATGCTCGGCGGCTGGCGGGCAGGACCCACACGGTGGGACGGCCAGCGCCTGATGCTCATGATGCTCGGCGGTGGCCGGCCACGCAGTGAGACGGGTACCGACTGATGCTCATGATGCTCGGCGGCTGCTGGCGGGCAGTGGGACGGCTAGCGGCTGATGCTCATGATGCTCGGCGCCCGGGGCAGCTGCCCACACGGTGGGACGGCCAGCGCCTGATGCTCATGATGCTCGGCGGTGGCCGGCCACACAGTGGGACGGGTAGCGGCTGATGCTCATGATGCTCGGCGGCTGCTGGCGGGCAGTGGGACGGCCAGCGCCTGATGCTCATGATGCTCGGGGGTGGCCGGCCACACAGTGGGACGGCTGGCGGCTGATGCTCATGATGCTCGGCGGCCGGTGGCGGGTGGGACGGCCAGCGCACTGCCAGCGCCTGATGCTCATGATGCTCGGCGGTGGCCGGCCACGCAGTGAGACGGGTACCGGCTGATGCTCATGATGCTCGGCGGCTGCTGGCGGGCAGTGGGACGGCTAGCGGCTGATGCTCATGATGCTCGGCGGCCGCTGGCGGGGGGGACGGCCAGCGCACTGCCAGCGCCTGATGCTCATGATGCTCGGCGGTGGCCGGCCGCGCAGTGAGACGGGTACCGGCTGATGCTCATGATGCTCGGCGGCTGCTGGCGGGTGGGACGGCCAGCGCCTGATGCTCATAATGCTCGCGGGTGGCCGGCCACACAGCGGGACGGCTGGCGGCTGATGCTCATGATGCTCGCGGCTAACAAGTCAAAAAAACGCCTGATGCTCATGATGCTCGGCGGTGTCCGGCCACGCAGTGACACGGGTACCGGCTGATGCTCATGATGTTCGGCGGCTGCTGGCGGGCAGTGGGACGGCTAGCGGCTGATGCTCATGATGCTCGGCGGCCGCTGGCGGGTGGGACGGCCAGCGCCTGATGCTCATGATGCTCGGGGGTGGCCGGCCACACAGCGGGACGGCTGGCGGCTGATGCTCATGATGCTCGCGGCTGGCGGGTGGGACGGCCAGCGCCTGATGCTCATGATGCTCGGCGGTGTCCGGCCACGCAGTGAGACGGGTACCGGCTGATGCTCATGATGTTCGGCGGCTGCTGGCGGGCAGTGGGACGGCTAGCGGCTGATGCTCATGATGCTCGGCGGCCGCTGGCGGGTGGGACGGCCAGCGCCTGATGCTCATGATCCTCGGGGGTGGCCGGCCACACAGCGGGACGGCTGGCGGCTGCTGCTCGTGATGCTCGCGGCTGGCGGGTGGGACGGCCAGCGCCTGATGCTCATGATGCTCGGCTGTGTCCGGCCACGCAGTGAGACGGGTACCGGCTGATGCTCATGATGTTCGGCGGCTGCTGGCGGGCAGTGGGACGGCTAGCGGCTGATGCTCATGATGCTCGGCGGCCGCTGGCGGGTGGGACGGCCAGCGCCTGATGCTCATGATGCTCGGGGGTGGCCGGCCACACAGCGGGACGGCTGGCGGCTGATGCTCGTGATGCTCGCGGCTGGCGGGTGGGACGGCCAGCGCCTGATGCTCATGATGCTCGGGGGTGGCCGGCCACACAGCGGGACGGCTGGCGGCTGATGCTCATGATGCTTGCGGCTGGCGGGTGGGACGGCCAGCGCCTGATGCTTATGATGCTCGGCGGTGTCCGGCCACGCAGTGAGACGGGTACCGGCTGATGCTCATGATGTTCGGCGGCTGCTGGCGGGCAGTGGGACGGCTAGCGGCTGATGCTCATGATGCTCGGCGGCCGCTGGCGGGTGGGACGGCCAGCGCCTGATGCTCATGATGCTCGGGGGTGGCCGGCCACACAGCGGGACGGCTGGCGGCTGATGCTCATGATGCTGAGACGGGTACCGGCTGATGCTCATGATGTTCGGCGGCTGCTGGCAGTGGGACGGCTAGCGGCTGATGCTCATGATGCTCGGCGGCCGCTGGCGGGTGGGACGGCCAGCGCCTGATGCTCATGATGCTCGGGGGTGGCCGGCCACACAGCGGGACGGCTGGCGGCTGATGCTCATGATGCTTGCGGCTGGCGGGTGGGACGGCCAGCGCCTGATGCTTATGATGCTCGGCGGTGTCCGGCCACGCAGTGAGACGGGTACCGGCTGATGCTCATGATGTTCGGCGGCTGCTGGCGGGCAGTGGGACGGCTAGCGGCTGATGCTCATGATGCTCGGCGGCCGCTGGCGGGTGGGACGGCCAGCGCCTGATGCTCATGATGCTCGGGGGTGGCCGGCCACACAGCGGGACGGCTGGCGGCTGATGCTCATGATGCTTGCGGCTGGCGGGTGGGACGGCCAGCGCCTGATGCTTATGATGCTCGGCGGTGTCCGGCCACGCAGTGAGACGGGTACCGGCTGATGCTCATGATGTTCGGCGGCTGCTGGCAGTGGGACGGCTAGCGGCTGATGCTCATGATGCTCGGCGGCCGCTGGCGGGTGGGACGGCCAGCGCCTGATGCTCATGATGCTCGGGGGTGGCCGGCCACACAGCGGGACGGCTGGCGGCTGATGCTCATGATGCTTGCGGCTGGCGGGTGGGACGGCCAGCGCCTGATGCTTATGATGCTCGGCGGTGTCCGGCCACGCAGTGAGACGGGTACCGGCTGATGCTCATGATGTTCGGCGGCTGCTGGCAGTGGGACGGCTAGCGGCTGATGCTCATGATGCTCGGCGGCCGCTGGCGGGTGGGACGGCCAGCGCCTGATGCTCATGATCCTCGGGGGTGGCCGGCCACACAGCGGGACGGCTGGCGGCTGATGCTCATGATGCTTGCGGCGGGCGGGTGGGACGGCCAGCGCCTGATGCTTATGATGCTCGGCGGTGTCCGGCCACGCAGTGAGACGGGTACCGGCTGATGCTCATGATGTTCGGCGGCTGCTGGCAGTGGGACGGCTAGCGGCTGATGCTCATGATGCTCGGCGGCCGCTGGCGGGTGGGACGGCCAGCGCCTGATGCTCATGATGCTCGGGGGTGGCCGGCCACACAGCGGGACGGCTGGCGGCTGATGCTCATGATGCGGCCACGCAGTGAGACGGGTACCGGCTGATGCTCATGATGTTCGGCGGCTGCTGGCAGTGGGACGGCTAGCGGCTGATGCTCATGATGCTCGGCGGCCGCTGGCGGGTGGGACGGCCAGCGCCTGATGCTCATGATGCTCGGGGGTGGCCGGCCACACAGCGGGACGGCTGGCGGCTGATGCTCATGATGCTTGCGGCTGGCGGGTGGGACGGCCAGCGCCTGATGCTTATGATGCTCGGCGGTGTCCGGCCACGCAGTGAGACGGGTACCGGCTGATGCTCATGATGTTCGGCGGCTGCTGGCAGTGGGACGGCTAGCGGCTGATGCTCATGATGCTCGGCGGCCGCTGGCGGGTGGGACGGCCAGCGCCTGATGCTCATGATGCTCGGGGGTGGCCGGCCACACAGCGGGACGGCTGGCGGCTGATGCTCATGATGCTTGCGGCTGGCGGGTGGGACGGCCAGCGCCTGATGCTTATGATGCTCGGCGGTGTCCGGCCACGCAGTGAGACGGGTACCGGCTGA
The DNA here is from genome assembly GCA_905221605.1 of Symbiodinium natans. Classification (NCBI taxonomy): domain Eukaryota; class Dinophyceae; order Suessiales; family Symbiodiniaceae; genus Symbiodinium; species Symbiodinium natans. Next base: position 855,684 of record CAJNDS010000225.1, on the reverse strand, counting down.
TGCTCATGATGTTCGGCGGCTGCTGGCAGTGGGACGGCTAGCGGCTGATGCTCATGATGCTCGGCGGCCACTGGCGGCACCTCGAAGTTCAAAACCCTAAACCCTCCTGAGCCCCGTCTTGGGAAACCGATTTCTTGGTTGCAGCCTTGGCGACTGGGGCTTACGCAGAACTTACCCAACAAAACCCCGCAAGGAGCATTGCCTGAATCATGACTAGCTGCATCCTTCACATGATTTTGGGAGCCTCGTCTTTATACTTAAGCAGCGCGGGGGTCGCAGGAGCCGCCGCGCGATGTCATGCAGTCGCGCTGTTGCGCCATTCCACCTTTTCGTTCTCAGAGCACACCTCCCTGCGCCGTTATGCCGCTGTGCTGCTGTGCCGTGCCCATTCCCGAACCTCGATGACGGCACTCGCTCGTGCCGCTGCGCTGTCGCTGCCGTTGCGCCGCACGGCGGGCAAACTTTTTCCAGCCGCAGAGACAATCAATACGTAATTAGGAAGGGACCACGGAGCTCGCATGCTCCTGCCGCGCGCGGAAGAAGCAGCAACGCACCGCTTCGGAGCATCGGGGCGCATGAAGGCTTTTCCTGTATCCCCAAAAAGACACCCAACATAAACACTCACCCAGAAGGCAACTGTATATACACTCGCCAATTAGTTACAGTGATATATACACTGTAATATACACCCTACCTGAGAAACCCATCGCTGCCCTCACCACAACCGACCAGGCTCGGTACGCGGAGCACCTAGCGAAGCCACACGGAGCAGCCAGATGCAGCCAGTGTTCGGGACCCGTGACAGGCGGCGTACCGCAGAGGTTTCGCGCTTCGGGTTCTCTCTTTCATCCTTTGGCTCGGTTTGCGAGACGCCCTCCTCAAAAGGCCTTTCTCAGCTGCAGCAAGCACGCTTCGAAACACAACACCCCTAAACCTTTGCAGCACACCGGCCTTAAACGTAGGGACCTTGAAACCCTAAACCCCGAGGGAATGTTGGTCTTGAAGTCTGGGTACTCCTCAAACTAGGGGAACCTGAATAAACCCTAACAGGGGCAACAGGGGGCAACAGGCGCACTGGCACCAGGGGCAACGGGGGCAACAGGGGCCAAAATACCAAATCCTCACTATAGGAACATATAGGAACCCTCCAAAGAGCACACCAATATTTTCGGAACCGCCAGCATCGAACACATCCGGCCTCACGAAACCCGTGTCGTCAGTCGACGCAGGTGTGCCTCTCGCAGGGCCAGATGTCCAGGCACTTCGCATCTTGGGCGTGCAGGGGTTGGAGTTTGGGGCCCGTGTTCAGGGTTCGGGATTTGGGTGTCTCAGGCTTAGGGTTCGCTCGATGTCCATTTTGCTTTCAAATTCTTGGAGTTGCAAGTCCTGCGCCCCTGCACCAGTGCGAGGCATGACGGAGTTCCCAGAGCACAGCCTCCCAGTTCACCTGTCCTAGGAGCTGAAACCCGGCGCGTCCACCACGGCCTACACCCTTCTGCTTTGAGAGACGGCCTTAGACCCTATGATCTTGAGATGCTTCTCCCTTGAACACCAGCCATAAAACAACAAGCCCAACCCAAACCGTACACCACAAATCCTTTCGGTTAAAAGCCCTACGCCCTAAACCCCAAACCTACAACCCTACTCCCCCCTTGGGCCCCCCCAAAAAAAGAAAAGAACCCAAACCGTAAGCGCGAAACCTTATAAGCCTTCGACCCGCACCCCTTCATCTCAAACACTGAACCCTAAACCCTGAACCCTGAACGGCTTAAAGCCTCCCGTTGGTTCTTGCCACCCCGACGCCCGTGGTGGTGCCCCAAAGTCCCCAACGTTGTCCATCGGATGTTTCGGGTTTAGGTGGCTCAGGGCTAATAGGGTTTAGGGTTTAGGATTTAAGGTTTAGGGTTTAGGGTTTGGGGTTTGGGGTTTGGGGTTTGGGGTTTGGGGTTTAGGGTTTAGGGTTTAAGGTTTACCCCACCTGCCCCTTGGCCACCGCAGTCCGTGCACCCGAAAAACTGCTTGGCATCGCCCACCTGAGTTTGCCAAGGCTAGGGTTTAGGGTTTAGGGTTTAGGGTTTAGGGCTTAGGGTTTAGGGTTTAGGGTTTAGGGTTTAGGGTTTAGGGTTGAGGGTTTAGGGTTGAGGGTTTAGGGTTTAGGGTTTAGGGTTTAGGGTTTAGGGTTTAGGGCTTAGGGCTTAGGGTTTAGGGTTTCGGGTTCGGCCCGTTTACGCATGCAGCTTCGGGCTTGAAAGACACTGAGCCTGCACACTGAACTGTGAGGAAGTGAGCAGAGAACTGCAGGATGCTCCAGGATCTGCGAAAGTGTAGCCGCAAAGCGAAATTTGTGGCAGGTTCAGGCTGTGGCTTTGTGACCCTAAACCCTAAACCCTAAACCCTAAACCCTAAACTCCACAACCATCACAAAATATACACTTGACAACTCCCAATAGCCTCGCAAAGCCCAGGGGTTTAGGGCTTCGGGTTTAGGGTTTAGGGCTTTTGGGTTAGGGTTTAGGGGCTCTCCCCCCCCCCCCTCCCCCAAACCCGAAACCTTCAGGGGTCCTTTGAGGGCCTAGCATCCTCTGGACCTCCCGACCCTAAACCCGAAACCCTGAGGCCGAAACCCTGAACCCTAAACCCTAGCCCTAAACCCTAAACCCCAAACACCAAACCCTAAACCCTAGCCCTAAACCCTAAACCCTAAACCCGAAACCCTAAACCCTAAACCCTAAACCAAAAAGACTTCTGGCTGCCAGGGCGCGCTGCCCAGGAAGATGCCAACCTTGGTCTGCTCTGACTGTTCGGGGACTTTTCGGGTTTAGGGTTTAGGGTTTAGGGTTTAGGGTTTAGGGTTTAGGGTTTAGGGTGTAGGGTTTAGGGTTCAGGGTTTAGGAACTTGAGGGTTTAGGAACCTTAGAGTTTCGGGACTGTAGGGTTTAGGTCCGACTGAGCCCTCAACCCTCCTGAGCCACCACATTAAGGGTTTTTTAAGGTTTGCTTTGCAGGGTTTTGGGCTGAAAAGGAAGCCCTCAACGATTTAAGGACCCGGAGAGTCCCCCGAAAGCCTGAACCAAAGCTATCCCTCCCCCAAGCACCCTAAAGCCCTTGTCACCCTTACGTGGTCTAGGGCTCTGGGTTGGGGGTCACTCCAGCCACAGGCAGGCTCAAGGGCCCTGAAACTCTAGAACACTCCGCAAAAAAACCCTTCACGCTCTGAAGCCCAAGAAAGCCTGAAATTTGGATCCAGGGACGACCTAAACAGAGAGGGTTTAGGGCTCAGGGTTTCGGGTTTAAGGCTTCGGGCTTGTAGGCTTGCAGTGCTTCGGTCTTGGGCCTCATATAGGCTTTTTTAGGCTTCCAGGGCTTGTAGGGCGGTTTGGTGGGCCTTTGGGTTCTTTACGGTTTGGGGGTGTAGGGTTTAGGGTTTCGGGTTTCGGGTGTCGGGTTTAGGGTTTAGGGTTTAGGGTTTAGAGATTGGGGTTTAGGGTTTAGGGTAAGGGGAAAAGGCTCTGGAGCTTGCTGGTGGTGGAGTGCAGGCGGGGGGCAGTGATTATCACGACGCAGACCAGCTGCTTCAGGGTGTAGCGCTGCCGAAAGAGGGCGTACCTTGCACCCTGAACCCTGAACCCTGAACCCCTGAACTCTGAACCCTGAACCCTGAACCCGGAACCCTGAACCCTAGACGCAAGCTACAAAGTAACACCACACCCAACTCCTGGCGCACTCGGAACCCTGCGGTCCAACGGTTTAGGGCTTAGGGTTTGGGGTCTAGAGTTTAGAGTTTAGGGCTTCATTAGGGTTGAGGGTTTCAAGCCTCTCAAGGGCCTGGGCTCATGGAGTTTGGGGTCCAGGGTTTAGGCACCAGCCCAGAGAAACCCCCCCCCCCCACCAACACCGGGAGGGCACCCCAGCAGCACGGAGGCAATCACGTTGCAGGAGCGAAAGAGGGTGTGAATGGGAACCGATATGTTGAAACCAAAGGCGACCTTGCCGGGATTATGGTGTTCAGGCTTCAGGGTCTATGCACCGCACCATGGTTCGATGCTGAGGATCTAGGATTTAGGGTCTAGGTATCAGGGCTTAGGGCTCAGGACTCGGGTTACAGGGTTTAGGGGTTCTTCCGCACGATGATCTCGGGACCCAGAAGTCTTGAGTAAACTACTAACTACACTAGGTTGCTGTTAAGGACTCAACCCAAGATACAATAGTCTGCATATAGCTAACAACCTGTTCTCCGCACGATGATAACTCAGTTCAAACTCCTTGGCAGCAACCCGGTACAACATCGTCAACTCTCTGAAGGGGGGAGGGGCCTGAGAGGCAGAAGTTCAATCGCCGACACTAGGGTTTAGGGTTTAGGGTTTAGTTTTAGAGAAAAGAAGGGTCCCTGAGCCAAGGGTTCGGGTTTGGGGCTTTGTGTCGCAACTGCTCGAAGCAGCCACAAACAAATCATCACAGAGCTTCCTGAACCCTACAGTAACGACCCCCCTCAGGCCCAAGGCACTTAATGACGAAAACACACACCCACGCTGCCCTAAACTTGGCCCTAAGCCCTAATATACCCTCAAATCCTGAACCCTAAACCAGGAGGCATTCGCCAGCACGGACATCGACACCTGAGCGGGCCAAGCCTCAACCTGTAACCCCCCAGAACCTCCGCTCAGGGAGCTTTGGAGTCTCGGGCCTAATTAGACCTCCCCTTCAGACCTTTTGGGGTTTCAGGGAGCTTCGGAGTCTAGGGCCTAATTGGCGTTTAGGGTTGCAGATGCCCTACAACCCTAAACCCCAAACTCTGGTTTCCGCTTCATGGGGCTTGGGTCTCTTCAGGGTTTAGCGGTCTACGGTGTACTGACAGAGCCCTAAAGTCGAACCTTTTTACCTCCACCGGCATGGCGAGGCATACTGCCCCACATCTCAGAGAGACTGAGGGTGTTGAATTTAGGATCTCAGGGAACTTACAATATTAGGATCTGAGGGTTTAGGATTAGGACTTAGGATTTCGTCTCCTCTTTGTTGAAGTAGAGATCGTGGCATTTGTGCTCTACAGATCGAGAACAGATCGGACCTGAAGCTAATTGCTCCAAGATTTTGCCGGGCCGCCCTTTCGCACTATTCTAGGGCTACTTGCACTCCGAATGGCAGCGAACGCAAGTGCAAAAGCGATCACAATTCGTGGATTTACGCGGTACAGACTAGCAGCACCTTGATACCCACTCTAAACCCAACCTAACCTCAAACCACCCAAAAAAAGTATCTAGGCTCGTAGCAGATTAAGGCTTCAGGGTCTTGAGCTTTCGCTGTTCGTGTAGTTGCTGTGGACCCTGCAGAGTTTAGGGGATTGGGTCGTATGAATCTGAGGTTGTACCATGGATCCTGAAGGTTTTACCCGTGGGTTTTGGGGGCCCGAAAAGATCCTTGAGGTAGTGTAAGGGCCATATTAGGAGTATATTGAAAGGGAACCTTTAGGGGTACCAAGGTAGAGGTATGAGTCTGAATCCCTTAAATGAAGGACGGGGCCCCCCGCCCAAAGGGCAGCATGCTGTGCGTGACCTGCCAAGCAAAAATTGGGTCAGGGCGAAGGCAGCAAATTAGGAACCAAACGCCTTCTTTTGCGTAGGAACTGGCTCTGTCCCTTCTGGGATTCTTGGGTTTTCAAAGGCTTTCTACCTCAAGAAAAAGGGTTCCGGCTCCTGAGTCCCAGCTGACCTGGCCAGCTATGACGCAAACCCCCGGCTCAACAAAAATGATGAGGAAAATTGCACATATGGGTATCAACTCCGAAGTCATTCATGCTTCGACCAAAGCCCAAAGCCCGCCAAGCCCTGGAATCCTAAATTTTGAGCCCTAAACCCTCACCCTAAACCCTAAACCCGAACACCTAAACCTAACCCGAAACCCTAAACCCTAAGCCCTGAACCCTAAGCCCTGAACCCTAAACCCTAAACCCGAAGCCCGAAATCCCACTTTAGCCCCCGACGTTCAATCTCTCGAGCTTAAGGGTGCTAAACTTCGGAGTTACATCGTCCCGCTGAAGGGGGAGCATCCTTCACTGCTTTCCAGGGCTCCCGTTCATTTCGGGTTTAGGGCTTAGGGCTTAGGGCTTAGGGTTTAGGGTTTAGGGTTTAGGGTTTAGGGTTTAGGGTTTAGGGTTTAGGGTCTAGGGTGGGTCTGAGCCAAACCCCGAAACCCTAGATCCTGAACACCTGAGCCAAAGCTCCGGAACACCAAAACCAATCGAGGCGTACTTCACAAGCAGCCACCTGATCTTAGCACCCTGCACCCTGGCACCCGTCCCGCACACTGGAATTGAGGATTTCAGGGTTTCGCCTTCCAGGCTTATTGGGGCGTAAACGGGTTGTGCGCTTGTAAGGGCTGATCATCAGGGCTCATACAGGCCCATGAGGTTGCGTGAAGGCTTCTAAGGGTTTAGGAGCCCTGCAGAAAGGGCTCAGCTCCCTGCTGGAGAGGGGCATTTTCAGCGGTATCAGCCGCAATCCCGCCTCGGCATGTATGTGGGCTTTGAGGTTTAAGAAGGGTTTAGGGTTTATGGTTTAGGGTTTTTGGTTTAGGGTTTGAGATCTCTCAAGGTAAGCTAGGGCCTAGAATATTTGTTTATGCACACACCCTGTATTCTAAGGGACGAATTGTTGCTGTAGAGCTGCTCAAAAAACCCTCGTACACTGTAGTCCATCTGAGCAGCCCCGACATTAATGCCAAGCCCCCAAACCCTAACAACGTGCTAACTCGGGATGAAGCCACACCAGCGCCTGCGTGTGGGCCCCGCGCGTCTTTGGTCTCTAGCCGGCTTGGAAGGCTTTGAAGCAGCACGAAGGCAAACCTGGGCATGGTGGGTCCGGTTTTGGTCTGCCTTGTGAGCCTGGCGATGGCTTGAAGTGTAGTGCCCTTCGAACCTCAATGTGGAAACTTTCTAGTCAAAGCAAGGTTCTCTGCAAGCGATTGGTATGAGTGTTGAGGCTTAGGACCCAGGTTTCGGGCTTGGGGCCCCAGGGTGTTCCTTTCAATTCTGGCTGGGGTTTAGGGCCCAGGGTTGCAGCCTGACTTCAGCTGCAAGTGGACAGACGTCTTGGTACTTAGGAGCGTGCTCTGACAGGCTCAGGAGATTGCCCGCTTGCGGATTGGCCTGTCAGAATCTTGCCAAGACCAGCAGGGACCTTTCCCAAAACCCCAAGCCCCTCACAAATCCTGAACGCTAAATCCGAAACTCTGCACCCACATCCTAAAGACTAACTAACCCTAAACTCTACATCCGAGCCCTTGAACCTAAATCCTTCCAGCCCACAGCTGCTTCATTCAAATCTCAGAATTGCCGGGCAGTCTCTGGCTTAGACCTCCAGCCCCTACAGTCTCTAGTTTTAGGCTGCAGGGCGTGCAGTCTCTGGCTTACGGCTCCAGGGCTTGCAGCCGGGTTTCTTAATTGAGGGGGCTTTATAAACATGAAGTCAACATTATAAGGGGGAACATCCCAGCTTAAACACCTAAACTCCTAAACCCTCAATCCCTAAACACTTCCTTGCCGAAGCCCCCAGAAAATACCCTGCACGCTAACGCCTCAAAAACATCACTAGTAAAACTCAAACACCCTTACAAACACCTAACACCATAAAGCCCGGAAATTTGCCTAACCCTGAAAAACCGACAAGGCCTTTACAAACGATAAAGACCCCAAAAGAGATGTCCATCCCAAATTTACAAGACAGAAGGAAGACTAGGACAAGAGAAGGTCAACTGAACTCTCGCTTCATTCATACCTCCGCTTCGTATAGCTTCGTATGACTCCATTAACTTTAACCAGCCATATGGCGATCAAAGCTCAGAAAATCCCGCCGCCCCAAATCCTACATGCAAAAGCTCAGGCCCTGAACCCTAAACCCTAGATTGCCTTACATGTTTAGGGTCTCCAATGCAACAACTTGAAACGCGCGTCGTTCATTTGGGGCGTTGACGTCTGTGCGCACTTTAACTGGGTTTCTGTCAAGGAACACAAGTGTTGAGCTACCAAAATGCGAGTACGGGTCTAGGGCTTAAGCTTTGGGGCGGTTACCATCGCAAAAAAACAGAGTGCCCTCCCCCCCTGCCCGGTACGATGGTAATTTTTGTTTCGGTTTCTGAACAAGAGTCCAGTCATAAGGATTCATTCAATTGAGGGCGCCAACTTGGGAGTTGCTTGCACTCAAGCTTTGGGTTCGGGTTATGAGTTACCATAATATGGGTTTTGGGTTTAGGGCTTAAGGTCCTAAACCAAGGGCCGAAACCCTGAGTAACAACTCTTTTGCCACTGCCTTGAGCACATACTCCATGGCGATGACAGCGGACATGCAGCCACCGAACACCTGGGAATATGTTTTAAAATGTTTTAAACACGAGTGTCAAGCTCCAACCCACATAGCTTTAGAGTCTAACTTTAGAGGCTTAGGACATTTGTGGCCCCTTAAACAAAAAGCTTCCAGGAAAATCCTCGGCTTGTTGAGCTTCCCCAGCACAACCGTTTGGGCGCGGGGTTTCGGGTTTGCGGGTTTAGTGTTTAGGGTGTAGGGCTTGTCACCTTAAAACCTAAGCTCATACGGGCAACGCTTGAAACCAGAATCCTGGGGCAGAGACCATGACGAAAGGTAGACACTTCTGAAAGCTGCCTCATGGGGGGGGAAGGTCCAGTTCTGGCTTGCAGCTTCTGAAAGGACCGGCTTGCTTTCCACATGGGACGGAGGGTTTGGGGAGTTTAGCTCCCTAGTTTAGGGTGTTTAAGGCTACATGTTCTGTCTTTCAGTGCCGTCTATCTATATCGAGACGCAACAAGGCTACGACGCTGTGGAAGCTGACAGCGGCATATCGGGGCAACGGGCATGCGGCATGATGGTTAGCGTGCCGGTGCCTCCATCTTCCTGGCTGCGAGCTTCCTCCACACACAACTAAGGTTGGTACAGCTTCGTGAATTCAGGATATCCAGCTAGGCAATCCACATGAAACTGGGAACGAGCCTCAAAGTTCGGGAACAACCACGACATCTATCTGCCTATGCTGCTCGATATGCCTACGAAAAGGTTCTACCGAACTTGGGGGCCGTGAGCTCTTAAGCTCTGACTGAAGCTTTGAACTGCAAAATCCTCCCACGTCACATCACCACGCTCCCGTCCTCAGCAGCCATCCACGCTGCGAGGCAGGAGCACGAATTCTGGAAATGAATCTGAAACCCAGAATCTGCCTCTGAGCTTTAGGGCTTACAGGGCTTGAAGCTGGGCTTTCGGAGCTCAGGGGGCACCGTAGCTGTTGGGCGGATGTAGAACCCCCCCCCTGAGCAAAGCTACCACCATTGCTATGGAGCTTGCTTGGGAGGCTGAAGGATGGATGTCGCACGTGAGCATAAGATCACCTCAAGCCTAAACATCCCGCTAAACACATGACGCCTGCTTCTACTGTCACCCTAAACATCCCTAAACACATGACTTTTGCTATCGCTGTCTCTCGTCTCCGGAGGAGAGCCTATACACGGCATAGCTGTTCGGAGGAGAGCCACGAATACAGCTGCATCTCAAGCGCGGCTGGGAATCTTCAATATCTTCTTCAGCAACTGTTTGCGCAAGCTGCACAAGGGATCTGAGAACCCTAAACCCCAAACCGGACCCTGTTAGACCCTGGAAACCTCACTCAACACAACTCAGCGACCCACATCTAATCAAAAAGCTCACTCACGCATTACTTGCGAAGCTACCTCTCCATGTGCCAACCCTTCAGCTTAAAGGTCCACCTACGTAAGAAGGAGACGACGAAGTCTCCGGAACTTGAAAGGAGGACAGCGCCTCGGTCACCACAAAAGGGTTTAGGGTTTAGGGTTTAGGGTTTAGGGTTGAGGGTTTAGGGTTTAGGGTTTAGGGAACTGAAATCCTTGGGTGGCATTGCTATGCCTGTTGCCGCATGCCTTCAGGGCCGTCAGGAACGAGGCTTTATGGGGGGACCTCATGGCGACGAGTGGCGTGCCAGTAGGGCAGTAGCCTGGATTTGGCTTGAGATCACAAGGGGAGCATGTGCCGAGACCGGGCAAAGCCAGCCACTCCGAGCAACCCTTGTGCATGTCGGACCTTTTTTGCCAACCACGCCAGGATGACTCCAGGCTGAAGATCCCGAGTGGCGCCTCTTGAGTCGGACCCCAGCCTGCGCGTGGCAATCATCGGCGATCATCGGTGTGCAAAATCGACAGAAGCAAGTTGTACTGCATGTTTCGTAGGGATGTTCTTTTCCAGATGCCGCGACGTGAGCAGTGAAGGACCCCAACGGCTGATCAAGGAAGGTTCTTGAGGATTTTACCCTTAGGTCAGAGAAGCATCTTTTGGAACCGAATCGACCTTGAAGGCGACCCACATCGATGAAAACACGGCCGAGAGAAAGACCCCGTGATGAGACGAGGATAGACCAACATATGAGAGTCATGGGGGCTCAACACCGGATCTAGGAAGGCTTCAAGGGTGCGGTCGCTCTTGAATGGTGCATTTCCTGTTCATGTTGTGTCACGTGGAGGAGGCTTCTATGCGCCGGCTCCTCCAGGAAGCGAGAGCCCAGAATCCAACGGCCAAAGAGATTGGAAATGTGCGGTCTTGGCAGAATGGCAACATGTTGCGGATGCGGCTTGGGGGGGCATTTAACATTTCTTGTAAGGAGGGCTGCACTTCTGGGCAGTTTCACGAACCAACTTTGGGGCAACCAGCCGGGCGCCTTCTCAGGATCACATGAAGATGTTTTTCTTCTTCACGGGCAGGGCCTACGGACACGGGCAAGTCGGGAGGAGCCTAGGGTCTTGTCACCTTGGACGTTGGTTGCACAACATCCCCTACGAAAAATCCACGATCCCCGGGTGCCCCCAGCGCACCACACCTGCAGCTTGGCATCGAGTTCTGCTTTCGCGTCGTCGCCTCGGGCCGGGAAGGGAGAGCACGAGGCCGGCGGCGGAGTTCCCCGGCTCAAACTCTCGAGCGCAAAGGTGGCGGGCTTACCGCCTACGATATAAACCTTTTAGTTTTGGAACATGTTCGTTACAGTTTTCCTGCGCAGCCTTTTTCATACATTCGTGACACAAGGTTCTGTGTAAACTTCAGATGATGAAGATGATAACTTTGGTTTGGACTATGTGTGCACTCAGCTCATGGACCTAAACGACCCAGTGGAATACGATGAGGCTGAGTACAAGCAAATCAAAGAGGGAACTCACTTCTTTTTCATGATTTTATGCTCTTTTTGTGAGGAAGGGTTCAGGTCAGGGCAGGAAAGCCTAGGAGGGTTCGGTGATGAGCGTTGCTTCCAGGACTCCAAGACTTAAACCACCCGTATAGAGTTGCCTTTCCTAATCACCCATTGAAGGGGCACCAGTTGCCGGCAGAGTGGCATCACAAGAAACGTAAGCTTTCGTTTAAATTCGAACCCCGACCGGGGCTCCGGGCCCAGCTGGTTGTCTTCCAAATCCAGAGTCAGCTCCTGGAGCTGCGGCAGCCGGCCCAGGGCTTCCGCCAAAGAGGCCGCGCCGTCGGGGCCTCAGGGTGGAGCTGCTGGAGCTGAAGTTGACGTGCCGAAAAAAGGGGGCATCAGGTCAGGGCTATAATGTTGTGCGCGAGTGTTCGGCGCTGACTTGCCACAAACGATTCATAGCTAAGGTGGCTTCTTCCAGTTTTTTTAAACGCGATTTTTTAGAAACGTGCGCGTCCATCCTTGAGCCCCTTTGTATTGGTCTTTACAATGATGCATGGCTGAGGTGGTTTCTTTCAGTTTAGAAACAAGATTTTTTTGCGCGTTCATCCTTTGGTCCCTGGGGTGTTGGGTCTTCACAAACGGTTCATAGCTGAAGCGGTTTCTTCCGATTTAGAAACCAGATGTCTGTAGAAACGCGCGCGGCCTTGCGGGGCGCGGTTTCGGGCCAAGTTTCTGGTAGTCACGGGGGTTCAAGGCCTGGGAGTCCCCCAGAGGGTCAACCATGATGCAGTCTTCAGGCTTATAGGGGTCATACACACAAACAGCAACCCACCGTTGCTTTGGGCACCTGGGCTGCCACTCGCAGCAAGCCCCGCTTTTCGGTTCGAGATGCGAGGTTTGCCTTGCCCCCCAAAGCCGGCCCCCAAAAACTCCATCACAGCAAGCCCTCCTTTTTGGCTCGAGATGCGGGGTTTGCTTTATTTTGCTTGCTGTCTCCCAAGTGTGGGGCCCAAGACTCCTTCAAAGCATTCCCCGCTTCTCGGCTGGCGCTTGGGAAGCGGGGGTGGGAGGGAGGGTTCTTTTTCGGCAGAGGGACACGTCGTACAAACAAACAGTACAGAAACCCATGGACGTTTGGTGGGCCCGGCAGCACGCCGCAACAAGCACTGCCTAAAGAAAGCCTTTTCAAGCAAGTGCAGGCACCCGGCCCGCACTTTTAGGTTTTGCGGACCCCCTCTTGTCTCAAGCTCCGCAAAAAATGCTGACAACACTGTTCCTGTCGAGACTTGCTAAATGCTATAAACAAGATGGCTTTGTCTACCGCTCCGGCACCTGCAAGCCCACGCAGACGATCAGTAAGCTACTCCCAAAACCTCCCAAAACATCCCAAAACCATTCTTTGAAAGGGCGTCCAAGATGCGGCGGCCTGCGACTTTGCGTTTGAGTGCGAACGGGTCATTCCCCTCACGTACGGGGCCGGCCCAGGCTTTTCAAAGGCCATTTTTGCCGCCATCCCTCCGCGAATGCTAGAGGCACCGGCTCACGGCTCCAGGTCTCGAGAGGTGTTGTAGGCACAAGCATACAAGGTGAGGTGGGAGCAAAGGACAAACCTCACAAACCTCAGTGGTTCGGCATGGGACATGGGATGCGAGGAAGGCAGTGACTGCACGAGCCGCCCCTGGAATCATGTTTGGATGTCAAGTGATTGGCATCTGCTGACAGATTTGGAATAGCTTTCTTAGCCCCCCAAACCCTTCACATCTTAACCCCGTCCCATTTTTTTCCTGTCCACGCGCACCACTGTGGCTTTAACCCCGCTTTCAGGGTTTCCCGGTTTAGGGTCTAGGGATCCGCCGTCACTTCTACGAGCAGCCGGGGTCTCGGGAGTGAGACATGGACACGTAATGGACAAGGAGGAGAGTGAATCATGTACCTCTCTTTATGTACCTCTTTCTGGCATCGACGAGGTTGCCATTCAACATCTTAGAAGGGCCATCGCAGCGGACTGTTGGAGGGGGGAGGGGGGGTACATACTTAGCAGATACTTAGACCCTGAACCCTAAACCCTAAACCCTTTACCCTTCACCCTAAACACTTTACCCTTCAGCCTAAGCCCTAAACCCTGTACCCCTCACCCTAAACCCTTCACCCTAAACCTAAACCCTTTACCCTTCACCCTAAACCCTAAACATCTCAGAAGAGACATTGCAGTGGACTGTGGGAGAGGGGGGGGGGTAACCCTAAACCCTTGACCCTTCACCTGTGGGACCTGCTTCCTGCTTCGAAGATTTGTTTAGGGCCTGTGCTCCATGGCCAGAAGACTTCAGACCCAAAAGGCCCCGGGAGGTCTCACGCGAAATAGACGAGCAGAATTTCCATTTCGGAGTAGTCTATTTCCTCTCGGGATTTTGGCCTCAAGAGCTTGAAAGGCACCAACAGGCCCCCCAAAGGCCCCAAAAGCCCCTGAGACACCCTAAAGTTAAAACGCTCCAAAAGGCTCTGGGAGGTCTCACGGGATTTGTCGGCACCTCTTTTTTCTCAAGGTCTGCAGAAACCCACAATGTCACTACAAACCGTTCTTTGAAAGAGCATCCAAGATGCGGCTTGCGGCTTTGAGTTTGAGTGCGAACGGGTCATTCCCCTCACAGGGCCGGCTGAGGGTTTTCACATGCCCTGTTCCTAAAAGAGGCAATCACCTCACGGATCTGTGGGAGTTGCCTTTTCTCACCGGGCAGAAGATCGAAGAGGACCACGATGGTGGCCGGGAAGAGTGGCCGACGAACTCGCAAACAAACAACAAAAAACCAAAGCTTTCCTTATATTGTCTTATATTGTCTTAAATTCGAACCCCGACCGGGGCTCCGGGCCCAGCCGGCTTTTGCCGAAAGCCAGCTCCAGGAGCTGGAGCTGCGGCAGCCGGCCCAGGGCTTCCGCCAAAGAGGCCGCGCCCTCGGGGCCTCGGGGGTGGAGCTGCTGGAGCTGAAGTTGACGTGCCGAAAAAAAGCGGGGGGGGGGGGGGGGGGCATCAGGTCAGGGCTATAATGTTGTGCGCGAGTGTTCGGCGTTAAGCACAAACCTAAGGCTCAGCCTCAAAAGATCTGACAACGCTCCAACAAAATTGTGCTGAAGTGGAATCACCCGTAATGTTGTCCTCATCTGTATAAACAAAACCCCAAGCCCGGAACTCAATTATAAGCCCCTGCCTTACTTAAGAAACCCTGGCTCCAGGGCCTGTAGCCTTAAGCCAGCAGACTGTAGGGGCTGAAGGCCGTAAGCCCAAGACTGCCCGGCCTGGAGCCTTAAAGGCAGCCCGATCCCCCCTAAATAGGGGGAGAAAGAATCGATTAAGACGGGGAGGGGGGTTTGATTTTTCAAAACGAGGTCAACATTGTGTCACTCTTCATTCTTAAGGTTTCTAGGGGGTGCAAAGAGTTTCGTATGAACAAGCAGTAACAGAAACCCACTGCTTTTTTGGGTTTTTTGGGGGCGCCTGGGCTCCCGCATGGGGGTAGGAGGCTGCGGCAGCACGCAGCGAACAACAAGCAAACCTTCTGAATACTGCCGCTCGCCCGTTGCCCGCACCGAAACTTCCAAAACTTTGCGATTTCATCGCCGTGGCCCACGACAAGCCCTCCCTAAGGAATTCGTTTAAAGCAATTGCAGGCCCTGACCTCAACGCATTCCCCCCACCCCGGCGAAACCTACGTGAAACCTATACTCACTGGCCAGTACAGGGCGCGACTACAATATGCGACTCCCTGTAGCCCTGGCCCACGGGTACTCCAGAAACATGACCTGAAGAGTGCAAGCTCCGATCGGCACTGCTGCTTTACACTGACGGAGCCCCCGAAACCGGCTTTGTCTGAAAAGGTGGTGGGCAAGTGGCCTTGACATGCTCCAAGACATAACCCGCGCAAGCCACCCACATCTATACATGCTCTTTGCGCGCTCACAAAGGCACCGGCCCCGGGCTCAAGGTTTCGAGCACAAAAGTTGAAGGCTTCCAGGAGGCTTCGGGTCAGCACAAGAGAGCCCACGAGGGTTCGGTCTTGAGGATAGTTCAGAACTCATAAAACCTGGATTTTCGGCACCTGCGCTTTCTATATCGAGGTTGGAGGCAACAGCAGCACGCAGCACAACAAACAAGCTTCCGAGACTGGAACGTGCCCTTTGCCCAAACCCAATCATCGAAACTGGCGATTTCATCGCACACGACAAGTCCCGAATCTTTAAAACGTATTGCAGGCCCTGACATCAACGCAACGCATTCCTCCCAGGTCCCACCCTGGCGTACAAGAAGCTGTCATGGGAACCAAATATATACAGAGTTCACGGCTCAAGCTGTTTCACGTCTAGACTTGCAGCACAGGGCATGTACCTGCTTTAAAGCTCTGGAAGACAAGTGATGGCCCTTGAATGGGAGGTGTTTCTAGCAAGCACCTGGACCTGAAGACGACCTAGGTCTGAACCAGAACAGGTGCAAACATGGCGTAACACAGCTGCACAGCTGTGAGGGCAAGGTGGGGAGACAAAATCCGGCCCCAAACTCCATGAAAGCAAGCACTGTTTCTCGGTTCGAGATGCGGGGAAGCTTCAAATTTCAGGCGGCATGCCTTGAAAAGCAGATGCCAGGCCCCCAAACCCCCAGTGTAAGGGGGCGCTTGGGAGGCGGGGTCGTTTTGTTGGCATAGTACACGTATAAGGATAAGGTGAGGTGGAGCGTGCGCCGCGTCCCACAAGCAAACATCATCGGTTCGGCTTGGGCTATGCGAGACCCAGGCAGTGACTGCATGACACCCCCCCCCCCCCCCCCCCATGGAATTTGGTTGCTGGGTGTCGTTTGCAGTTGCAGAGTGTCTACAGCAAGTGGATTGGACTGCACGTTTTTGCTGTTGTCGGCACCCTTTGTTTCTCTGACAACGCTATTTTCTACTGACCGCTGTCGAGACTTGTTTAGTGCGCTACAGTACAAACAAGATGTGGCCAGGAAAACAGTGGCTTTGTCTTCCGCTCCGGCACCTGCAAGCCCACGGAGACGATCAGTAAGCTACTCCCAAAACCTCCCAAAACATGAGTGCGAACGGGTCATTCCCCTCACGTACGGGGCCGGCCCAGGTTTTTCAAAGGCCATTTTTGCCATCATCCCTCCGCGAATGCTAGAGGAACCGGTATGGTTCGGCATGGGATGCGAGGAAGGCAGTGACTGCACGAGCCGCCCCTGGAATCATTTTTGGACGTCAAGTGATTGGCCACTCTGCTGACAGATTTGGAATAGCTTTCTTAGCCCCGCAAACCCTTCACATCTCAAGGTTTAGGGTCTAGGGATCCGCCGTCACTTCTACGAGCAGCTGGGGTCTCGGGAGTGAGACATGGACACGTAATGGACAAGGAGGAGAGTGAATCATGTACCTCTCTTTATGTACCTCTTTCTGGCATCGACGAGGTTGCCATTCAACATCTTAGAAGGGCCATCGCAGCGGACTGTTGGAGGGGGGAGGGGGGGTACATACTTAGCAGATACTTAGACCCTGAACCCTAAACCCTAAACCCTTTACCCTTCACCCTAAACACTTTACCCTTCACCCTAAGCCCTAAACCCTGTACCCCTCACCCTAAACCCTTCACCCTAAACCTAAACCCTTTACCCTTCACCCTAAACCCTAAACATCTCAGAAGAGACATTGCAGTGGACTGTGGGAGAGGGGGGGGGGGTAACCCTAAACCCTTGACCCTTCACCTGTGGGACCTGCTTCCTGCTTCGAAGATTTGTTTAGGGCCTGTGCTCCATGGCCAGAAGACTTCAGACCCAAAAGGCCCCGGGAGGTCTCACGCGAAATAGACGAGCAGAATTTCTATTTCGGAGTAGTCTATTTCCTCTCGGGATTTTGGCCTCAAGAGCTTGAAAGGCACCAACAGGCCCCCCAAAGGCCCCAAAAGCCCCTGAGACACCCTAGAGTTAAAACGCTCCAGAAGGCTCTGGGAGGTCTCACGGGATTTGTCGGCACCTCTTTTTTCTCAAGGTCTGCAGGGCCTTCGGGCCCACGGCCCAAAGACCCAGCTGATGCTCATGATGCTTTTTTGGGGGTGGTTCTCAAGAGGAGGAAACCTCGTAAATACCTAGCGTTTTGTGGGTTCACGTAAAAACACCCCTAAAATCGCTCATTTTACGCGCTCGAACGGCTTCATGCCTACAAAACACCCGAACAGCAGGACCCCGAGTGCCCTTAAAGGCATTCGGGGTCTTGCTTTTGGGGGTTTCGTGGGCACGCAAGCGTTCAAGCACGTATAATCGGCGTGTTTAGGGGGGTTTTTGCGCGACCTGGGGGAGGCCGCTGATGCTCATGATGCTCCCTTTCCTGGGTCCCAAGAGGCTTCTCTGGAGGTTTTTCGAAAGCAAAACGCGTGTTTAGGATGTTTTTAGGGCTCCCACACCAACCCAGCTACAAACCATTCTTTGAAAGAGCATCCAAGATGCGGCTTGCGGCTTTGAGTTTGAGTGCGAACGGGTCATTCCCCTCACGTGGCCGGCTCAGGGTTTTCACATGCCCGTTCCTTGCCTCCACCCTCTGCGAATGCTCGTAGAGGCACTGGGCCGAGGCCCATTTCGAGAGTGAGCATTGCTTCCAGGACTCTTAGAAGACTACGTAAGTTACCACCTGAGGAGCCTCGCACAAAGCAAGAGAGGCAATCACCCCACGGATCTATGGGAGTTGCCTTTTCTCACCGGGCAGAAGATCGAAGAGGACCACGATGGTGGCCGGGAAGAGTGGCCGACGAACTCGCAAACAAACAACAAAAAACCTAAGCTTTCCTTATATTGTCTTCAATTCGAACCCCGACCGGGGCTCCGGGCCCAGCTGGTTGCTTCGCAAATTCAGCTCCAGCTGCTGGAGCTGCGGCAGCCGGCCCAGGGCTTCCGCCAAAGAGGCCGCGCCCTCGCTGCCTCAGGGTGGAGCTGCTGGAGCTGAGGTCACGTGCCGGAAAAGGGGGCATCAGGTCAGGGCTACATAGCTAAGCTGGTTTCTTCCAGTTTAGAAACAAGGTTTTTTCCGCGTTCATCATTTAATTTGGTCCCTGGGGTGTTGGGTCTTCACAAACGGTTCATAGCTGAAGCGGTCTCTTCCGATTTAGAAACCAGCTGTCTGTAGAAACGCGCGCGGCCTTGCGGGGCGCGGTTTCGGGCCAAGTTTCTGGTAGTCACAGGGGTTCAAGGCCTGGGAGTCACCCAGAGGGTCAGTCATGATTCAGTCTTCAGGTTTCTCGGGGTCGTACACACAAACAGCTGGGCTGCCACTCGCAGCAAACCTCACACTTTTAGATGCGGGGTTTGCTTTACCTCGCCCCCAAAGCCGGCAGACATGGACACGTAATGGTCAAGGAGGAGAGTGAATCATGTACCTCTCTTTATGTACCTCTTTCTGGCATCGACGAGGTTGCCATTCAACATCTTAGAAGGGCCATCGCAGCGGACTGTTGGAGGGGGGAGGCGGGGGTACATACTTAGCAGATACTTAGACCCTGAACCCTAAACCCTAAACCCTTTACCCTTCACCCTAAACACTTTACCCTTCACCCTAAGCCCTAAACCCTGTACCCCTCACCCTAAACCCTTCACCCTAAACCTAAACCCTTTACCCTTCACCCTAAACCCTAAACATCTCAGAAGAGCCATTGCAGTGGACTGTGGGAGAGGGGGGGGGGTAACCCTAAACCCTTGACCCTTCACCTGTGGGACCTGCTTCCTGCTTCGAAGATTTGTTTAGGGCCTGTGCTCCATGGCCAGAAGACTTCAGACCCAAAAGGCCCCGGGAGGTCTCACGCGAAATAGACGAGCAGAATTTCTATTTCGGAGTAGTCTATTTCCTCTCGGGATTTTGGCCTCAAGAGCTTGAAAGGCACCAACAGGCCCCCCAAAGGCCCCAAAAGCCCCTGAGACACCCTAAAGTTAAAACGCTCCAAAAAGCTCTGGGAGGTCTCACGGGATTTGTCGGCACCTCTTCTTTCTCAAGGTCTGCAGAAACCCACAACATCACTGCAAACCATTCTTTGGAAGAGCATCCAAGTTGCGGCTTGCGGCTTTGAGTTTGAGTGCGAACGGGTCATTCCCCTCACGTGGCCGGCTCAGGGTTTTCACATGCCCTCTTCCTTGCCTCCACCCTGCGAATGCTCGTAGAGGCATTGGGCCGAGGCCCATTTCGTGAGTGAGCATTGCTTCCAGGACTCTTGGAAGACTAGGTTACTTCTGAGGAGCCTCGGAAAAAGCAAGAGAGGCAATCACCCCACGGATCTGTGGGAGTTGCCTTTTCTCACCGGCAAAGATCGAAGAGGACCACGATGGTGGCCGGGAAGAGTGGCCGACGAACTCGCAAACAAACAACAAAAGAGTCTTAAAGGGGGGTTCTTTTTTGGCACAGTACAAGCACCAGCATATCAGAGGTGGGAGCCAAGCACAAACCTCAGTGATTCGGCATGCACCAGGCCCCCCTGGAATCATTCTTGGCTGTCGAATGAATGGCCTCTCTGCTGACAGATTTGTGTGTTTGCAGTTTGCCGTGCCTACGACTAGGTCGGCTTTTGGGATTGGACCTCACTTTTTGACTTTGTCGGACAACAAAAAACCAAAGTTTTCCTGAACTTGTCTTCAATTCGAACCCCGACCGGGGCTCCGGGCCCAGCTGGTTGTTGCTGAAACCCAGCATCAGCTGCTGGAGCTGCGGCAGCCGGCCCAAGGCTTCCGCCAAAGAGGCCCCGCCCTCGCTGCCTCAGGGTGGAGCTGCTGGAGCTGAAGTTGACGTGCCGCAAAAAGGGGGCATCAGGTCAGGGCTATAATGTTGTGCGCGAGTGTTCGGCGTTAAGCACAAACCTAAGGCTCAGCCTCAAAAGATCTGACAACGCTCCAACAAAATTGTGCTGAAGTGGAATCACCCGTAATGTTGTCCTCATCTGTATAAACAAAACCCCAAGCCCGGAACTCAATTATAAGCCCCTGCCTTACTTAAGAAACCCTGGCTCCAGGGCCTGTAGCCTTAAGCCAGCAGACTGTAGGGGCTGAAGGCCGTAAGCCCAAGACTGCCCGGCCTGGAGCCTTAAAGGCAGCCCGATCCCCCCTAAATAGGGGGAGAAAGAATCGATTAAGACGGGGAGGGGGGGTCTATTTTTCTTAAGGTTTCTAGGGGGTGCAAAGAGTTTCGTATGAACAAGCAGTAACAGAAACCCACTGCTTTTTTGGGTTTTTTGGGGGCGCCTGGGCTCCCATGCATGGGGGTAGGAGGCTGCGGCAGCACGCAGCGAACAACAAGCACACCTTCTGAATACTGCCGCTCGCCCGTTGCCCGCACCGAAACTTCCAAAACTTTGCGATTTCATCGCCGTGGCCCACGGCAAGCCCTCCCTAAGGAATTCGTTTAAAACAATTGCAGGCCCTGACCTCAACGCATTCCCCCCACCCCGGCGAAACCTACGTGAAGCCTATACTCGCTGGCCAGTACAGGGCGCGACTATAATATGCGACTCCCTGTAGCCCTGGCCCACGGATACTCCTGAAACATGCCCGGGGCTCAGAAACTACGACCCCCGTCCACCAGATACAGGGTTCCAAGTTCAAAATGTTCAAGTCCCACCTGAAGAGTGCAAGCTCCGATCGGCACTGCTGCTTTACACTGACGGAGTCCCCGAAACCGGCTTTGTCTGAAAAGGTGGTGGACAAGTGGCCTTGACATGTTCCAAGACATCACCCGCGCAAGCCACCCACATCTATACATGCTGTTTGCGCGCGAATGCTCACAAAGGCACCGGCCCCGGGCTCAAGGTTTCGAGCACAAAAGTTGAAGGCTTCCAGGAGGCTTCGGGTCAGCACAAGAGAGCCCACGAGGGTTCGGTCTTGAGGATAGTTCAGAACTCTAAGACTGAAATAAAACCTCGATTTTTCGGCACCTGCGCTTTCTATATCGAGGTTAAAGGCAACGGCAGCACGCAGCACAACAAACAAGCTTCCGAGACTGGAACGTGCCCTTTGCCCAAACCCAACCATCGAAATTGGCGATTTCATCGCACACGACAAGTCCCGAATCTTTAAAACATATTGCTGGCCCTGGCATCAACGCAACGCATTCCTCCCAGGTCCCACCCTGGCGTACAAGATGAATTGGCATGGTGGCCGACACTTAAAAACTTCAGGGAAGCTGTCATGGGTTCACGGCTCAAGTTGTTTCACCTCTAGACTTGCAGCACAGGGCGTGTACCTGCTTTAAAGTTCTTAAGTGGAGGAGCCCGAACAAGCAGCCTTTGTTTGAGAAGCTGGAAGACAAGTGATGGCCCTTGAATGGGAGGTGTTTCTAGCAAGCACCTGGACCTGAAGACGACCTAGGTCTGAACCAGAACAGGTGCAAACATGGCGTAACACAGCTGCACAGCTGTGAGGGCAAGGTGGGGAGACAAAATCCGGCCCCAAACTCCATGAAAGCAAGCACTGCTTTTCGGTTCGAGATGTGGGGTTTGCTCTCTCCCCCAAAACCGACCCAAAACTCCACTGGGTCGAAGTTTCAAATTTCAGGCGGCATGCCTTGAAAAGCAGATGCCAGGCCCCCAAGGCCCCCAGTGTAAGGGGGCGCTTGGGAGGCGGGGTCGTTTTGTTGGCATAGTACGCGTATAAGGATAAGGTGAGGTGGAGCGTGCGCCGCGTCCCACAAGCAAACATCATCGGTTCGGCCTGGGTTATGCGAGACCCAGGCAGTGATTGCATGACACCCGCCCCCCCCCCCCCCCATGGAATTTGGTTGCTGGTTGTCGTTTGCAGTTGCAGAGTGTCTACGGCTAGTGGATTGGACTGCACCTTTTTGCTGTTGTCGGCACCCCTTGTTTCTCTGACACCGCTATTTTCTACTGACCGCTGTCGAGACTTGTTTACTGCGCTACAGTACAAACAAAGATGTGGCAAGGAAAACAGTGGCTTTGTCTTCCGCTCCGGCACCTGCAAGCCCACGGAGACGATCAGTAAGCTACTCCCAAAACCTCCCAAAACATGAGTGCGAACGGGTCATTCCCCTCACGTACGGGGCCGGCCCAGGTTTTTCAAAGGCCATTTTTGCCATCATCCCTCCGCGAATGCTAGAGGAACCGGTGCAAGGCTCCAGGTCTCGAGAGGTGTTGAGTGCTTGCTGGACTGTTTTAAAAATCTTACCACTTGGGAAACCTCGCAAGAGCAAGAGAGCCAAACCGTCACGGGTCACCCAAAGCTCGAAGGGAACACGAGTTGCCGCAAGAGCAGCCAACGAACTCGCGAGCAAACAAAGAAAGCCCAAGCTGTCCCCTTACTGTGTCTTACATTCCGAACCCCGACCGGGGCTCCGGGCCCAGCTGGTTGTTTCTCAAATCCAGCTGCAGCTCCTGGAGCTGCGGCAGCCGGCCCAGGGCTTCCGCCAAAGAGGCCGCGCCCTCGGAGCCTCGGGGGGTGGAGCTGCTGGAGCTGAGGTCACGTGCCGAAAAAAATGGGCTTCAGGTCATGGCTATCTCGAAAGTTTCAATGCGAGCGCTCGGCGTTGAGGATTGTTGCCGTTAAGTTCCCCACGAGTTTCCAGATCGTCTTTAAGGCAGACAAAAAGGACCAGGCTGAGGCAAGCTCACCCGGCTCAGTGGCTTTGCTTTTCGGGCAAGCTTGCGCCAATCCCCCACACAGTCTTGCGACATGCTCGTCACGGCCATCTGCTACGACGAAGCTCGCAACATCTTCGCAGCCCATGCCCCTGAGCCCCGGGCGGATCCCAACTTCGTCGAGGTCGACGTACAGCTTCCTGAGGTTCGGGAGCTGCGGCAAGGCCGACGCCAGCACCCCGACATCCTCACCTCACATCGCGCATGCAGCAGCCGCAATCAATCGAAGCGGGGCCTCGGCTCTGCACAGGGCCTCAGAGTCGCAAGTGCCGGGGCCGACGCCGAGCCCGGTACTCATCAGGTTCAGAATCAAGCACAGCGCCCCGAGCGCCTCGGCTGCGCGCGCTTGCTCTTCTCGGCCCCCAACCTCTCCCCGGCCGGACCCGGCACCGACCCCTCAACCTCCTGACCGACGGGAGCCTGAGAATCAAGGCAGCGCGTGAGCCATGCAAACCTGCGCACGAAGTCAGCTAAGGGCACCTTGAGCTCGGGCAGGGCCGCGGCCGCGTCCTCCACGGTGCGGAAACCTCCGAAGACACAAAAAACTGAACCGGCCCACAGCGCATGCATCCACACCCATCCGCACCCCGCAGGATGCCCTTTATTCTAGGTGTACTGTCACTATTCACTATAAGTCTGCTTCGGGCTTCGTGTTGTGCACTTCTGATGCGTCTGTCGTGGTACACGAAATGGAGAATCTCAAAAGTGCTGAGTGCGGGTGAGAGGCTCCGCTCGTCCCTGGCCAGCGGGTTGAACTTCAGGCCCGAGATCTCCATCTGGCATTCCCGCGCGTCCCAGACCGTGGAGTCTGCCTGGTTTGTGCTGGCCTCGTAGGGCCGCTTGGCCTCTCTATGCCGCTGCGGCCTCTCAGAGCTGCCCTCCTTGACGGCTTCCTCGCTCTTCCGGTCTTCGGCTCCGGCAGTGGCTCCGACAAACTTGTCCACCCGTGTCCTTTGCGCCGCTAGCGTGTTCTTGGGGCTGGTCTCCTGTTGGGGCAGTGCTCCGGTACTTTTGAACTTCACCTTTCCCAAAAACTCCAACCACCCGCCGGGCACGTGCTCGTTCACGACCACAGCCAGGAGCTGGGCCCTCGTCAGGCCCCGGTAGAGCCGCGCCCTCGTCTCCAGATCTTGCTGGCTGCCTTCGATCGCCGCATCCAGCGCCACGGCGATCACCACCAGCATTTCGAGCCCGTCCACCTTGTCGATGGAGTCGATGACAACGCACTCCGTGCTCTCCTGCCTCCGGAGCTGATGGCCGTGGAGCCGTGGCGGCAGCCGGCTGAGGGAGTCCTGGAAAGACACAAGCTGCACCCGGCGGTGAAGCAACTCGCTCTGAAGGCGTTTCTGGAGGGACGTCTCAAGGTTTTTTGCGAACTTGTCGTCGGGCCCAAGGATGGCCACCCGGCGGTGCCAGCTGACTCCCGGGAAGCTTTGCTCCACGTGGCGCAGGGCCTTGACCACGTGCAGCGCGTAGGACGCGAAGAGATCCATGCCGGATTCGGGGGGCGAAGTTGTCCTGCAGCCTTCCCTGTTAGAGCCGTCGCATGCATCCTGAAGCTCATCAAGTGCTGGCCTGAAGATGAAGGCCTTCAGCGGCGGCCCGTCTGCCCCAATGGACGCGGTCACCTCACCACGGTCGAGGGGGAGCTGGAAGGCTGCAGCCCCCGCCACGATCCTCTTGGTGCTCCGCACCACCTCCGTGAGCCGGACTCGCTTCAGGTCCGTCGGAAAGGCCTGGTCCACCTCGGACGACTGGGAGTCGTCGGACAGCAGCAGCTTCGCCTTGCACCGGGGGAGCTCCTGCTCCAAAAAAGGGGGCACCTCGCGCGCACGGAAGATCTTGTGGGCTTCATCGAGCACCAACAGGTCCAAGGGCTCTGCCGCCTCATTCTGCAGCGGCGGGCAGCGGATGTGACCATCTTCCAGTCTGGCTGAAATCTTCGCGCTGTAGGGTGCGTGCATGAGCACCAGCCCGGAAAGCATCTTGTTGATCTCCGCCAGGAAGTCCGGGGCTGCCTGCGGCCCACACCGCGTGCTTGCTTTTGCTTCGAGTTGAGCCAGACGTCGCATTGCCAACCACTGAACGAAGTGGTACCCGAGCTCCTTGGAGGTGATGCGTACAGGACCCGGGTTGACGGGCTTTCGCTCAGCACGTCCAGCACCCGCTGGATGCCAACGAAGGTCTTCCCAGCCCCAGCCGGGGCGCACAAGTGGACGTCCGGCGCGCCCTCAAGCTCCTTGAGCTTCTCCTCTTGGTGTGCTGTCATCTCTGATGCCTGCAAAAGGCTGGCTTCGTACATCTCCAGAAACCTGGCCTTGTCCACTTGCAGCTGCCACTCCGGGAACTTCTTCTGCAAGCCAAAGGGCCCAAAGTTCAGCTGCTTCTCCACCTCGCCACTGAGCACCGCGTCCCGCAGCGTGTGCAGGGCCGTCACATGCGCGATGGCGACCTGGACGCCCAGCGCGGGGGCGCCCGTGAGCAACCTGCTGGGCTGGCACGACTGCACCTCCACGCCTGGCAAGGCTTTCTCCAAGGCCTCCTTGAGGGGCTCCAGGCCTCAGGGCCAGGCGAAAAGAATGGATAAAGCACCAAACCGGTTTCGTGAACTTGCTTTCGGGGACCCTGCGACTCCCTTTTTGCCAGACCCCCGTGAGAAATAAAGGAACAGTATCTGGTATACATTTGTGTGGACATTCAGGGCTGTTGCAGACAGGCTGGTCTCACATGCAGGGTCTTCTGCATTTTGGATAGATGGCAACTTCCAGCGCACTTGGACTTGGCCAGGACTTGGCCTCACATGGAAAAAGCTGCGGCCACAGAAGCCTCTCTGAGGCCCCAGCCCACTGTGTCAAGCAGCGTCTCCATCTCGTTCTCGGGACGTCGTAGCATGTGGGTCTGAAAGGTGGTCTTCGGGTCGTTGTAGGAGACTTCCCACCGGTTGGCGCCGGCTTGCTTCACAAGTTTGCACCTCCGCCACGTGTCGCCATGAAGCGCATCGACCATGCGGCCGACAGGGAACTCGTCCCGAAGGAACTCCGCGACGTCCACGGCGTCGTACTTCCAGCCATTGGAGTCGGCTGTGACGAGTTCGCACTTTTGTGAACCTCCCAATCCGATGTTATCCCAAAGCTTGGTCTCGGGCTTGCACAGGTTCTCCATGCTTACCTGGGGTTGGGCAGACACGTGTTATGAGCTATGCGGTTACGTCCCGAAAGCTTTAGAGTGAGCTCTTACAGCACGCCACGAGTTGGAGGAAGACGGCGAAGTCTTTTGTAAGACGGTGCCCCCCACCTTGCCCAGGTTGGCTTGGCCTTCGAAGAAGACGGCTTTGAGGCGCTGGCCCTTCTCGACCGCTTGCTTCACCTATATGCATTGAAGTAATTTTCACGGAAAGAGTATACCTGTACCTTGTGCTGCTCCTCGCATTATTATAGGAAAACAAGGACGCCAGAGTATGCGGCTCAACTAAGCAAAAGCCCAGCCACCTTGGACAGCCAGGCCTTGTACCAGGCGCACCCCCAAGAGGCCCGCCGGCCGTTTTGATTCCATGCTTCCTCGGCTCGTGCCTCGGCCTCTGCACGCTCTTCCGGCGTGGCGTCCTTGTGCACCAGCACGGCGTTCGTGGCCCGGGCGTGCTTCTCCTTCTGCTCCCGGGTTTCGTCTGTGTACTCCAACAAGTACCCGAAGCACTTGAAGTCGCCTGAGGCGGAGTTGGGGGATTTCTGTGCAAGTGAGGACGTGTTTTTACCGGAGGGGTATGTCGGGAAGAGAGCCCGGAGAAAATTACTTGAAGCCATTCCCAAATCAACCCCAGTCACGCTCTCCGTAGATCCTGTGGCAAAAGCATGGGCGGTCCTTGCACTCTGGGTCAGGCGCGTGCTTGCCCAGACCTCAGCAAAGAAAGGGGGGCCACAGGTTTTTTTGTCTAGGGTTCTCGAAGCACTCTGGGATCCTTCTTGCCACATCTCTCCACGCCGTTCGAACGCGCGGTTCTGGGGCCCCCACCATCCTCGGGGCTGCACAGGAAGACGCAGGCGACCGACTCGTGGCGGTACAGCTTCGTCAGCGCATCCCAGCCCGCGGCGTACTTCCCCGGAAAACTGAACCAGCAGACGGAGGCGTCTTCCTTAATGTCGCCATGGAAACTTTCGGTGCTGAGCTGCTGTTGGGCCGTGGTCACCGCGGGCTGGGCCGCCAGTGTCAGATGCAGCGTTTCGCGAAGAGAATGAGTTGTCCGACTTCCGGGTTTGGCCTGGCAGCAGGGGCCCCCAGCAGGGCTTCAAAAAGACTCTGCACGAGAGCCCTGCGAGCTGCTTACTACAAGTCCCTGCCCTGTAGTACCGGAGAGTCCGTGACGGCAGATGCTGTCTCATAGGCTGCATCCCAAACTCTGAGTCTTGCTATGCCCAAAACTACAAAACCCAAAGTAGTCCAGACTTCAGGTTCCATGTTCCTGCCCTTTGACGGCCTCCCCGCTGACGTGAGCTTGCAGCTCCGCAGGCGCGGCTTCGGGATCCTGTCGCAGGGCCGGCGTCATCAGTGACCGTCAGTCACCTTCGAGCTCAGCTACTACTAAGCCTGGCTACACTGCCACACAGAGCAGTGGGGGAAGTGCTCAGGAGAGTCAGACGAGGGAAGAGCTCATCCAACCCTCACGCGAGACGACTCGCCATAAGCGCACAAGAAGACGATTGCGTGGAAGACAGCAGAAACAGGGGGTCTTGTGATCTTGTGTCATCAGGGATTCCGCGTTCCGTATTTCTTGCAGCACCGCATGCTTCCACAAGAGGCCATCTTTTCACATATTCCAGTATGAAGCCTCTGCAGGCCCTTCAAACTTGTATACGGCAATCACCGTACGAGATCGTATGGTGTGGTCTTAATTCAAGCTCAAGGGCAGGGTTCTGAAAGACGAGTGTTGTGGCACCAGCCTGCACCTGTCGTTTGTGTCCCACATCATTTAAGAGGTGGAGTCGTGAGATGGATGGTTGCTCTGACCCAGACACGTCGGAAGAGACTGGACATCGGCAGCGCCTTTGCGTCCTGGCTGGCCGGGCTACCCGGTTTTGAGAATAACCGATAGCCAAGGACAAATAAAGTGCAAGCAGCTGCATCAGACTTCCCCAACCAGAATACCCAATCTCATCCGGACAGTTCGCCATGGTGACTGTCATCACGACTGGTAGCTTCTGTGCGTTCGCCAACCAAGTGCAAAGGCCTGATCTTTCACTTCAGGTGCCGCCTGCAGCAGCTTTGAGGAAGGCTTGGGGTTCTGGGTCGAGGCCTGCCAGTTTGGTTTGAGGGGCTGCCGCGTGCACCATGGAAGCTCCGGTTGACGATAGACGGGATGTGCTACGGACATGCCTTCAAAATAAGTGGCGTAATCTAATAGTACGTAGCAGTCTAGGAGTCTAGGCGTAGTCGTAATCGTCGTCGTCCTTCATCGTCGTCATAGCAGTAGTAGCAATCATCATAGTCATGGAAAAAGCCGTATGAGTAGACTATGAGTAGCAACTGTTGCAGTAATCGGTGCAGCAGAGGTTCTAATAGTCGTAGATGTTATAAGTTATAAAAGTAAGAGTTGTGGCAATGCTAGGATCATGGGCTGTTAAGGGGGGGGGGGGGAGGCCCCCCCACAAGTACCTTTAGCAGGGGGTTCTGGCACGGCCAAGTTCTTTTCTTAGGGTTGTCGGCACACAAGGCAGAAAAGTACTTGTTGGGGGCCCCCCATGTACTTATTCAAAGGCTTGTCGCAACCACTGCAGCGCGTACCCCCTTGAATCCCCTTGAAACCCCTAGTCGATGATCCCTTGCCACCGACTCAAAAAGCAGTGACGTTGTGTAGTTGTGCGATGTTGCGCGTTCTGTGTGCTTGCTCTTCGCAGAAATTCACTGTTCAGTCATGTTCAGTTCGCTGTGCAGCGCGCCGTCAGTCCATCTTATCAGCATCAAGCCCTTTCAATCCAATCCCGCTTCATTTGCCCCTCCAACCAAGCCCTTCCCGCCTGCCAGCCAACCCCTATGAGACCCAACTAAGCCCTTTGAAGGTCTTTCACTTGTGGCTCCCAAGCCATGTTCGGCCCACAGACTGCCCAACCAAGCCCTTTCAAGGTGGGTCCCGAAATGAAAACCTACTGCATTTTGTGGGTCCCGGCGACAAGCCCGTTCCAAACCCACAAAACGCAGCCTTCCCAGTCTACCGTCCAGCCCCTTCCACCAAACCCTTCCCGCCTGCCAACCAGCCCCTATGAGGCCCAACTAAGCCCTTTGAAGGTCTTTCACTTGTGGCTCCCAAGCCATGTTCGGCCCACAGACTGCCCAACCAAGGCTGCCGGATCAAAAAAAACAAAAAAGGAGCAACAAAAAGACTACGCAGCCCAGGATCAAAAAATAAAAAAACAACCCTGAAAACGTTCGAGTACTAAAACTCGATTTTTGGTACGTTTTCGGAACCCGATCGAGGACCCTCTCACACGAAACGCGTGTCGAGGCGCTAAACCTCGAGTTTTGGAAAGGTTTTCCGGGCACGATTGACGACCCTCCCTCTCACACGAAACGCATCTCGAGGCGCCAAAACTCGAGTTTTGGGACGTTTTCGGAGCACGATCGACAACCCCCTCACACGAAACGCATCTCGAGGCGCTTAAACTCGAGTTTTGGTACGTTGCTCGCGACGCGATCGACCAATATATTATGCATCTCTATATATTATTTATTTATATTCATGTTAATCTTAATATGAATATTAATAGTAATATCAATAATAATATTACCATAAATATTACTATTAATATTAATATTAATATTAATATTAATATTAATATTAATATTAATATTAATATTAATATTAATATTAATATTAATATTAATATTAATATTAATATTAAATAATAATATTAATATTAATATTAACATTAAAATTCATATGAACATTTGTCTTCATATTATATTAACATAACATATCATGTACGATATAATACAATATATTATATTATCAAGGAATATATAATATAATATTTTTAAAAAAATATTTAAACATATGATATAAGATACATTATGAATAATATAATACAATAACATAGAATACACTATAATGTAATATAATTTAAGATAATAGTTTATGATATAATATCATATAATATAAACTATTTCTTTTATAATACATAACATATAATATATAATATTTAATATTTAATGTCTAATGTCTATATATTATCTAACATATATATATACTGTATATAATAAGATATATATATATAGATATAATACATGATATTAAATATCTAAGACCTAATTTTAAAATATCTAATACATAATAATGGTAGTATATAATAAATAACATATAAAATATAGTATACAATATATAATATATCAGTAGTAGTAGTAGTAGTAGTACTAATAGTAATAATAGTTGTTGCTGTAGTAGTAGTAGTAGTAGTAGTAGTAGTAGTAGTAGTAGTAGTAGTAGTAGTAGTAGTAGTAGTAGTAGTAGTAGTAGTAGTAGTAGTAGTAGTAGTAGTAGTAGTAGTAGTAGTAGTAGTAGTAGCAGCAGTAGCAGTAGTAATAGTAGTAGTAGTAGTAGTAGTAGTAGGAGCAGCAGCAGCAGCAGTAGTCGTAATCGTAGTCGCAGGAGAAGTAGTAGTAGCAGTAGTAGTAGTAGCAGTAGTTGTAGTAGTAGTAGTAGTAGTAGAAAAAGACCCCCAGTTGCAAACACAATGCTCGCATCATGGGTCTCGAAAAGACGTATGCTTTGAAGCAAGCTTGCGCGATTTGAAAAAGCGGGGTCTGGGGGGGGTGCAGCCCCCCCAACACGCAAACACAATGCTCGCGTCATTAATTTCGAAAAAAAAAAACGCTTATTTTTCGAAGCAAGCTTGCGCGACTTGAAAAGCGGGGGGGTTGGGGGGGGCGCAGCCCCCCCCATTTGCAAACACAATCCTCGCATCATGGCTTTCGACACACGCGTATGCGTTGAAGCAAGCGGTTGCGACTTAAAAAAAGAAGCCAAGAAGCCAAGAAGCCAAAAAGCTAAAAGCCGAGGAGAGCCAGGAAGCCAAGAAGCCAAGAAGGCAACAAGCCAAGAAGCCGGGAAGCCAAGAGTTCCACTCGGAAAACGTGCCAAAACTCAGGGCTTTAGCGCCTCGAGATGCGTGTCGTGTGAGAGGGTCGTCCATCGTGCTCTGAGAACGTACCAAAACTCGAGTTTTTGCGCCTCGAGACGCGTTTCGTGTGAGAGGGTCGTCGATCGCGGCCTTGTTTTTTTTTGATCCTTTTTCATTTTCTTTTTGATCCTTTTCTATTTTCTTTTTGATCCTTTTCTATTTTTTTTTGATCCCTATCCCCCCAACCAAGCCCCTTCAAGGTCCACAACTTCTGGGTCCCGAAATGAAAACCTACTGCATTTTGTGGGTCCCGGCGACAAGCCCGTTCCAAACCCACAAAACGCAGCCTTCCCAGTCTACCGTCCAGCCCCTTCCACCAAACCCTTCCCGCCTGCCAACCAGCCCCTATGAGGTCCAACTAAGCCCTTTGAAGGTCTTTCACTTGTGGCTCGTGACTGGCCCAAGCCATGCTGCCCAACCAAGCCCTTTCAAGGTCCACAACTTCTGGGTCCCCCTTACAGAGCCCGCATGCGTGAGCCCACCTCTCTGCCGTGACAGCAAGCGCCCTCGCCGTCTCTATGACTAAACCATCCTAAACCCTTCAAACCAAATATTTTGTAGTCAGATTTACGGAAAAAGCCTTTTCTTTTCAATGGCTCGTTTAGAGATTTTGCAGCATAGACCGGCAAGTGGCCAAATCTGCAGGCTGGTTGGCAGACGGGAAGGGCTTGGTTGAAGGGGCTGGATGGCAGACTGGGAAGGCTGCGTTTTGTGGGTCCTGGACTGGCTTGTCGCCGGGACCCACAACATGCAGTAAAGTTTCACTTCGGGGCCCAGAAGGTCTGGCCTTGAAACGGCTTGGTTGCTTGGTTGGGCAGTTTGTGGTGGTCACGAGCCACAAGTGAAAGACCTTCAAAGGGATTAATTGGGCCTCATATGGCAGGCGGGAAGGGCTTGGCGGCAGGGAGTGGACGGCGACTGGTACTGCGTGAAAAAGCACAGGGCCCTGGTACCCCCCCCCAGTCAATAAGAAAAAGAACTTGAAAAGCACGTTCTTTAGGGTACCCCCCCACCCCCCCCCCAAGCACTTTTTAACGGACCCCTGATATGCTAGGTGCCTGAACATCTCCCTTGCAGTCGAACTTGCAGCAACAGAGAATGCAGCAGCAGCCAGAGGTAAGAGCAACAACTTCAACAGTTCTTGTGGATTACGAAGAAGCCCGAAGCCCAGAAACTGGGGGGGCAGCTTAGAGTTGGCTCTTGCAGACTCATGCCCCAAAAATGCACCCTGCCTCTCCGGGCACATTCAAAGCTGCTGCCTGCATGCGCATGCACAGAAGAGCTATAGGAGCAGCACAAGAACAAATATCACGGTGAGATATGACAGCACAGTAGATGCCGCATTCCAAACTCCGACTTCCACCCCCCCCCCCCTCAAAACAAAGACACACAAACACAACAAAAAGCGCGAACGTATACAAGTGTGGTCCAAAGAACGTGGAACTCTGGCGATTCTTTCTTGGTCTTCTTGGGTCACGAGATGCCATGACTCACGCTTGTGATTCCTGTTTGGCGGCCTCCCCGCCGACGTGAGCTTGCAGCTCCGCAGGCGCGGCTACGGGATCCTGTCGCAGGGCCAGCGCCCAGAGAGAAAGGGAAGTGCTCCAGGAGAAAGATCCAACCATGATCGAAGTCAACCGGCTATTCTAAGGCACGCAGGATGACAATTGCCAAGACAACTGTAGCTGCATGTCTCGCACCGCAATGGATTCCAGACCTTTACAGCACAGTATGTTTCCACAATGTGCCGCAGCTTAACAATCTAGTATACCACCTCTGCATGCCCTTACAATTACACTGCGCGACATCGCACAAATCAAAGCTCAATGGTAGGGCGAAAAAATGAAGTTGTGGCATCAGCCCGCACCTGTGGTTGGTGTGGCTCCTTCTCGTCCTGGTGCACACATCTAGGTGAGAGTTGCGAGTGGAATCTGAGCAGTAGTACCAGGCTGGGAATTGGATAGGAAGACATGGATACCTCACTTCTTGCAGCACAGCTGTTTCCACAACATGCCGTAGCCACAAATTCTGTGATAAATCTCCGCATGCCATTAATACTGTACATTACAGAACAAAATCAACCTGCAGATACCTGTAGCATGGTGATCCCAAGATCGTATAGCGTGGTCTGTGCGTGCCACACCGCGGAATTGCTCAAAGTTCAACCACAGGATTCTGAGAGGTGAAATTCTGGCACCAGCCTGCAGCCTGCACCTCGAGTTAAAGTGGCACATCTATATGGGGGATGAGCTGAAGGTCCGTCGTCAACTACTCTGGTACAGTTTCGAGATGGCTGGCTGCTCAAGTGCAATCGGGTCTGACCCTGACACGTCGGAAGAGACTGGACACCAGTCCTGGAGCACCGCCATGGCCGACGACCGCGTCTCAGGCAGCCCCTTGATCTCCTGGCTAGCCGGGCTTCCGGGTCTTAAAAATCCCGGATAGGTGAAGCATGAAACCCTTCCTGTGCTGCGAAACCCTCAGTTCCATGAAGTCAATGCAACTACCGGGACACCCCAGCTTGCTCCTCATGCACCTCATCTGCGTCAGCCTGCTACGCAAGCAGCTGCATCAGGCTCCCAAACCATGGTACCCAATCCCATCCGGGCAGATCGCTAGAGGGACTAATCAGGACTGGTTGCTTCGGTGAGTGTTTAAGGGCAAAGCAAAGGCCAGGCCACATCTTTCACTTGAGGCACTGCCTGCACAAGTTTTGAGGAAGGCTTGGAGTTCCGGGGTTGGGCCTGCGCAGGCCTGTTATAGGTCTGAAGGGCTGCAAAGCACTCAAACGTGTTACTTGTTTGCATGCAACTCCAAAGTAAAATGTTCTGTAGCCAGGACGCGGCCCTGGGCCCTCAAACAACCAGCAGTTCTCGAATCAAAGGCTTGGCGCGACCTAATCTTGATACAGGTCAAGAGCATGTCAATGGCATGTCAAGACCTCTGCCCCCCTTGCACCATGTTCCAAAGTGGCTGCTAGAATTCCCAGAACTCCCTGAGCTTTGGCTTCGCCTGGGCTGCGCAATCGTGGCCCGGAGTCGAGGCAGGTGCCCTCGGTCTCCAGAACGGTCCAACATGCTCTCAAACTCAATTCACCATCAATAGAATATTTATTATCCATTCAAAGAATCTGATGTTGGCACTGTCATTTGTGCCCCCCAGATGTACCTTTCTGCTCTTCTTGCACCCTGCGTTGTACTATGTTGTAATGCTGAAGCCTTGTGAATACAGCCGATGGTGTGCCCCGCTCTCGTACTTCCTTCGGAGCGGTTAAAGCTCGCGTCCTCCCCAGAATCCGACCCAAAAGCCTGCCTCCTGTGGCCCTTTTGAGGCTCCGGCGCTCTGGGCTCGGCCGGGTATCCTGCAGATGCTTCCATCCTCAGCCCGACACCAATGAGTCGATGAGCTCTTTGGTGGTTCTTGCTTCTGGCTCAGGGATAGGGGGAGTTCGGGGGCTCTTGTGTCTTGGCTGACTTCTGAACCCCTCCTAAAAGTTTAACTTTTGGTCTCCTTACTGTCGTTTCTACAAAAACCCAAAAAGTTAAAGTCCGAAGAGCCAGCCAGAAGAAAGCCAAGGTGTCTTCGGGATGGCTTCGAAACAGGAGAGGACATCCCAAGAATTGCAGAGTTGAAGGTGCTCAAGGGCTTCTTCGCGAAGGACAATTTGCGTACTTTGGAAAGGATTGCCATTTGCAACTAACTACCCACAATCCCGGAATACCCAACGGGGGACCTCTTCGGCTACATGTTGGGAAGGTTCCACGAGAGCGTGGAAAACGTGAGAGAAGAGGATCTCGGAACTCCACATCTGAATCTCGCTTGCTACCTTTCCAGCGGCATAGACGACGTCAATGTGCGGGGGGGCTGGGCTTGCTATTCTCCGGACGACTGCCTCATCGTCAAGCCTAAGCAGAGGCTCCGGCGGCGGCGATACGGTGTCCTCTGCGGTGCTGATGGCTTGACGGAAGTTTTGGGCGCAGCCGCTGAGGCGATCAGGGTTCCAGTCCATGCTTCAGGTTATTCTTGAATCTGTCTCGGTACAGCACATCAACAGTCTGAAAGAAACTCGGATGCCACTGCGCGGTGTCTTGTCTAAATAGCCTTCGATGCCGATGCTACTCCATACAAGCCAGGCAGGAAGGTCAACAAACAACTGTACGTAAAGCAGGAACCCTCAACCCTAAACTGACTGCATGCCTAGAGAGGGCCATGAGCACGGGCCTGCGTCGCACGCACTGCCCGCATGCCCTGGAGTTCGGAGACCTCCTTTGCATAAAGGTACCATGCAAAAAGCGTCATAATGTGCCTAAAGACCTTTCAACGCTGGTTTTCTCAAGGCGTCGTTTGTCAGCTCTTATTTGCTGGTCCCCTCCCTGGAAGCCTCCTCCCGACCCGATCCCTTGTCAATAAAAAAAGCAAGCTGCTTGTGCTGGCACCACGACAGCTTTTGGCCAACACTCATATCAAGGCTCGACTTTAAGTCTCTGTGTGTAGATCCATAATTTGGACAAGGGTCCTGCTTCAGCTGGGAATTCTCGGCCCGAAGGTGTGTCACTTCCTCCTTCATGCACGGATGAATATAAGACTGCAGCATGGGCTGCGCCATGGCCGAGTCCCACAAGATGCAGCAAGCAGACCATGGAGAGGCAGCTTTCAATGAAACACCTTCATAAGAGGTTCGGAGTAAGGGATGACAAAGTAGCCATCCTCCAAGAGAGCGAGGCGCTGCACAAGGCTCGCCTGAGCAGGTGCGAAAAGTCTTGGGTGCAACTCGAGGGATCTCCACTTCAAGAGTCTTTGGCTGCAAAAGATGCAGTCAGCAAGGTGCAAAAGGCTTCTCGCAATCCTTCTGCTTCCTATAGGGCACCTCTATCCATCTCCCTGGCTAGGCAAAAACCACGGATGCTACAATGCTACATCTACGAACACAGCTTCCTAGTTCTTCATAAGGCACGAGGTTCCTCACATACCCCTAACAACACAGAAACTGCATATGTATATGAGCAAACTCGTTACTAGTCACTAGCCCAAGGACTGAATTCGAAGGGCATGCGCAAGCCCTCGCGAACAGGCAAAATTCAAAGCGCTGTTCGCACGCTGAGGCTGTCAGAGACACAGAACGGCCGGCGCCTGCGCATCTTTCTGCATTTGTCCACTTCCAACTTGGGCATCCGTCTTTTCCTGCGCAGGAGCCGCGATCACAGAACTTATGAGGCGGTCTTGTCTCTGTCAGCCTGTAGCTTGCTATAGGAGCAGCCAAACGACGGCTACCAAGACGACTGCTACTGCTACTGCTTTTAGTACTGTATTCTTGATTCTTTCTTCTATATTCTTCTAGATATACGGTACTTTGCGCATTTCCGGATGGAGTCCCTTCGCCTTTTCCTGGCAGCGCGCGATTTGCCTATCTGTGATTTCCCAATCTGCCTATAGTCCCTATTCCCAGTCTAAACTTCGCGGGGCTGAACCTGCTTTTTTGCCAATCCGCCGAGTCACGATGTTCCTAAATAGTCCAAACTTCATGGGTGTTGAACCTACCTAGTCCAAATTCTCCAGCAATGCAAAGTCGTGCCTATCAGTCCAAGATTTTGGGTGGCATGCTTGTCCACACTTCATATATTCATATCAGGATGGCACTCCCTGCACATATGACATTCTAATCCGTATCCTAGTGCATCCGAGTACGCCCACGCCGCATCCAAGACGACGACAACGTGGGCAAAGCAGACAGTTGCCAGCTGGCATGAGTGCACTTCCGCGCCTTCTCGTCTCGCTTGTGCGCCTCGTCCTTGGCCTGCCGCGATCTAGAACCACAGAATGCCAGCGGCTTCAAGTGAGCGAACCCGCCTTTGCCGCCGTGACACGGCAAACAAGCCAGCACATCTGATGTACGCACTCCATGCATGCCCAATGCGAAGAGATTTCGCATGTGCAATCTGATGACCAAACGTTTCTGCATAAGCCATTCAAACTCTAAACACAAAGCAATGAGCACCGCTTCTCATTGCTACTTTACTTATCAGCTCTGTTTTGCCCTAGGCAACCCTGATCGTGGAGCCAGTCTCTTTAAGCATTCTTCAGAAGATATATCTGTAAAAGCATGGCCTGCAGCAAGTGCTCATAGTAGTCTCGCTGTTCCTGACGGACAGCTTGCACTTCCGCCAAGCTTTTGCGTCTCAGCCGCACATCTTGGCTCCTCATTCCCTAATGCAACCTCGTGCTTCTGTGTAGGATTGTGCTTAATCTTTTGGGTCCCTGAGCCCTAAACCCCAACCCGACCCTTAGCCCTGAACACCGCCGCGTTGGAGCCTGCAGGGCTTTCTTGTGTGACTCGTCCTGTTCCTGGCACGCGGCGAGTCTGCTGCATACGAGATACGATGGCAGAGCAACGATACATGCAGCCATCGATGACGACTGTCCTCGTTAAGCCCTCAAGCGTAGACCGCAAACCCTAAAACCTATACCCTAACATCAAACCACAGTGCACGCAGAAAGTGGAGGCGAGGCCTTCAACAATTTCTCGAAGTGTTCTCGCAGTGCCTCAGCTTTGTTTGACCCGCTCACTTTCTTACTGCCCATCCACATTAAGGTTTGGGAATCCTCCGAAAGTAGCTTGTGCCGGCCGATCCGCATGCAAAGCTGCAGAGATCCATACACATGCTTTACCGTAGTTACAACCTGCCCTGCCTGAGAAGGGCGCTCAGTGCCCAAACGCCCAACAACAAAAAAAAAACGATCCCGAACTGCAAACAGCCAATCCCAAACCCCCCCCCCGCCTTCAGTGACCCAAAACACCCAGTCAAAGCCCCTGAATCCCAAACCCCAAGCCCCACAAAGATCCACAATCTCTTAAACTTCCCGTCCAAAGGTACGGGAGCTGCGGGCGCTGGCCTTGCCAACAAGCTTTAGCTTCTTTAGGGGGGCTTCGCGTTCTGAAACAAGGGTTTAGGGTTTGGGGTTCAGGGTTGTTGTGAATGAATTACGGAGGCCCCATTGACATGCCTGCCTGATACAGGGGCGGGGCGCATTGGCAATTGTGCCCTCCGTCAGCTTGACGGGCTAGTACAGTGCGGCTTGAGGCTTCTCCATGGGTATGAAAACAAGGGGTTGGGGTCGGCACGGGCCTGCAGGATTGAAGCGTCGGCTTATCCGCCATGAAGGGGCTCCTGTTTTTTCTGCAAACCCGAGATTGGAGCTTGGAAGTGAATCAGGGCCCCCTAAACCTGAATACCCTAAGCCTTCACACCCAAAAGTTGATGCTCTGACCCCTAAACAATGAACCCTGAACCCTAAAGCCCTAAGAACCCTCTACCCCTAAACCCCCAAAAGTCCCAAGAGGCCCCGGCTCTCTCGGCTCGGCCCAGGATCCTGCAGATGGTCCTGTCCTGATGAGTCTACTGTGGAACACACCGGTCTCCCATTTTCTTGCACTCTTTTGCTAGTTTTCTGTTACATTTCTTTTTGGGGAGTTCCAGCGAGACCAGAGCGCCCGATGAGCGGCACTGCAGGGCAAAAGCTCTACCGTCACTCCGAAGATAGCGGGAAGGAGGAATACTGGGTTGCGCTTGCGATTTCAGGCGCTGCTGCCTCAATTGCGCCTCATTGTAAGCCCAAGCAGAGGCCCCGGCGATGGCGATCCGGTGTCCTCGCTGGCTGGTGGCTTGACGGCAGTGCTTCAGGTTGAGTAGGGCCCTTCTCGGACCAAGAGGATCAAGAGTCAGAAAACTCGGACACAGATGCATGGTGTCTTCCTGCGTTGCCGATTCCACGAGCAAGTAAGGGACAGATGCACAGTGTCGTATCTGTGTAGCCTGCGGCCTTCCTTGAAGCGCTGCCCCCCCCCCGCCCTCGCCCACTGCATGCTCGGGAGCCCTTGGCAGGGGCCTCTGCTGCACGTGCCGCCAGGATGCTCTCAAGCTCAGCGATCTCCTGTGGGGCAGGGTCGCCATCCATGCAAGGCCACTGCGGCAAACTCCATGTGTCACTCTCTTAATTTCCAATGTGCACCTTTCCTGGGCTCTCTCATCTCTCTCCACCCCTTGTCACCTTTCGGAGATCTGTCTGTTCAAGAACATCCGAGTTGTGAGCGGAACGGCATACACGTGAGGTCTGAGTTATTTGTGCTTTCTCAGAGGTGGGGGCAAATGCGCTGCTGCAGGACGCCGATTTCTGAGATGCAGGGGTCGGGCAAGCAAAAAGGAAAAACCACCACGTCATCGCAGTAGATCTTCAGATGCGCTGGCTTCTCTGAACTGTGAGTTGTCTGAGTCCTGCAGGGAGTTCCTGAATATGCTTGGCTGCGTTCTACTGAAGGCACGTCTCGCACAGCCAGGGTTTCAGCGGGCACGCCGAGCCCCCCAGCTGCAAAAGGTCCCTGATCCTCTCCTGTAAAGCAAAGCTACTGGAAACAGCGGCCCGAAATGGCAAACACCGACAACACCCGCCCTTCCCAAACCCAAAAAAGCGCTCGCCCCACAATCTTCCCGAACCCCTTGCAGCGAGCTCCTGCTTCAGGACATGATTCCGGCGGACGAGCGACATAATCGGCCCGTGGCTTTCTGGGTTCGTCAGGCGTTCCCGCAGCCAGTCGATCATGAAGTCCACCGGGGCCTTGCGGGAGATTTGGCAGCATGGCCACTCAAACCCTATAAACCCTATAGTAATAGACCCCATGAGCCCCACAAGCCCGATAAAGGCCAACAAAGCCTCCCCAATTCTCGTGGGGAAGAAGCCGCAGGAGCCGCCCTTCTCAGAAGCAGTTTTATACCAAGGCCGGGCGCCGGTTCGTTGCGCGGGGTGATTTCTATTTTCGAGGGCCATGAAGTTGGGCCTGAGCTTCTGTCTGCGAACTCTACATAGGAATCCATCATCACAACACTTTGAATCACAATTAACAAACAGGTATACTAGTCATGTGTCATAAATGAATCAGAGCTGCTTCTCAAGCAGCATAACAGCCCGAACCCTATGTACTCTAAAACCCCTGAAGCCACGAAGAGAAACTGGTCACTTCGGGGGGCGCGGGCCGTGCCTGGGGCATGCTACGGAGCACGTCTTCGGTCAGGTCCGTGGTCAACGGCCGCAGGATCTCCATCCCATACTCCTCCTCTCGAGCGTTTCTTTTGAAGGGACTTGAAAAAGGGTGTTCAGAGCGCCTTAAAAAGTGTTAAACAGGTTTTGAAAGGGCTGTTAAACGAACTGAAAGTGGGTTCGGGTTTGTTGGGGGTCCTCGGCCGATCCGTACATGGCTGAAGGTGGAGTCGAACGACCGGACCTAGGTGGGGCCGGGTGATCGCTTTTAGGATCCTACTCTCGAACTCGAACGGCCAACTTGGGACAGTTGCTAGGGGGATAACATCGGCGGACCCACCAAGATGTCATTTAGTAAATTTAAGGACGATTAGTCCTGAGATTCCCGTTAATAACCCGCTTGGGGTATGAGGAGAATGCTGCTCCAACTGTTTGGGAGTGTACTGTATGTTTAGGATCAGGAGATCAACAACTGGGAATTGAACCTCGACGACTCAGATGCGAACGTGTGCATTGAAAGCAAGCCGAGTCAGGCGTTTAGGGTGTAACCGGTTCAGGCTTAAGTTTAGGTTTATAGGGTTTGTATAAGAGTTATAGTGCTTATAGGGAGATCATGATCAAATCGAAGTTTTCCAGCCCTTAGCCCTGCTGGGCGCAATGCAAAGCGTCAATGGCGCCGGAACTCTTGACAACCTGCGCCCAAACGCCACGAGTGTGGAAACCCTCATACCTAAACCCTAAACCACAGGCACAATCACGCCTGTGAGCCTTGGCTTGTTCCGCGCCAGCACACTAGCTAAACCCGCATTCTCCCACCCGCTTGGTACCCTATGGAAACGGTTCAAGGGTTGCTCTAGGGGTGATAGCAACGATGCGCGGGACTCGGAATCCAGTCTTGGCAGCGTGCCTCGCGCGCCGGCGTGCGCGGGGCCGTCTGGGACTATGGCAGGGCGGCCCTGGACCCTGCAAGTCCTATAAAGTCTAAACCCTAAAACCCTACAAACCCTAAAGGTCCTTTAAGAAAGGCCCCATAGGACCCAAAAACCCTGGTTCTGGCTCTGAGTTGCTGAATTTGCCTTCGCTCTTCGAGAATGCTGAGGGATGACTACAAGGGGATTGGCCCCGAAAAGCCCGATTCAGGTGCTCTATGTAATCCTTTTAGGGGGGATACAGGGCACCAAGCTCCTTTACCTCCCTCTAAGAACCAATAAGAAGGAGACTACCGTGTATGCATGCAAGATGCAGATGAGATAGCTCAAAAAACACTTCGGATAAAATTCGGATGCTGCTTCTTTCCGGCCGCTGCCGTGCTGGACTGTGTAGCTCAGATCATTTAGATTTAGGACTTTGGAGCCGCCGCCTGCGGGACATGGAAAGTGCCAAATTGCGACTTCCGCTTCAAAGGATCTGTGCTGTTCTGAGATTCTGAGATGTCTGGAGCATGTGGAATGTGGTGCGTGGAGCTCTCGTGCGATGCTGGAGGTTCGAAAGGCTGCGGAGGAAAGTCAAGCAAGTTCGCGCGATTGCCAAGGGATGCCGTACCTGACTTAGTCACCCGAAGCTGAGGCGACGTTGACACAGGGGTGCCCTGGAAACTCCCGGTTGATCTCGTGGCGCGCACCTACGTCAAACCCTTAAATGAAATCCTTAAGGCGCATCTGCCACTGTTGAGTAAACACATGCAAATTATTGGGCGGAGGTGCGCTGCCACCGTGTGCGTTTGCATGTGTTTCTTTAACAGCACCCAGGAGCTCCCGAAGCCGACATCTTGTTCCACTCGAAAATGGGATGTCGTTTGCTTACAGCCGCCTTTTGCAGTCCTTGGTGGCATGCTCTTGTTCAGAAGCAAAGTGTCCCCAAAAATACCATCTTAAGCCTTAAGCTTACTGTAGCTTACTTATAGCGCAACCCCCTGTGCATTTCGGACTTCTTCCGTGGCAGCCGCACGAGGGTCGCCCCAGGCTGAAGCTCCCGAGTGGCGCTTCTTGAGTCGGACCACAGCCTGCACGTAGCGGGTTTCTTTTCGCTTGAAAGTGCAGCGCTTGCGACCGACACCTATGATTCCCAAAATGGCCAAATGTGCTGTTCCAGGGATGTTCCGGGGTCTTTGCGCTGCGTAAGGGGAAGAACCTGCAAAACCCCAGCCCTGCCTTAACAGGATGCTTGCCTACCTTGGTATCAAAGGCGATAGAGAAGATCGATAAAACCCAACTCAGCCTTTGGGGACTGAAGCAGAGGGGATAGCGACCCACACCGATGAACAAAGACCTGTCGATGAGACGATGATGGGCCAAGATATGTGAGAGTCATAGGGTCTCAACACCGGATCTCGGAAGGCTTCAGGGGACTGGTCTGTTCGTTTCGTGTCACCCGGAGGAGGCTTCCGTTGGAATCCGAAGCCAAAGAGGTGCCTGACAGCCTGAGGCTTGACGCTCTACTTCTCCCATTCTTTCGGGGAGGCCGAAGTAGCAAGAATGCAGCTAGCCGAGGACGACGAGATCGTCGACCTTCCTTTTGGCCCTTGTCACTCATATGATTGAAAAGATTCGCAGTCTTGGGAGCATGGCAAAGCTTGGGGGGCTGGGGGGCTGCTCTTCGTTTCAGGCACCCACTTTGGGGAGAAACCAGCCCCCGGGTGTGCCTTCTCAGGATCAGTCGATGCACTTGTCCTCCGCCGGCAACGCCTCCGGAGCCGCAATGCCAGTGGCAAGGCTTGGACCCAAAAGTGCTTAATTAGTTATCTTACTGTTGGTTAGTAGGGAATGAAAGAATGAAGCACTATTGTACTTACAATTGCTACCATTCTTTCATTCCCTACTAACCAACAGTAAGTTATGGGTCTAGCTATGCCAACAGTACAGTGCCTGCAGCGCCCCACACCTCCAGCTTGGCCTTGAGGTCTGCTTTCACATCGTCGCCTCGGGTCGGAAGGGTTCTTTTTCTTGGGTGAGCAGTTGCGTAGAAGAAGTGCAAAGGTTGAGGGAACAAAGAGGCTTCAGGTCAGGGCAAGAGAGCCTACGAGGGTTTGGCGTCAAGATTAAGACTCGCTTAAACGTATATGCAACCTGGGGAGCATCGCAAAAGCAAGAAAGCAAGGGTTGAAAGTTGAAAGAGTTGTATCTTCACATGGGTCACCCAAAGGGAGTTGCCGGAACGCAAGCGCTCCTCAACATCGAACCCCGTCCGAGGCTCCGGCCCAGCCAGCGCCAGCGCTTGCAGCCAAAGAGGCCGCGTGCCCTCGGGGCCTCGGGGGTGGAGCTGCGGAGCTGAGGTCACGTGCCGAAAAAAGGGGCATCAGGTCAGAGGCTATCTACAGTTTCCAAGAGCGTGTTCGAGGATTCCTTGGGGCGCTTTCGCCAATACTTGGTTTTGGGGCGAGGTTTCGGGTGAAGGTTTCTGTTTGAGGTCAGGGGTCAGCCTCAAAGGGCTGCCACAACAATAGCCTCAAGTCGAGCCACCCACACACGTCGCCGGTCATTCTTTATGTTTAAAGGGGCGCAAGGATTGCGACGCATGAAAACGGAGTAGTCCACCATTCGATTTGGCTCCTGGGCTTCTGTGCGCCAAGAATTGTGAAAGACCTGACCGCTTTCAGGAAAGCCTCTGAAACCCAAGCTTGCTTTAACCGTAAACAGAACCACAGCTGTCTCGAACCTGCCCAGCAACACTCCCACAATTTCCACAAACATCCTCAAACCACTTGAAAGAGCAGCCAAGATGCGGCTTGCGGCGGCTTTGAGTTTGAGTGCGGACGGCTCATCCCCCTCATGCACGGGGCCGGCTCAGGCTTTTCAAAGGCCGTTTTTGCCATCAGCCCACTGCGAATGCTGAAGGTACCGGCTCAAGGCTCCAGGTCTCTCGAGAGGTGTTGAGTGCTTCGGCCG
Organism: Symbiodinium natans; assembly: GCA_905221605.1. Lineage (NCBI taxonomy): Eukaryota > Dinophyceae > Suessiales > Symbiodiniaceae > Symbiodinium > Symbiodinium natans. The sequence continues at coordinate 811,763 of CAJNDS010000225.1, read as the reverse complement.
TTTGCCACCACCCGCTGTCCGCGAATGGAGCTCCGGCAAGAGGCCGCACCCTCGGGGCCTCGGGCTGGAGCTGGAGTTGAGGCCACGTGCCGAGAAATGGCATCAGGTCATGCTAGTTGTTTTCTATGAGTTTTCGGTGTGAGGATTGCTTCCGGGCTTGCAAGAAGAACACTTGGGGCGAGGTTTTGGGTGAAGTTTCTGCTTGAAGTCAGGGGGCTTGAAGCCTGAAACCCCGACAAACTGTCAAGGCATACGTTTACTATCCCTTTCGTTTCTGGAATACGGGCCCCTTCTTTCGATGTCGTGTGCATACACCCATTGGAGGGTTCTAGGTCACTTTAGGGTTCCGGGTCTCGGACTTTCCAGGAGGGTTTCAAGTTGAAGGTCGGAACCCCTCAACAACCCTAACCCCCTCAACAAAGCCCTCGCCACTTCTGCGCAGTTAGCTGCGAGGCTCTGGGTCTCTGCACGGAAGGGTTTTCGTTGACCATGAGTGTTGCGAGTGTGCTACTACGACCGCATCTCAGAATCTCCGCCAGCAACACCGAAGAACCCAAAAACCTATTTTTGTTTGTGGGTACCTCCGGTGGGGGCATCACTTCTGGAGATCATGCGTTCTTCTTTCGCTTTTGGGGTTCATAGGGCTTAAGCGGACGTTTTTGGTTTTCATAGGGTTTAGGGGTATGTATATATACGGAGGACCTTATAGGGTTCAGGAAAGGTGTATAGGGTTTATAAGGCACCCTCTGAAATCCTACAAGGGGGTCCTTGAAAACCCCTCCAGGAAAGAACCCCTGCCAGAAAAGAAAAAACACGAAGCCCTGGGCCTCTGCATCCAGAGCATGGGAAGCAGTGTTCGCTGTTCTCGACGCGGGGATTGCCAGACTTCAGGGCACTACACCGCGGCTCTGGAGCGATGACTAAGAATGTATACACACTCTATTTGTACCTTATCTATGTCTACTTATATAAATATATATCTGTACATTCAATGTCTGTGTATATTTCTCTACGTATCCATATCTCTAGCTCTCAACTCCGCAAATGGCCCTCACCCCTGAGCGGGGGGCGGCGCCAATCTGGATGGCAGCGGCATTTTTCGCTCAGCTTCTTGGCACTGGAAACTCTTAGGACAGCCTCTGAATGGTGGCCTTGGTTTCCAAGAACTGCAGTTCGGCCCAAAAGGACTTCTGAAGGAGCTGGAGCCTCTCCAAATAAGAGTTCGAGCTGAAAAGCTGTGACCAGAACATGGAGTCCGGATGATCAAAGTCTGGAAGTCGCTCAGAAGTTGAATATATACCGGCGTCCTTGCCCCAGTAGGCTTTCCGGCGGTGCCACTTGATTCGGTTCCACCGGCGAAGATCCAAGACATGTTCCCAGTCCCGGGCAAGACGCCACAGCTGTGAACGATCGATGGGTTGGTCCAACTCAGAAGTGGCCATTTCGCATTGCTGCGTCTCTGGATTCTTGGTTGTCGCACTCAAATGGATCACCTTTTTTGTGGCATTCATTGGACGAAAGATTGCTGGTTGGCGACATCAACTCACTGGAAAACTGCAGTTCGTCATTTGGGATTACCATCCCAGCTAGCTAGCATTGACAGCATTGACAATGAAAGTGGCCGCCATCCAGATTCTTGAAGGGAACCCAGAAAATCTCGCAACAAACGCCCACAAAAGAAACCTATGTCCTAGATTTGGGTCGGGTTGCCTTCTGAATCAACTTCCGCAACTTGAGCTCTTCTTCTTTGAACTCTTGGTCATTGTCAGTGTCACGCAAGTCCTCTACCTCGGCCAGCAACCAAGGAAATCCTGCGCAGAAGTCTTTCGGGTTGTTGATCTGACGCATTCTCACTCGCGCTCCCGTGGTCCACCATGCTCCGTGGCCAATACGGAGGCTGGTCAAATGGGCCCGCACTGCAACCTTCAGCAGTCGGTTCCCACGCCTGTTCCCACAAGCACGTGCCAGAAGGCAATCACCACCTTGGCCAAGCTCCTGGATCAACTTCTGAGGCCCATCAGTCCTGTCCCACATGTCTAAGCAGACATCGCTGCTGAGATTCATGTCTGGCCAAGGATGCGAAGACCGACAATCACTGTGACACCAACTGCTCATGTACTTCGGATTGTAGCTTCTGCACTTGCTCACCGGATAGAAAAGAATCGGGACTTCCATGCCACTTCCCTCCACCTGAGACATGTGCCTTAAGGGAGGGAAGCAGTTGGCTTCAATGAATGGTTTTTCGGCATTTGCCCTGACGTGGAAGGGCATGGCAAACTGCAATTCAAGGCGGCAGCTCAGGAGTACCACCGCCAGAATCAGAAAGCATGTCAAAGATCGCCCCATCACGGCACAGATTGCAACACCGCAAGTTGTACCAAGTTTGTAGAGGTTGGAAGCTGGATTCAAGAGCAGGGGCTGGGTCTTCCTTTTTTGGTGGGGAAGGGAAGGCGGGGGAGGGAGGAAGGGGCAATCAACGGGAAGGGCATGCAGGCATGAGGGTCTTGGGAGGGGGATGCGTTCTTACCCAGAGCCATCCGTACACCTGTAAAGCTATTGATCTTGACACAAATCTCACAGCCACGGCCATGCGACGACCCGATCTCACTATAAGGGGCGCAAAACATGCAAAAAATGTCAGAGGCAGCGGGTTCATGTGGGAATCTCAAGATGCCCGGTCCCTCTGCCTCTCCGAAACCGAAAGCACCACTTGATGTCCCATACCACTTGTCAAAGAAGGAGGGCAATCTAACACCAGGCTGGCCAAGATTTCTAATCCCTCTGAACAGTCTTCCCAAGTAACATCCATATCGGTCCATACCCAATGAGGGAAATCAGCAAATATCCTAGGGGCCATGAGATTAGCACGAGACTCTCACATCCCTCCGCAATCCGAGGCCAGGACAGCTCAACCACCCACGTCGCCACCTTGCGGTTGAGGGTTTAGGGTTCAGGGTTGAGGGCTTTCGGGATCGAGAGCTGACTGTATAGGGCTTCAAGGGGCCTTCAGGTCTAGGGTAGGGAGGGGGGGGCTTTCGGTTTTACAACAAAAGTCATGAGCTCATGCGCTCATCGCCAACATTGCATCTTCCATCATGAGGGCATGAGGGCATATATACTAGCAGAAGGAGCGCCCAAACGGGGCTTTCATGTAGCACAACCCGCTATCTCACACCCAAGATACGCAAGCTGGGGGCCCATAGCTGATGCTTGCATTCACTGCACAAGAACGTAAAGAACTCGCTTAAGGTAGCCTCATGGCGATGACATTGAGGACAAGTACCCGAATATCCTTGAGGGCCCTTCGATTTCACGCCTGGTTAGGCCGCCGCTTTCGGTGGCAATCATGTCCTTTCCCAACACAAGGTGTTTTTCGACCATCTCAGGGGCCTACCAAACTTGTTCAATTTTCCTCAGAGCATTTGAGGGCTTCGGAAGTGAGATATGTTAAGGGTTTCGGGTGTGCATGCTGTACTAACACCCCGCCTTGATCTGCCGAGCACTTTGCTCTGCTGATCACCCTTCAATCACTCTTGGTCGCACACAATGAGCACAAGGTTGGTAGTTTCGAAGATAGTTCGAGTTCTCAAGTGAGCGACATCCGGGTAGGTGATATGAATTGCCTGAGCGACTGGTGATGACTCGCTCCGGCATTCGGCCTCTGGCCAAAATCTGTACATTCTCGGCACGAAGTCGCCGATTCTCTTCTCGCACTTCAATCAGGGCTTGCTCGCATTGCTCTCTTTCTCTGCTTTCCTCACGGACTGCTTCAGTGAGGAACTCCACACGACTCTGACACTCCCGCATGAACTCTCTCTCTCTTGGGCTCATTCCAAGATCAGCTTGGCATGATGCTTCAGCTCGAGATTTTCCTTGCCTGATGCGAAAGTTGCACTCCAGGCCAAACCACTTGCATAAACGGAACATGACCCAAAGTACACCAAACCATAGGCAGCCAATCATGAAAACCGAAGTCATAGAAATCAATGATGAAATTGCTGCATCCTCCACCATGCCAAGCACCATAGCCAAGCCCAAGCCCTCGATCTCCACTCCATTGCTTCCCATCACCTGCGCCAACACCAAAAGCACAGGTAGCATCTTCTTCATTTGCTTCCCATTGAAGGCTCCACTGGCTGACACTTGACGCACGCTCATTCGAAACTCCGCTGCGGACACCTCATCCATGCCATAGGGCTCGAGATGCTCGTCAAGGGCGCCGCATCTCCCAAGCAGCTCCCTAAGCTTTGTGCAGCTCAGAGGCTTTGTGCCAATATCAGCTGGATTTCGAGCTCCAGCTATGGCGGAGGCTTTGAGAACACCCTCCTTGATCGAGGATTGCACCCACATCATGGCGCAGTCCAAGTGTCTGACACGCCCGCATCCCATCCTCTGGCTGATTCCACGGGCTGCAGCACTGTCACTCCTCATGATTGCCTCCAGGTCATAGGCATTCTTTGTCAAGTAGTTCAAGCAATCCTTGAGGTAGACAAGCTCACTTCCTCCACTGACCATGGCCACATATTCCGACTCGCCCGAACTCAACGCCACCGATCGTTGGGATCGGACATACGAGGCCAACAATCCGCCGGACATGTAGAGGTGGACTGACGTCTTGCTCTTCCGTGACTCCTTGTGCCCGGCCCAGTCTGCATCGGTCACAGACTCTATGATAAGCTTGCCTCCGAGCTCCAATGGCCCGGACCCCTGATATCCCAAGCAGCCGCTGTCTGTTGGTGTTCGCATCAAGAACCCCAGATTCGGGACCCGGACCAAGTAGCCCACAACTCGCTGCAACCACTTGAAGGACGCCTTTGTTGGGCATGCCATCTTGCTTGCCAAAACACACACTGCAAACTGAATGTCACTTCTGGTGTGGCTCAGGTACAGCAACCTCCCTACGGACTCCTTGTAAATCCGGGCTTGCACTGCTGGAAGAGGATCCGTTCTGTCGATCTCCAGGAAGGATTGGTCGGCCGGGGTGTCTCGGGGCTTCACATCTCCCAAGGCCGTGCTGAGGCCTTCCAAGTGCTTCTTCCCACTGAACATCGCAATGCCATCCTGGGTCAGGACATACTTTCTCTTCAGGAATTCCAGCTCGTCACCTTCACGCACCATCGGTGGAGACACCTTCACCTCCACTTTCCGCTCGAACGTCTTCACAAGCTCGGCACGGGCTTGCGGCGTCGATGCCAGAATGGCGTCATCTGCGTGTAAGACCAGTCCTCGTTCTTCACCAGGCTTTTCACTTCTGAAGAGCGTCGGCTCTTTCTCGTAGCCCTTCATCCCCGCCTCGGCCAGCATTTGCTTCATGTACTGGAACCACTCACTTGCAGCGATTCTTTGCCCTGGAAGGAGGCGCTCAAGGATGAAGGGGACGGTCTGGACATGCTGTCGCCCAAACAGTCTCGCATCCACCTCAATGACTACGGGGGCCTTCTGGGGGACATTCAGGTAGGCATCTTTGATGTCGAGCGTCACGAGCTCCAAGTTGCGCGCGCGCGCCCACGCCATCATGGCGTGAACGACTGCCAGGCTTGACGCCGGCGCAAAGAGTTCTTGACTCCAGGGCATCCACGTTCGAAATTCTCTGGCCACCAGCCTGCTGCGCCGCACCCACGTCGGCCGCTTTCTCCAGTCTCTCACTATCTTGGTGGTGAGGACGCTGTAGGCTGAGAAGTCCTCCCCAGGGAGTGGCTCACGCAAAGCCTTCATGTCGATCAGCCTCGTGACCTCCTTCAAGTCGCTCGCCAGGTCCATCTTCTCCAACTCCTCAGGGCACAGATCTGGCGGAGTCTCGCCCTCGAATGCCTCCTCGAGAATTTCAGCCTCAAGCACTTCTTCCACCTCATCGAACCAGCTTTCCCACTCAGCAAGCTCCTCAGTGGGGACATCGCCATGGACTTGGTTGACACCAGCATACCCTGGAGGGTACAAGCTTCGCTGGTCTGCGGGCCTATCCAACAGAAGACGGGCTCGCTTCCCAGGTGGATCACTAGGTCCTGGTCTTTCGGCTTCCCTTGTGACCCGGCCACTTGTTTCCATGGGCACCGGCCCTGAGACAGGGGCCTTTGGAGCTGCTGCTGGCGCGTTGGCTTTCGGGACTGCTGCTGGCACATTGGTTGTCGGAACTGCTGCTGGCACATTGGCTTTCGGAACTGCTGCTGGCACATTGGCTTTCGGAACTGCTGTTGGCACATTGGCTTTCGGAACTGCTGCTGGCACATTGGCTTTCGGAACTGCTGTTGGCACATTGGCTTTCGGAACTGCTGCTCGCACATTGGCTTTCGGAACTGCTGTTGGCACATTGGCTTTCGGAACTGCTGCTGGCACATTGGCTTTCGGAACTGCTGTTGGCACATTGGCTTTGCTGCTAGGGCTTCCATCCGACGAGAGGCTTCCTGACGCCGAACTTGAGCTCGAGGACTCCACTGCAAGAGGCTTTGGAGCTCCAGCAATGGACTCGGCTGCCGCTCGACCAGCTGCCTTTGCCAATTCTTCCAAGGAGGCAGTGTCCGGGAAGAGCGGGACTCGGCCTGTATACAACGGCCTCTTCCTCTTGATCTTGTTGTCATAGTCCCAGGGTAATCCCTTAGCTGCGATGACTGCATCACCGTCCCATTGTGACTCTTCTGGCATTCTTCGCACCGACCGGCTTTCACATGCACCATCCTGGGTCAAAATCACATGGCAACCATTTCGCTCATTCAATCCAACCCAGATGCCCTTTCTCCATTGAAGGTCTCCCTTGAACTTTGTCGCCTTGTAGAAGATGCAGCTCTCCCCAAAGATGAGGAGCTGGCCACGAAATCGTCTCCCAAACATTGTCTCGTAGGCAGGGGTGGCTCGAGTGCCACAGAAGAACCGGTTGTGGAGAAAGGAGGCATGGCGAAGAAGCCAAGCGAACATGGGGAGATGCCCTTCAATCTTTCGCTGAATTCTCTCCTCCAAGTGGGCTTTCAAGGTCAGGGCACCTCGCCGAATGGTGCTCACGGCCTTTTCAGCTCTTCCATTCGACGCATGTGAGCCTCTGGGGGCCCACGGGACGCGGGTACGAAGGCCCAGCTTTCCTCTGCATGCAACCACACTGTTGAGTACCTGCTTCACGGCCGGCTCGGGGTCGCCCTGGATGACAACTTCATCACCACCTCCAGCTTGCATGCTCAGCCTCGTGAGGGCCTCAGTGACCTTCTTCAGCGACCCAGCTCCCTTTGCTAGGACTGGGAGTGCAAGGATCCATCCCGTTGTCGACTCAGCCGCCACCAAGTTCAGGCCATACTGGTCCCTGTAATCGGTCTTGCTCTCCTCCTCCTTGCTGCCTGGATCCTCCACTGCTGCTTGCGGCTGCTGCTGTTCCACTTCTTCCTCTTCGGCACACTCTCCTTTGCTTCCCGTGAACGTGTAGCAGTAGTCGATCTGGAGCACGACCTTGGTTTCGCCAAGCTGTGGCTCATCCTCACCGCGCTGCGTTTCCTCTTGCTCCTGGTGCGGCGACTGCCGGCTGCGGCCAAGCACGCAAGCTTGGCACCACTTCTGAAAAGGTTGGTGCGTAATTGCGTGAAGCTCCTGCTGTTCTCGGCTTGGTAGAACTGGTGCCTTGAGGGCCTGAGGATGCCTTTCTGCTTCTTCATAGAGCCGCTTTGCAACTTCGCTTGCCATCTGCCTTTCAAGTACTTCCCGGTGCTCCTTGAGTCTCCTCAGGACTTTCGGCTTGCCACCACTCTTGGGCACTCCAAGCTTTTCGCAAAGGTCCTTGAGCGTCTTGAGAGGGGTGGCCACTGACAATTCCACTCCTTCGAACATCTCATCCTCTCGCTCAAGCTCTGCTTCATGACCTTGTACATCTCGCTCTCCACCAACATCATCGGCTAAGTCATCAGCAATGCCTGGTTGCGCAGGTCCAACTGGAGGTTCACCTTCACCAGGATCACGAAAATACTCGCCGGGGCATGAGAGGAGATTCGAAGGCAACTCGTCCACATGATACAAGATGCAAACATCATGCTTTCCCTCAAGTTCCGAGTCCAAGTCGACAATTTGCTTTGGGCAAACTTCATAGTCGGCGGCTGTCATGCTGGCTAGGTGCACCCAGACATCACCTGGGACAGGTAGTCGTGAAGAAATTTCCTTTCGAACTAGAATAGCCACCCATCCCCAATCCTCTGGGCTCCACACTGTTGTTTCAAGTGGAACCGCGGTGGTGCCATATGCCAGCAAGACAGGGAGGCCCGATGGCATGATATGCCAACCTGGTGTTCCCAGAACATCTTCTACTTGAGGGGGAAGAGCTCCACAATCCAAGGCAGCTATTGCAGAAATGGTGGCAGCGAGGACGAGGGTGTTTCTCCTAAGCCTGATAGGCAAAGTTGCTCCACCTTGCTTAACATATGGACCTGAAGCTCCATGTCCAAGTGCCCAACCATTTCGAATCAAACGACCAAGGCTCACAATGACAGATCCCACATTGGCAATTGCAAACTTCTCTCTGATTGTGACAGTTCCACCCTCCAAGGTGTCAACCTCAAGCTCCAAGATTCTGGATGACTTCTCTAAGATTGGCTGTCCTTGGGCATCCTGAAGGAGCAGTCCTGAGCTCGAGGTCGCCTCGCCATGTCTGGAAAACTTCAAGGGAGCAACCGAAACATCTGCACCAGAGTCAACCACTACATCCGAGTGCACTGGGCTTGCTGCGGCCTGTCGTGACACCATTTGAACACCAGCTGCCGGGACACTAAGGTCCTGGTCCAAGCGACTGGGCCTTCATTCAAGCCAGTCTCCATCATCATCTGTTGCATCAAGCGCATGGCGCTCAACTGTCTTGACCTTCACTGCTTTCACCATGAACACATTCGGGTTGTCAAGCTCAAACTCTCCCATCTCACTGTCACCCTCGGTCATGTCGAAGACCACAGTCTCCCTGCACCCAGGCGGCGTCGACAAGGGTCCCGCTCTTGTGGCTGTAACTTGCTGGACCACACTCGGCACGCGGTACGCTGTTGCACTCGTAGACGCCGAAGTCCCTGTTGCTGACGCACTGCTGCTCACATTCTGCGTTCCATCCTCGACTTGTCGGATCTTTCCTTTCCCTTTGGGGCATTCGGATTTCCAGTGGCCGGGGTGGCCACAAATATGGCATCCTCCTTTCCCATTGTCCTTCTTGTTGTCTTTGCCATAGGAACCCCAGCCTTTTCCAGACTGGGACCAGCCTTTCTGCCAACCACTGCTTTGCCAGTTCTTGTCTTTCCAACCGTCAGCCTGTCCTCCTTTGCTGCTGCTGTTGTTCCATCCTCTGGGGCTGCTGCTGCCATCCTTTCTGGCTTCCTTTGTCCTTTCCTTTGCCTTTGTCCCACTTGCCTTTGCGCTTACCCTTCTCCTTGCCCTTCTTGCCTTTTCCCTTGATTTGGTCCACCTCCATTGGCTGCTGTCCATTGTACTGCTTGCTTGAGGTAGAGGGCAAAGAGGTACTCCAAGGCGCATTCACATTCTCGTACTGCAAGATCCACTGTCTTATCTCCTGGTAGGTCGTGGAGGCTCCCATGCGAAGTTGAACTTGTGAACGGAGAGGCTCTCGCAGCCCATTGACCACTGTGGCCAGCACCAAGTCTTCTGGAAAGTTGCTGCCTGAAGCAGCTTCATAACTTGTCACCGCCTCCTCATACGCAATCAACTGCTCATGAAGATTCTTGTCATCCTTGAACTCCCAGGAAGAGAGCTGGCGGACGATGGCCAGTGACCTGGCCCGCTCTTTCGGTTCCATTTCCCGCTTTAATAAGCGGATAGCCTCCAATCCTGCCTTCTCCTTGGCCAAGCCTCTCACCAACATGAGAGGTCTGTTCTTCAGGAGGCTACAAAGGACTCCGTACAGCTTCTGCGACCTGAGCACTTGGTCCTCGTCCAAGAGGTCATGGTCCACCTTGCTGTCGAGATCCAAGGTTCGCAGGTCCTCTTCATAGCCACTGTCGTTTGCCACAAGCCAGGTGCTGAACTGAAAATACCACTCTCTCCAAGTCCTTAGCTCTTCCTCTCTCGAAGTCGGTTTCCAGGCATCCACCTTGACAGCCTTCACCAGCGAATCTGTCCGCTGGGCAAGGGCTTGCTTCTCTGCAGCCTGGGCTGCTCTTTCCGTTGCACTGATCACCTTCCCAAACACACTCCCAAAGGCTTGCTCCAACCTCATCTTGACCAATCTGTCCATCTCTTCTTGCATGGCCTGACTGGCTATGGCCTGTCCGGCTGAAGCCGCTGCTGCTGCTGCAACTTGCTCTGTCGGGGTCGGACTCCCAGCTACCTGGGGCGACCCAATCATCTGACCAATTGCTTGTCCAAGCATCGCACTTGGTCCAAGGCCCTGGCTTCCCACAGGACTTCCTTGCGGAGAGCCTGTCGGGTGAAGCCCTGCCACTCCAGGCTCCATTCCTCGAAACCAATCACGAAGCCAGCAAAGTTGATACCTTGCTCGACTCTCACTGTGCCAAATCCACCCAAGGCCACCACCCCACTGATCACACGCACTGATTGAAGATCCGCCACACCGTTCCGGAGGTGCCCAACCACTGGGTCTTACCCTATGAAAAACTGTAAGGATTAGGAGCAGGTAGAGGGTCCGCCCCAGTCTACAACTGCTCGCCCAAAATATGGGGTGAAACCTGATTGGCCCCGGGCCTCGTGTTGGGGGCACTATCTTGGCAGGGGCTCACCACTAGGGAGGCTCCGCTACCATGTTCAATTTTCCTCAGAGCATTTGAGGGCTTCGGAAGTGAGATATGTTAAGGGTTTCGGGTGTGCATGCTGTACTAACAAAACTAGTGCCCCACCTCGCAGTGCGCTTTCGCCCTTCGCGGCACTTGCCGATGCCTGCAGGGGAGTCGCGACATCCACGATGGCGTTATGAAACGGAGATTGCACGAAACATCTTGAAACCCTGGAGCAGTTGCCCTCACCCTCTATACTGCAGGGCCCCCTGTGGGTGAGTTTTTTAGGGACTTATGGAGACTACAGAGCTTCGGGTTTGGCATCTCCTGCTCACTGTCGTGTCATTTACGAACTTCAACCTGAAGCTTCGAAGGGATCCGCGGGCCTCTACTGGGTGGACCTCCTCAGAGCCGAGCAGCCCTTCGAAGTGGATCAGTGGCGGCCTGTCTCGTGACAGAGATCTTGAGATTTGAACATGACGACTTGGGGGCGGGCTGATCTAAAGTATGGGCCCTGGTTTTTTGCGGGGTTCCTTGTTATGCCTGATAGGAGTGCTTGGTATTTGTTTGAACAGAAACGCGGGGCCCCAAACCCATGGGGATAAACAAGGAGGCCATTCTGATCAGCACTGGGCCATTTATCATCTGCTGGAGCGGCCCCTGAGACCTAGACGCCGCGGGGCAGAGATATACTGGAGTTGCCTTGTAAGTCCTGTAGAGAGAGCCTTCCGAACTGATCTTAAGGGGGATTAGTTGAGTTTACGGGGTGTGGAACCGAAGCTCCTTACAGGAAGTTTCTGCATGGTTCTGGGTTCAGCTGGGAGTTCAGCTGGGAACCCTCCCGTTGGGCCCTGGAGGCAAAGGCCCTCTGGAGCGGGCCGGAGAACGGGCGCAGGACTGCACGAACATCTTTGCCTGAAGGGAAGAGGGGGTTCCCTTTTCGCATGGCCAGCTCTTTATATTATATATATTTATATATATATATATATATTTATATATTTCTGTAAAACCTTTGAAACCTTTAAGATCTTTAAAAATTATCTCGTCAATGGACCGGCATCGAGATGAGAATGTATCTGTCATCATGAGAATAAGAAAATTCAGAACCATATTCAAAAGAGATCATGCACATACAGTGAAGCATACAGAATTCGGACATCTTCTTTTTGTCCAAGTGGGGTCAAACACGACTGTGGCTCTGGCACCTTGTGGCTGAGTTGGTCTCAGCACCTTACTGAAACGAGCCGAAGTCTGAGCACTCCCCCGGCCACTACTGCTCTCACAGGTTCCTAAGTGAGTCGGCCTGAAACAGGACAAGGTGAGTCAAAGTCGCTCACGTCAAGAAGCCAGTGGTTGCTGCTAAGAGCTTGACGCAGCACTGTCACTTGGTCGCTCAGGTTCATGTTCAGGGTCCACAAACTGCCACTGATGCAGACGCAGTGTTGCCTCCTCTCTCCGATGATCCTCTCGCTCTCCAAGAACGTCCAAAACCTCAGCCACCTTCATCAGGGAATTCATGTTCAAGGTGCGTAGCCACTGACGGAACTCGTTAAGCTGAGCTTGTGTCAAAGTTCGCTCCATGTCGAGATCTCAATGAGTTCAACTAACGAGAGGCAGAACCTTGAGCAACAGAAAAGTCTCAGGTACTCCTAGACCGAAACGAGCCACTTGCAGCATGGGCCAGCAACGGTCTTGCATTTCCTGTGGGGCATATATCTGCAGAGAACCTGTCATGCACAGAAAGGGGAGGGAGAGGTGGGCAAGCATGTTCCTTGTCCAGCTTTGCTCAGGCCGGAGTGTTGCCTAAAGAGTGGATCATCACAACTGTACACCTGAACAGAGCAACGCTGTGGTGACCCGCGTCTAAAGAACAGGGGGTGGGAAACGCGGGTGAAAATTCTTTCTTCAGAGCTGCAGCTCAAGCCGAATGTTGCTTGAAATCAAAGATCAGGAAGCTGACATGAAAAGACAAGCAATATCTTCAAGAAAATGAGAACACATGCACTGTGCCAATGCTACATGCTGCAAAGAGTCGAAGCACAAGAGATGTCTAAATGACATGAAAGGTCATTTTCCATTTTCAAGATAAATCGCACCTCGCTGGCACGCTTATCTCGTCAATGGACCGGCATCGAGATGAGAATGTATCTGTCATCATGAGAATAAGAAAATTCAGAACCATATTCAAAAGAGATCATGCACATACAGTGAAGCATACAGAATTCGGACATCTTCTTTTTGTCCAAGTGGGGTTAAACACGACTGTGGCTCTGGCACCTTGTGGCTGAGTTGGTCTCAGCACCTTACTGAAACGAGCCGAGTCTGAGCACTCCCCCTTTTTAAAGCAAACGAGGAATTCGGCAAAGTTGAAGTCGATCAAGGGGATTCCCTCAAGCAAAGGGCAATGTTGGAAAGAGAGAGAACTCTGAAAAACCAAGGAAGGCACATTCTCTCAACCTCGAGCACTGCTACAAAAGAGAAGCTTGTTGGCAATTGGGGTGCAGAGCTTCCCTTGACCAGACAGGCTTTGGCTGCTTCATTGTCAGTGAAAGCAACAAGAGAAGACACACCGAAGACGTCGCCCCATAACCAGAACCCGATGCACACAGCAAGGAGCTCAAGAAGGAAAATGCACTTCGTCTCAAGGTCAATGTCCAGCATCATCATGTCTTGTGCAAGGAGACACGCTGGCTTGGCCCTCAGCGATCCCAAAGGCAGATGTAAGGTTTTCCGATCCATCTCTCTTCTTTCAGTGCTACGCAGTCAGTCTTCTCTTTCAACAGGATGAGCAGAGCCGTGTGGGCAATTGCTGCAAAGGGGCTGTGGTTAATGTGGACCTGCTTTTACGATGATTTTCCAATCTTCTCAGAGCCAGGCCTCGAGAACAACACAGACCAAGCAGCTGAAACTTTCTTCACCCTGCTTGGATGGGCTTTCGACAAGGAAAACAAGCACACCTCCTTCAGTGCGAAGCTCAGTGCCTTAGGGGTTGTCGTGAACCTCTCACCTCTTAGCACAGGCATAGTCGAGATGCTAAACACTGAAGCCCGAGTTTCAGAGCTCATCAGGGACCTTCTTCAGGTCACCTAAGACCGACAGCTCTCTCAAAGCCGAGCTAAACATCTCGCAGGAAGGATGTCTTTCGCAGGTTGCCGGTTTTCTTGCCAAGTCCTACCTCCAAGTCTTCTCTGCTAGAACTTTGTCCAGAGACGGCAAGCTTGATGATGGCCCTTGCTGCTGTCAATGCTTATTGTGACATTCTTTAAAAGAGCTCCGGCACGACAAGTCTCTGCAGCGAAGAAAGAGTGCTTATACCTCTACACTGATGCCTCCTTAGGAGGGAGAAAACGGCCCCTGTGCAGGATTGGGAGAAGTGCTAGTCGATCCCACAGGCTTGCCCTTACAATTCTTCTCGTGGTTCCCCGAGCAGGAAGAAGCAGTTGGGAGCTGCTTGTAAGCGGGACTTCAAGTCGAAAATCTTTGCTGGAAGCTTTGTGGGAAGGCCTGCTTGCTGTCTGAGCTGAAACCACCGACCGATGGCCGCACAGATAACATCCACATTCTGGAGGGTGATCTTCAGTGGCATTTATCAGCGATGCAGACATGTCGTTTACACACCTTATCTTCCCTTTCTGCAGAACCCCAAAGCGGCAGCCCGGCGGCCTCAGGTGACCCTGGGTCGAAGAGGTCGCCACCCTTTCTCAGCTTCAATCAACGTCTGTCTCAAGTCTCTTCGACAAAATGTTTTGGTTCCCTCTGCACGGGTTATCGCAGCCTCTTGGATCAGAGGAGTGAGCTCTTCAAGCTCGTTGAGGCTGAGATATGGGGAAGAAAAGGACTTGGGAAGGTCATGGGACAGGGGATCTTCCCTGCTAGGGGACTCCCTGCATCGAAGCAACATCCTTGTCCTGCGAGAGTACTCTTGCACCATCTCTTCAGAGGAGAATCTTTTGGGGCGGACTACACTCGCAAAGAGCTGGTCAAAGAAGCCTTAAGCTGTTCTTTCTGCCAGTGTAGGTCGACCGCTCTGGATAACCATCTTCTATAACATGGTGAGGGTGGGTTGCCAGGTTTAGGATAGCCTCGTCGAGCTCATTGGACACAACCTCAGCAAATTTGTTCGGGAAGCCTCGCAGGGCAGCTTCTTGAACGAACTCGTGGGGTTTCCATGGAACCCCAAAAGCACACTGGCGAGCATCCACATCCCATCTGTTGTTGGAATGATCGCTAGGAGGCGGGATTCGAGGGAATCAAACCACCTGCCAAGTGATGTCTGATAGGCGCAAGGTGATTGTGAGCTTGACCCGGGATTCTGGCATGAGCCCGGGCAGCTGTCTCTGGGCCGCCGACGACCCTGCCACAGCTCGGGCGGCAACCTCATCCATGGCAATGTCTCCCGGAACAGACTGGAGATGGGAGGGTAAATCCTGGATGCCCCGCGATGCAGTTGGCATGCACCGCGGTCGCTACTGCAGCGCACAGTTTTCTGGGGTACAGGATCACAGATGGTAAAATTTACTGGGGGGTTTGTTGATGTGTTGAAATTAAGAATGGCAGCCAGCGTCCGCCGAAAATTCAAAAGTCTAAATTGAAGTTTGAAAGTTTAAGGTTTAAAGTTTGGAATCCCTTCAAAGTTCAAACGTAGGACTGGACTGGACTGGAAGTCCAAGTGCCGGTTCGAAGTCCGGAACCAGAGTCTGGAGTCTGAAGTCCGGAGATTCCCAGCTCAGACGAAGACAAAGACTCAACTCAATTCAAACTAGCGACTGATGACTGATTTTTGATTTGGTGATGTGATGATGTGATGTGATGTGACATGATTGATGATTGATGTGATGACTGTGGTGATGTGATGTGACGTGACGTGACGTGATGTGAATGTGATGTGATGTGATGTGATGTGATGTGATGTGATGGTGAGGTGTGAGGTGAGGTGTGAGGTGAGGTGGGTGTGAGGTGAGGTGTGAGGTGAGGTGTGAGGTGAGGTGTGAGGTGAGGTGTGAGGTGATGTGATGTGATGTGATGGTGATGTGATGGTGATGTGATGGTGATGTGATGGTGATGTGATGTGATGTGATGTGATGTGATGTAATGTGATGTGATGTGATGTGATGTGATGTGATGTGATGATGTGATTGATGTGATTTGCGTGTTCATAAAAAAAAACAGCTGCCTGCTTCGAAGTAAGCTCTTGGATAGCTGTCTTTGATCGCAACCTGTTGCCTTTAGCTGTGCACACTGAAACACTGAAACGCTGAAACGCTGACACGCTGAAACGCTGAAACGCTGAAACGCTGAAGCCGCCCCGCCGGCCCGGCCCGGCCCGGCCCGGCCCGGCCCAGAAATCATGATTTATTTTTTTTCGTTGGATTGGTTAAATTGGTTTCGACTCTTCCAAAATTTCTTCCCCGATGGCCCGGTTAGGCTCAGGATTGCTTCACGAAAGTGGTTTTGGCTCTCACGAAAGTGCCCGGCTGCCTCGCGAAAGCGCCCGGCTGCCTCACGAAAGTGCCCGGTTGGCTCACGAAAGTGTTTGGCTCCCTCACGAAAGTGGTCGGCCCCTGCACGAAAGCTCACGAAAGTTTTTGTCCTCACGAAAGCACGGGGGGCCCTTCACGAAAGTGTTTTGTCCCGTTCACGAAAGTGCACGAAAGTACCCCCGCGAAAGTTCACGAAAGCTCACGAAAGTTTTTTTGGCTTCACGAAAGCACAGTGGCCCTTCACGAAAGTGTTTGCCCCCCGCACGAAAGCTCACGAAAGCTCACGAAAGTGTCCGGTCACCGCGAAGGTTCACGAAGGCTCACGACAGCGAACCTGGCCACCCAAGCCCTGCTGCCCGCCTCAGCTGAGTTAAGCTGCGAAGCAGCCAAGAAAATCAAAAGCTTAAGCCATTCTGGGCCGGGCCGGGCCGGACCACGCATCATGACGTCAAGTGCGCCGTAACACAATACTACAGCGTTCAATCAAGGCCCCTGAAATGGCCCTGAAAGAGTTTGTGTCAAATCCTCAAATCATTTCCTTCTGCAACACTCAAGAGATTTCGATCGATTCCCTGATTCCCTTAACAAGGCAGTAGAGGAATGGTTGAAAGTACTGAAGAAGAATACATATAGCAATAAATATCTATGATATATAAATATATATATGTGAAATGCTCAAGCGTGTCATTAAAAAAAGATAGAAAGAGATATATATATATATGTTGAAAGAAGCATGGATGGAATTCTTCACGGAACCGACGAACCCGTTTTGAAAAGAACAGTAAATAATCATAATTTTTGGAGCCCACAGTTCTTTCCTGAGACATCTGGTTTTAAGATAAAGTTTTCTGAAGAATCAGGATGATGTGATTGAATGGGAATGGGGAGTGACATGTTTAGGTTCATGGGGCCTTCCCCAACCACCTTCGTGGAGTCCCTTATGTGCACAGTGACATGTTTTGGGCCCATAGCTTCCAAGACCACCTTTGTGGGAGTCCTGAGTCTGGTACCGTGTTGCCATGGCCTGGTTGATCTTCCTGGCTGCTCATTTAGGTTGACTACAGTCTAGTGTGGCCTCGAAAACAGTATCTAGGGTCATAAGTCTCTGGATTGTTTGCAGCTCGCCAGAGAAGCGCATCCTGGTAGTGGGCCTTGGCGTGTTTGGGGCCATGGCTTCCAAAACCACCTTTTTGGAGTCCATTTTACGTTGCCATGGTTGTTGATGTTTCTGACTTGTCCGCTGGTCTGAGGCGGTCCGCCAGTAAATTATACCAATCACAGACGCTTGATGCTTTGGGGGCACTACGGCCCCGGCCTTCCTGCGTCATGTTCATGGGAGCCATCGCATGGCAAATTGATGCAGGAGAGCTCGAGCATGTTCGCGAAAGCAGCGTCATGCGTTTTGGTCTAGATCCCCCATACATGCAGGACTCAACGACCGCCTGCCCATGCTTGTGTCGACCAGAGGTTGCTGGCGGAGGGAGCATGCGACCGACCAGGGTTTTCCAGCTTGGCTGAGGTACGCGCAGATTGCGCAGGAAAGACCCTGAAGATGCGTGATCTTGCCTTCCTGGTCTGAGTCGCCGGCGCCAGAGTCCTTGAGGCCGAGCTTGACATTTTGTTCTGGGAGCTTCCCTTGACATGAGGATTCTTGATCGCCAGGGTTTCTGGGGCGTTGCCGTTAGGGGGCGACAGCCAGACAAAAGTAAGCGTTCACGCTCGAAAATGGAGAAAAGTAACTTCTGAGCGCCGGGCTGAAGTAAATCAAGTTTGATTACCGGCCCTAGTCAATGAACGAATAAAGAGAAGTGAAGCGTGAAGCCCCTTGTAATACTATTATTGTGGCCTTTTCCCCCTTTAATGCTATAGGATTTCTAATGATAGAAAACTTAGTATATTTGTAGGGGTTATTATAAGGATGAAGATAATAATACGGTTTCTGCGTTAATTAGCTTATTGTCGCGGGACGCATGAAAAGATCTTTCCAAACGCACGAACTTAGTGCATTAATACGCTCACTCGTGCATCTATTTCATTCGCTACATTTTAATTGAAAGAAATGCGTGCACTTGTCATTCTAACCTTGTACAAAACAGAATCAACGCCGAAGCTTCCTCTGAGGCCGCAATTCTTGAGGGCTGCCGTCAGGCCGGCAGAGCCAGCGAAGATCTCAAGCCCGAAAAATGTGTGTAAACGTCTGGCCTCTGTGGTAGGGGAAGCGGGCTCAACTCGCTCTGACAGCGGTAGTCAGTTGGGCCCTTTCTGCGGGCATTCGTTGTACGAGTGCGCTCCGAGGCACTTGGAACAGAGGTGAAGGCCGCGGTCGCAGGCTCCATCCTTGCCTTTGGTGCATCCTCCAGGAAGGTTCCATGCGAAACAAAGCGGTCTGCCATCCGTGTTCTTGTAGTGGAGGCCCAAGAGCAAACGCGGCATGTTAGGCCGCCGCTCCCATGAGCCTTTCTGGTACTTGCCCTTGCCAGCGCCCTTGCCGCCCTTGCTGGTTGTACCTCCACCACCGGCAAGGCGGTCGTATGGAGTCCAGCGCTGCCAGCTCCCGGGTTGGTCCTTGCCTTTGCCGCCATTGGTCCATCTGGCGCCGATGTCCTTGCCCTTGCCTTTTCGAGCATCACCATAACTTGCCCAAGGAGGGGCATGCAAGGGCAGAAGGTTGAAGACCACTGTGTGGACGCCCGGAAGGGTGGACATGATTGCGTCGAGGGGTCGAGCCCCTGTTCCTGGTCTGATGTCTGTACACGTGTCTGCCATGTGGACCCAGGCTGCCTTGTCGGCCCTGAGAATTTGGAAGATCTGGACTTGTTGGAATCCTCGAACGGGCTCTTTAGTCATCTCGGCAAAGAGGAAGTCTACCCACTTCTGGTGGACTGTGAACGTGATGAGATCTGCAAATTCCAGGGCCAGGCCTCTTCGTCTCATGGCCTGGTACAGCAAGAACTCCGTGTTGTTGTCCACGAAGATAGACTTGTCAGCGGCCTTGAGTTTGATGTTGCTCCCGTCGACTTCGAGGGTTTTGTTTACTGATTTGTTGCTGGACAGCTCCTGTTCGCGAGAAGGACAACGGCTCGGCGGAACGTAGCGGAGCTGTTTGGTCTCTGCTTGGTGAACCATGGCGTCGAGAAGGGCGTGCCCGGGCTCCATTGACTTGGATATATCCAGGCCTGGATACTTCATCCGAAGGGCTTGGAGTCGCGAGCTGCGTTCCGCCAGAGGTACTGGCTTGACTGCATCACTAGTCACCTCCAGGCGGTTCTTCAGGCTGGCTGTGATGAAGACGTGGGCTTCGAAGAGGAGGTTTTTGGCCGCGGCAACCACTCCAATGTTCGGCTCGGTGCCGAGCTGGCTCGTCAGGAAGAGCCTAAAGTCTTCATCGTCGATCTTCTGACCTGGTTGTCCATGCGCAAAGCCGAACTTGTTGATGGTTGCCAGACCGGCAGTTTTGAGGGCTTCCACGAAAGCGTCTTTGAGGCCAAGCTCGAGGGCTCGCTGACGAAATTGCGCCTCCGAGTCGAGCAAGGAAGCCATGGCAGACGCAGACCCCAAACAGTGACACGTGAGACTGACAGGAGCTCTCGGCCCAACTGGCGGCGCAATAATGCATCAGCATCTGCACGCACATGGTGAGTGGCCACCGGGGCGCAGCAAAAGAAAAGGGTTGCACCGCAATCATTCGTGCACACGCATGGTTCGAGATTTACAGCGTCGCATTGTCGCGAAGCTGAGAGAGAGATGTGTCCAGGGCACGGATCAGGTCGCTCCGCGACTTAATCGGAAAAGTGGCTGGCTCGCATTGACCGCACAGTGATGCGGGGGAAAAAGGATCCTGTGCACGTGGCCACGAAAGTATCCGAGGCTTTCCTCCCGCATTTGAAGCGAGCAGCACCCGCAATGGCTTTGACATGTACTTTGCCTTTCGGGTGGATGAAGAAGACACCTTCGGGCTGTTGTTGGGGTGGCTGGCACTGATCAGTCTCCGCGGAATCGTCACTGGAGGAAGAAGAAGAGGACGAGGAACACTCCGAGGACGGAGCAGCACTAGCCGGCGCCGCTGGGGCTTCTGCAGGAGCTGCCGTGGGGGAGTTTGCTGTTGGTGAATCGCCAAGCTCTTCATGGGCACTCGCCATCTCGGGAGTTTCGACGTCGGTTGTCGCCAGAGGCCCTTGGTCGGACTCTGCAATGTCGCCACGTGCACCGAGATCATCGAAGGGCTCGGGCTGTGTTCGGAACATCCCGCTGCGAGTGGCGTCCGGGTCGAAGACCCCCAGGTAAATCTGTTTGATCACGTGACTGAATTTTCTCAGGGGTCTAGCTTGCATTCCTCTGGCGTAGACATCACTAGAGGAAATCGTTCCAACATGTCTCCCCATGAAATCTAGAGTCGACTTGTCTGCACCAGCCTTAGCCAGTCCTTGAGGACAAAGATGAAGTGCGCGAACCATCTTGACTGTTAGAGCTGGGGCCCTTTTCACAGGACGTTATCCTCAAGGACAAAAGACGACATGTATATGACAGGCTGTGTGCGGGAACATTCCTCATCGCTGTGTATGGTCGATGCAGATGGAGTGATCTCCGTCACATCCAAGAGATAATTCTCGATATCTCAGATGACAGGCAACTTGGCTTCATTGAAGTCCTGACGGCCCATCACAAAACGGCCAAGAAGGACCAAGTCAGGCTCCTACCCATTGTCGCTCCAGCTTTCGGCATCACGGGAGAATGCTGGGCTGAAAGCTTTCTCAACCTGAGAGTCGCGAGCATAGGTGAATGCCGCAATGGCCCGGTGCTCCCGGCTGTAGCTGAGCAAAAGCCCCTGTCCTTCTCCAACCGTCCCATCGAGACGGATGAGGCGACAGATATCCTGAGATTTCTACTCTCGGATTTTCCTGATGCCTCTAAGTTGACCTCGCACAGCTGCAAGGAAAATGAGAACACATGCACTGTGCCAAATGCTACATGCTGCAAAGAGTCGAAGCACAAGAGATGCCTAAATGACATGAAAGGTCATTTTCCATTTTCAAGATAAAACGCTTGCTCGTACCTCGCTGGCACGCTTAATTGGGGCGGGGGCGGGGGCCTTTTCAAATCTTTAAAAAATCTTTCAAAGTGAATTGGGGGGCCCATTTAAACTGTAAGGGCGGGGGGGAGCCCTTTCAAAATCTTTAAAATCATTAAAACCTGTTTAAATTTTCAAGGGGAGGCCCCTTTTCACGAATCTTCAAAATCTTTTATAACACATGTTACTTGGGGGTCACATTTAAATTTGAGCGGGGGAGCCCTCTGTTAAAATCTGAAAAACCTTTAACATCTTTAGAATTTTTTTGGTGTGCCCCAATTAAATTTGAAAGAGGGAGGGCCTTTAGCTACCCGCAAAACCTTTGACTATCTTCAAAACTTGAAATTTCCTACTCTTTCAAAATTTAAATGGGGGCTCCAAGTAAACTTTAAAGGGGCAGGCCCCTTTTACAGTCTTTAAAATCCTTAATATTTAACCCACTTAAAGTTTAAAGGGGGGAGGCCCCTTTTAAATCTTCCAAAACCTTTAAAATCTTTAAAATCTTTGGGGGCCCCCAATGAAACTTTAAAGGGGCAGGACCCCCCCCCCCCTTGGGGGGGGGCCAAGAAAAAATAAATATATATTTGTATATATACACATATATGGTCACCCCCCCCCCTCGACAGACCCCGGAAGTATATCCGGTCTGTTCAGGAAGGGGGGGGGAAAGCACCACTCCAAAATTCCTGAGTGTCTAAAAAATCCAAAAATCCAAAAAATCCAACCCTCGAGCGGAAGCCTTACAATCCTAAAACCGAGCAAATTCCTCGAGTTTCCAAAATTCCAAAATTCAAAAAAAAACCAGTCTACTCCATTTAGAGATCAATTAACTCAGGTGTGAGATGGATGACTAACGCCTTTGGACAGACTTAAGCAGGCAGATCGGCCAGGTATAAGTGCCTGGCTTTGACCGCTCAGGTGTGCCGGCACGCATTGCTGCTGCTTGCTCTGGGCAATGGTATTGCTTCAAAGGCTCCTCAATTTCTGCCTTAGAGCTTAAGAACTGGTAGTCGGGGCGAGTTATCAGTCGTCGTACAGATTTGACGAATGCTTGGAAATCTTCCGGCAGTTATCAGTCGTCGTACAGATTTGACGAATGCTTGGAAATCTTCCGGCAGCTGGACAGAGCTGCACCCATCAAAGATGCTTGGACTGCGCGATCAAGCTAAGGGTCAAGCCACAAATCTTTCAAGTAAGGGTCACCTCATCTTCCACCCATTCAGAAGGTTTGGAGCCTTAAAAGCACTGTCAAAAAGATCCAAACCTGGTTCAGCAAAGACTTGCTTCCAGATTCCTTGCTTCCAAGAAAATTGCAAACCTGAGGTCGGCTAATAGCTGTATCTTGCAACAGCAGCACAGAAAAATCCATCGGATGAAAATGTCCCGTCTCGCCCCCCACAGAAAAACATTGAACTGTGTTCACAAAGCAATTCCTCGAGCGATCGCCGCGTTGACAATGAGACGAGTCAAATTGCACTGGGAACACCAACTTTGCGCCAAGACCAAGCGACGTTCACAAGGAGTTAAGAACCAGACGGACTCAAAGATGGCACCGCACAACAAGTCCTCCAAAGTGAATGTCCCAACGATCGATTAAAGCAGCAGTGCTACTCGAGGAGCTGCGCAACGAACCGCGGTCCATGAAAGGAAGGCGTGGACAAAATTACAGACAAAGCAGAGGTCACTAGAGAACCTCTACCTTACTAGACGTGTCTTCATGCACATGGCCCCCCGGCGTAAGCTGGAAGAGCTCCTCACTTTCGACAAAGTGGCCATACGAGTGCCCCCCATTGCCAAGTGCATCAGACCCGGAGAAATAGTAAAGGCGTGCTTCCTTGCGGATCGCTTGCTCTTGCTGCCAAACTGGACCGGAAGATGCAGAGCTGGTCGCTCTTATGGTGAACAAGGCTAACAGATGCCACAATTCCAAGGTAAGAAAATGGGCCCAACATGGCTTGTGGCATGGCTATTCCAAGCGTGCGTCGATGGAGACAAAGTCACCCTTGCATTGGGGAAGTTGTTAACGCTTGTGCCAAGCAATAACTGCAGCTGCGCCCGTATAGGAACCAGCTGAGAATCAGCGACGCACAATTTGCATTTACCTGCTCTATCCGCGGCAAGGCTCACATGCAAAGCCGTTAATGCAGCCGTGTGTGGGCATGTGCAAATGGGCCAAGGCAGGGTGCATTGTTAAGAAGGCTTCGACGGAGCTAATTCTAGTCTTACAGCCGCAGGCAAGCCATGGGGCAGAAACACGCGCCCACATCTGGGCAGTCTAAGACAGAAGCAATAAGATGCGTTGCTGGTGGACGAGAGCAGCAGGCGATAAGTAAGGTTGTATTGATACTGCCGACACAGAAGGGGGCGTTTTTCTTTTTCCCTTCATCCCCACTAATGAAGAGCGACCTTCCCTGCAGGCGTTAAGTAAGCTTTGGGGGCGGGTACTGGAAGGGGCCAATCCGTTGTTCCAGCATTCGCTGAGGCCCAAAGGCATGGCCTTGGTATCTTCCACAAAGAGAGTCCAGGGCAAATCCGCCTGTGCTGGCTAGCTGCCCTTTCGGCGGTGTTGGGCCTACTGCGCCATTTTGTGGTGGCTTTGGAACCCGACCGTGGGCGGACCTCGGCTATACCGGAGGCCGGCTGCACGCCATCCTGTTGGGGTTAGCATTCGGGTTTGTAAGGGTGGGGTTTATAGGATTTGAGGTAAGTCATAGTAGAGTGGCATTAATGGTTTTAAGTAGGGTTTGCAGGGGTTTAGAAGTTAGGGCTTAAGGTATGTAGTTTGCAGAGTGTACAAAGTTTTCATGTGGGTTTCATAGGTTTAGGGTTTATAATAGAGTTTAGGGTAGCTGGTCTGGCGGGGCTTTCGGGTTTCATTCGGGTTCAATGGGATTGGGTGTACAGGGATTTTCACTGAGGTTGGTGTAACCATGGCAACTTGCAGCGCTCTTGGACTTGGCCAGGACTTTTTCCTCACATGGAAAAGCTGCGGCCACAGAAGCCCCTCTGAGGCCCCAGCCCACTGTGTCAAGCAGCGTCTCCATCTCGTTCTCGGGACGTCGTAGCATGTGGGTCTGAAAGGTGGTCTCCGGGTCGTTGTAGGAGACTTCCCACCGGTTGGCGCCGGCTTGCTTCACAAGTTTGCACCTCCGCCACATGTCGCCATGAAGCGCATCGACCATGCGGCCGACCGGGAACTCGTCCCGAAGGAACTCCGCGACGTCCACGGCGTCGTACTTCCAGCCATTGGAGTCGGCTGTGGCGAGTTCGCACTTTTGTGAACCTCCCAATCCGATGTTATCCCAAAGCTTGGTCTCGGGCTTGGACAGGCTCTCCATGCTTACCTGGGGTTGGGTAGATAGGTGTTATGACCTATGTGGTTACGTCCCGAAAGCTTTAGAGTGAGCTCTTACAGCACGCCACGAGTTGGAGGAAGACGGCGAAGTCTTTTGTAAGACGGTGCCCCCCACCTTGCCCAGGTTGGCCTGGCCTTCGAAGAAGACGTCTTTGAGGCGCTGGCCCTTCTCGACCGCTTGCTTCACCTATATGCATTGAAGTAATTTTCAGGGAAAGAGTATACCTGTACCTTGTGCTGCTCCTCGCATTATTATAGGAAAACAAGGACGCCAGAGTATGCGGCTCAACTAAGCAAAAGCCCAGCCACCTTGGACAGCCAGGCCTTGTACCAGGCGCACCCCCAAGAGGCCCGCCGGCCGTTTTGATTCCATGCTTCCTCGGCTCGTGCCTCGGCCTCTGCACGCTCTTCCGGCGTGGCGTCCTTGTGCACCAGCACGGCGTTCGTGGCCCGGGCGTGCTTCTCCTTCTGCTCCCGGGTTTCGTCTGTGTACTCCAACAAGTACCCGAAGCACTTGAAGTCGCCTGAGGCGGAGTTGGGGGATTTCTGTGCAAGTGAGGACGTGTTTTTACCGGAGGGGTATGTCGGGAAGAGAGCCCGGAGAAAATTACTTGAAGCCATTCCCAAATCAACCCCAGTCACGCTCTCCGTAGATCCTGTGGCAAAAGCATGGGCGGTCCTTGCACTCTGGGTCAGGCGCGTGCTTGCCCAGACCTCAGCAAAGAAAGGGGGGCCACAGGTTTTTTTGTCTAGGGTTCTCGAAGCACTCTGGGATCCTTCTTGCCACATCTCTCCACGCCGTTCGAACGCGCGGTTCTGGGGCCCCCACCATCCTCGGGGCTGCACAGGAAGACGCAGGCGACCGACTCGTGGCGTCAGCGCATCCCAGCCCACGGCGTACTTCCCCGGAAAACTGAACCAGCAGACGGAGGCGTCTTCCTTAATGTCGCCATGGAAACTTTCGGTGCTGAGCTGCTTGTGGGCCGTGGTCACCGCGGGCTGGGCCGCCAGTGTCAGATGCAGCGTCTCGCGAAGAGAATGCCTTGTCTGACTCCCGGATTTGGCCTAGCAGGGGCCCCCAGCAGGGGCGCTTCAAAAAGACTCTGCACGAGAGAGCCCCGCCAGCTGCTTACAAGTTGCCAAAGCTCGTGTGAGATCACCGGATGCTCGTGACACAGAGTTTCGGATGTTCTGAAGCTTCTGCATTGTAGACTTCAAAGTCTGTGTGAGAACCATCTTCACATCGTCCTCTGTCTGGCACTGGTTGACTGCGGAGTCCAGCTCCATCTGGCACACTTCCAGTGGCTTCACATCTTGCATGTCTGGGGAAACTTCTAACGTACCGCAGCGCGCAGCCAAGCTTTGACACAACACAAACGCCACGCAAGCATCCTTGATGTCACGGGCCCACCACTTACCATCCATGTTCTCTGCATCCAGGAGCGACATACTCACGCCAGGATACTGTGCACTCTCGGCCTTGATCTGGGCAATGATGGTTTTGCACTCATCGCTTTTCTTTGCCACAGCTGCATTCTTCAAGCTCCAGAGTTGGCCTATGGCAGCACGTACGCTCTCGGACTTGATGACTTCTGGCAGCTTAGGCAAGGGGGCGGCAGTCAGTGCATCGGGACTTGTAGCCCACGATGCATCTCTCACAGCCCTCAAGAGCTCCAGCCGTTCTGTCAAGGTCTTGTGGTACGACCTAAACGGCGCGAACTCATCATCGTCCACTTTGATCTTGTCCTGTGCCTGAATCGCATCTTCCTCAACCTTCTGGGCACTGTCCTTGAAGGCTCGCAAGTCATTGTTCACCTTGTCTTGCAGCTTGTTCTTGCCAGAGACCAAATCGTAACGTCGCCTGTCACACCAAGCAAAGAAGAAACAACTCGACACCATTTGAGGGGCTAGCTTTCTTCTGAACATCATGCAAACACTTTGAAGCAAACACAATAACACAATGCACACATGCCATGAGCCTTCGTTTCGGCGCTTCCGCAGAACCGGTTTCCAGCTTCACTGCAGGGCCACATTGGCCTTCCTTTCGGCTTGGCTTCTCACCGGACAGAGGATGGCTGTGCTGGGGACGCTTCTTGGGAGTAACCTGGGCATCAGCATACCGGAACTCAGGCGGCTGCTCGGACAACCCCAAACCCTCAGCGGCCAGCGCTACATCCTCTTGGGTAGGCTTGTTTTTCTTTGCTTGCTGCGCTTGCACTACGCCCTGATGTCTCTCCATCTGCCCCTCCTCGACAAACTCTTCAAAGGGCATGGCAAGCCAGGACGCAGGTCCTCAGAGCCTGCTGTCCACTCAGCTTGAAGGACTCGGTCCACAATCTGATAAAGCATTGACTCAGCACTTCCTTTCCCACTGTAAAACGAAAGCAGCTCAACGCCAGCAGAAACATTTGCTGTCAGCAGCTGCTGATTTTCAGGACGCAGTGCCTCCCAAGTGTTCTCAGCCCGCAGAAACATGTCTTCTATGCGCACAGGGCCTGCTGGTGGCTCTGATTCCAGCGGCGCCCTGCGTCTTAGAGAACTGAACTTCGGAGCCATGCTGTCTCGAAACTAGGCTATGTGATGCGAGAGGGCCGTGAGGGCTTGAAACGACCTCATGTTCTCGACACCTATGGCATTTGCCAATCTTGAGTCTCGGCGATAGCTATTTGCTTGGACTTGGAGGTGCATAGGCACTTATAAGTATGCTTATACGTTATAAGTACCCTAAGTAAGGTTATAACCCTTCTTGTAAACGCACTTGTAAGTACCCATGAACCTCCAAGCACTTTACACTGCATGCTTCTGGATGAGGCATGTGTTTTTCGTGCTGCCATACTGCTACAAACAGTGAGCTCCCCCCCCCTCTCCCCTTGGACGGCGGGCAAGTCAGCACGCAACTTCCAATGAGCTCTCTCTCTCTCTCTCTCTCTCTCTCTCTCTCTCTCTCTCACTCACTCACTCTCACTCACTCGCTCGCTCGCTCGCTCGCTCGCTCGCTCGCTCGCTCGCTTTTGTTTGTGGCATGTCATGGCACAACTGTCGGCTTGAATAACCAAGACAGGCATTTGGCATTTGAGAACCAGCCCCTCACCCGCCACCAGCAGCCCCAAGCCCAGCCCCCCCGCAGGCTTTGCTCTGAAGCCCTTCACCAACCCCTCTACCAGCTCCAACGCTGCTTGCACTGCTGCAGTGTCGAGTTGCGGCTGCCTTCCAAGCCCGGCGGAGTTATCAGAGGTGGCTGCAACGGTGTGGCGACTCCTGGCAAGGCACTTCCAACAGCTTCCCTGTGGCAACATAGGGCTTGCTCTAGCTGCTTCCTGTGCCGACAAGTTCATTGCTTAACAAGGTCGGGCTCAGGCTTAAACGTTCCGCATGTCACAGCGCATGGCTGGGCAGCGGCGCAACAGGCAGAGTATCTAGAAGTCCAGCCAGCAACTGCGGAGTCCATTCTTTAGCATAGACTTTTGTCCTCCACTAGCCAGCTTGCGAGGAGGCCACTGAGAGGATCGTCACAACCGGGCCCCTCAGGATGAGAGGCCTGGCTGACTTGCGTGCCATGCCTTCCCGGACCTGACAGACCACAGGGTGTATAAGATGGGCCCACGAGTCATGCCAATGCCCTTGGACAACCAATCCGGTGAGCAGAACAAGCACAAGATCAGTGAGCAAATTCGGCAGCCAATACGGCTGGCGAATCGCTTCCAATGGGGAATCCGCCAGCGGTACTCCAAGAGCGACATGCTGTCGCTCCTTAGGCATGTGTAGCAGTGCATCCCAAAGCGGGGTGGAAGCTGCCCCAAATGGCCTCTGGCAGGGTGGCAGCCAGTGCACCTTTCCCCAGAGCCGCAAAACACTCTTCCCTTTGGCGCCATATCCATGAACAAACGGGGGGGGACAGCCTCGGCAAAACGGTTCGCCATGAACAAGTCTGGGTCTGGCAGAATCGCCATTCGAGTTTGCGAACTGCCATAGCCTAACAGGAGAGGAAGAAAGCTCTGCTCATAGGGACCTTGTCCCCAAGTTTTGACTTCTTTCACCTGCCCAACGGGACAGGAGCCAAGGGCAATCTGTGGTTCCGGGCGGCTGTCCTCGAGGTTGGCCTGTTTCCATGCTAGCTCATGCACATATCTGCCGAGCAGCGCCCAAGCAGACACAAAGTCGGAGTGCCTGTTGGCATTCGTGCCAGCAAGGGGAGTGTTTCGAAGGCACTGCAAATGGTGGATTCTGTCCAGTGTCACGTCAACAGGCATGCCAGGCAATGGAGTGGGCACTCCACTGGGAAGGATGATTCGCGTAAACGCGCAGGCCAGTGCCGCACGCGCAATGTCCACAGCTTCAACTGCAGTGTGCGGAATGCAGAAGGCAGGAGGTCGCGGGCACGATGCATCAGGAGCATCCGGATAGAAGATCACCAATCCCCCATTGGCCTCAAGCTGATCCTTCGACGCACAAACCATGCCGATGGAGTTAGGCGACCGGGCTCCGGACGGGATGTATCCATCCGGCGAACAGCTCCAAGGCGAGGATGGAAGCGAGCCACAAGGCTGTGTCTCGTCCACCTCCACGTCCATTTTTCCTAAAGGCTCCACCGACAGGGAGTTTGGCAAGAGGTCCAGAACTGCAAAGCGTCGTAGCTCTTCGGCTTCCCATCTGGCGGTGAAGAGGGTGTCATGATCCAGCAACATCAGGACAGCTCCTGGCGCCAGAACCCTGAGAACAGTCATGATTTCAGGCCCCGCCCACGTGAAGTGCACTGCAGCAAGCCCAGCCTCTAGAGTGTTCACAAAGATAGGGAACCACTTTTCCCTATAAGTTCCTTCCCACTGCATCCGTGCGACGAGATGCCGTATGAAGTAGGGGAAGTGCGGGATGGACAGGAAATTGCGACTGTCTGTGACCAAGAGGAGGACGTGGGCACCCGCGTGTTCAGCGTCCCGAAGCTGCGGGAGCAGGCAGTTGAGCAACGCCAGGTAATCGACCGCTGGGTGCCACCCCTGCGGGTCCGGTGGCTCGCCAGTGACCGTACCCACGGCTGCCCACAGAGGTAAGATTCCATCCGGGGTGGGTTCAGGGAAGTTCTGATCAGTCTCCAAAGCCTGCGTAATGTCTGAGGCGTCTTCCTGCGCTGGCGGGCGGTCCGCGTTCCATGCGTGGAGCTGCCGTATAGCATCCCTAGCGGTCTCGGCAAGCGCATGTGGGCAGGTTCTCTTGTGCTCCAGCCAGGGCGGGATGTCAGCTTCGGCAGGCGTCGAAGGTGGAGGCGCTGAGGAAGAGAGGGGATCCGCTTCCCTACTTCCATCACTTGATCTATGCCCACCAGTGCGGGGGGGAGCAGGAGGGTGGGGGGGGGCACCCGGCATGAAAGCCCTGGGTTGACTTGATATGGGAGCCTGAAAGGGCGAGGGAGGCAGGGCTGCCTCCCTACCCGCTCCGTGTCCGGCAACTGCGCGAGACCATATGGGGGGGAGTAACCGCGCCAGCAGGCGGTGCACACACAGGTGCAGCTAGCACACGACCCGTAAGGGCACTGCGATGCGGCATGTTGCCTATGCCTGGCCGCCCTGTATGCAAGAGAAAACAGCGAACTGTGGCTTGCTCCGCAAAGCAGATCGAGTTGCTGTCCCGCAAAAAGGCAGAGCATTCATGGGCTTGGTCATCGCTATATCGCTAGTCCCTGCAGTGGCAAGCGCGGTAAGTTGGCCCCGCTTAGCAACAAAGGCATGAAGTACATGCGACCCGGCTTGCAGCACATAATGCTGACACGCGTAGGCATCCATGGCTGCGATTACCGAAAACTGCAGACTCCGATGCTACGGTAAGCGAGATGAAAACAAACTAACAGATACACAGGCGCAAATCACCCTAGGGCACTGAAAGAGACGAAGTCACAATACGGCTAAGAGCAACAGGAAAAACCATTGACATGTCCGCAAGCAAACAATCAATGCCCCCCTCTTACTTTGAGCCCGCGCGAGGTTCAAGTAAGCACCAAGCCAGTAATCCCAAGGTGCTTGCATACCTTAGCGGCCGCCTGTTTGTGGCTGCAATGCAGGTGCAGACAAGCGCAAATCAATGACATCCAAAAGGGAGAAAGAAAGGGGGCCTCTGCCTTGCCCTTGACTACTCCGGGAGCTCAATATGATCAGCCAGCATCCAATCAGGGTCGCTCAGCAGCTGGGGCCACACTACGTGCTCCCGGTCCTTGCCGATGACAACCTGCCGGACCGTAAGGCCAGGAGCCCATGGGTACTGTGTGCGGTTGTAGCCTTTGAACACCGTGAAACGCGAGTCTTCTGATAGGCACTCGACAACTGGGGGTACCCGGGTATTGCCTCGCACCGAGTGGCCATGCCGCAGATTGCGCTGGAAGACTTCCACGTCCTGGCGTCCGCCATAGATCAGCACTTGTGTGGCCGCGGTGTTCGGAGCGGGCAGAGGGTAGGGTAGACGGATGGGGCCCATACACACGTGTGTGTGCCTGGAAACCCGGCTGGGTTCCTGAGATGGCGATCTGGTAGACGATGGTCCCACCAGAGCCCAAGCCAATAACATACGTCGGCAAGGAGATGTGAGGGCTCACATCACGTTTGGCTGCCTGCAGAAGCGCAACGATCTCCATGGTGTAGACTGCTTTCGTCCAGTCCGAGCCGTCAGGTCACATCCAGGCAGGTGGGGAACCGGCCTGGCCCGCCACGGGCCAAGAGCAAGCGAGAATGGCCCGCTTGAAGGCAAGATTGCTCCACAGATGCTCAATGGCTCCTTGCCAGGGTAGCGGGTAATGGTTTTCCACGTAGAAGTGTCCACAGCCTGGAAGGAGTAATACCACCGCCTTGGCTTCGCCACAGTCAGCATTCGGCCGCGACACCACAAAAGGGAGAGCCGCATTGCCATGGCGGACGGTGTGCCATGTGTTGTCTCGTCCAGCGATGAGCGGCGGGGCAACGAGAGTAGGCGGCTGCTGGGTCTGCCATGGCGCAAAGGAGCAGCTACCTACCCGGTGCACGGAGGGCAAGGGAGAGGAAGACTGGACAGTCTTGCCTGAGAGCCATCAACAGAAGACGAAACACATCGCGTGAAAGCTAGGTGTTCGCACCGCAGCCCTTGCAAGCAGTGTGTGGCAAGAAGAGTCGCAAGTACTGATGAGGCAGCATCTTGATTTTAACATCCACGCAGCCTAGAGTTCGGAGTCACAATCTTCCTGGGCACTATCCTCAAGCAGATGCATCGTCTCGTCATCAAGATGCTCAAGAATATCGGTAGCAATGCGTTCATCAAGAAAGCAGGCTACCCACTCAAGCATGATGGCATCGGTTTGGAGCACCGCTTCAGAGACTGCTTGTAAGAGCAGTGCGGCTCGACTATCCGTGAAACGCCAAGCCAGCAGAAGGTGTTGCTCAAGGTGGGCCTTGATCAAGTACAGCGGAAAGTCCGTCTGGCTTTGCGCAATGATGGGTCTTGCCCACTCCAAGACCGCCGTTTGTTGTGGTCCAGGCGGGCGCTTAAACATGGCAAGCAGCGCTCCATATTCCTTGGCCAATGCGTTTTGCGTCTCCAACGAAAGATCTCGCAAGTGATGTGCCAGCCAGGCTAGATGGCCACCCACCGAATGCGCGAGCTCAGCTGCTGCGATAGCCGTGACTATCCGTTGGTATGTTTGCCAAAAGCGGCGCTTAACTGGGACATCGGATGTTTGGTCATCCTGCGCGCCTGGAAGCATTTCTTGCACGTGCTCATCTGCCACTGCGAGAGCTTCAGGAACAACCGGCTCGAACCCTGAATCCGGCTCAAGAGTGAAAAGAGTGAAAGAGAAGGCTTTTGTCTGAGAGTTCTGCAGCTGCGCAGACTCAGCAGAAAGGGCCAAGGCCCCGACTTCTAACAGACCTACCGCCACAATCTTCACGAGCAATTGCTGAGGCGCGCGGCTAGAATGTGGACGCGTGACCTCAAGCTGCCTGAAATCATGAGACACCTGAGGCAAGCCCTCCGAACCTGCCATCTGGCTCGGAACAGAAAAAAATCTGTTGCTGTGGCGGTTGCAGCAAAATGCTTGAAAGTCATGTTGCTCAGAATAAAGGACCACGTGCCATCAATGCCGCTCTCCAGGCCACCTCCCTCATCTCCCTCACACCATGCTTGTTTGCAAGAGCAGTACTGCCCCCGGCATCACCAGCATCATCACAGACGCGCGTTGTCGCTTGGAAAAGGCGACACGTTGGGGGGCGGCAAGGAAGCAAAAGCCTTACGCACGGCTACAGCAAATGCAGATGAATTGTGCATCGCGAACATGATTGTTTGCAACAAAAAGCGTCGAAAAACGACTTCTCTGACCCAGATGCTTGTTCAGAGCACCTCCTAGCCGGTTTTGGCTGTTGGCTTCCAGGAATGGCTGACAAACGCTCTAGGTGCCTGCAACTCATGTATCGAGTCCAACAAGATGTGCCTGTGTTTCCTGGATCATGCGCCTGGATAAATCGTTGCTGACCACTTTCGAAGGTCGTTTGTCAAAGCCGGATTTGAGCGAGGTGGCCCGTCGGAGATGGTTTTACCTGGACTTCCACCTGACTGCGCTCGAGCTTCACACCCGGCTTCGTATCAGAGCATTGCGCTAAGAGTCTGCAGCAGGACCATCATTGGCTTGGCTTTTCAACCTCCGCTGGCACATTGCTGACGTCTTCTTTGCTTTCAGGCCTTCAGGACTCAGCATCTTCATCGCTCGCAGGAGGCGTGCAGCACGTCTTCTTCCGCCTTTTGAGCAGCACTTTGGCAATGAAGAAGCTTTCCCGCACCGATAGAAAGCTTGCGTTGAACCGGGATCAGTTTTGCGTCCAGAGACACGGTTTTGAAGCTCAAGTCTGGATTTTTGCACGATGTGTTTCGAATGTTCTCGAATGCCTCGAATGTTCCCCGAAACTTCCCCGAAACTTGCCCGAAACTTCTCCGAAACTTTCCCGAAACTTCCCCGAAACTTCCTCGAAGTGCTCCTTATGCTGGCCTCTTGTTGGTGAGCAGCGATGGCACGTATTGCATCAAAGCACCCAGCATATTAAAATCAAATTCTAAGGATGCGATTTCTCGACAAGCATGCTATCCACCCAACTCTGACCGTGAGGGACTTCGTTTGTACAGCTTGACTTGTCTCCTTCAAAGCAGGACACTTTTTGTTGCGTCCGGATGCTCAGCTGAGCAATGTACAGTCTCTCAGTGGTCGCTGGACCACGTAGTGACTTCGGTATCCCCAGAAGTGCATCCGAAACAACGTTCGGCAAAAATCCTCTTTGTCTGCGCCCTCGCCCAACTGGATTCCCTGACCTCTTTCCAAAGCAGGGAGTGTGTAGGCAAGCAGTAAGCCACCATCACGCATAAAAGTGAAGTTGTTCTGTCTGCTATGCTTTGGTTTGCAACATATTAATCAGCATTTTTTTCCAATAAATGTTTTGCAATAAACGCAGAGTTGTTATTTGCATCCATCAAGAATCCGTCGTCATTCAGTGGCGTTGCGATAAATGGTTAGCTATTTCGCAACATAATTGGTGTAGGTATGAAAAGATATGAAACTCGGAGTGTTTTAGGTTCCGAGTATGTCCGATGCAACAGTGTTGTGCCGCGACAAATTTTCATTTCCCGCATGTGCTTTGCGAATGTAAGGCAAACATCGCGCATGTTGATTCCAAACGATTGGGTAAATGAATGATTGTCGTTGGGCGCAGTGTTGAAGAGTTCAGTTGGTGCAATCCAGGTGTTGTCTTCAGATGTTTGGGTGCCGAAGACCACTTTCAAACACATGACCTCTGTCTGCGTATGCCTTCATGAGTATCAGCTAGAGGGTAAGTCTGGTGCCAACAGCCGCGGTAATTCCAGCTCCAGTGGCGTAGCAGTTACAAGCTCGTAGTTGGATGTCTGTTTGTGATGACCAGTCCGCCTTCCGGGTGTGCGACTGGCTACTGCGAAAACATTTGCCAAGGACGATTTCATTGATCAAGAACGAAAGTTAGGGGGCGCAGACGATCAGATGCCGTTCTAGTCTGAAACATAAACTATGCCAACTAGAGATTGGAGCTCGTTACCTATACGACTCCTTCAGCACTTTATGAAAATTCAAAGTCTTTGGGTTCCGGGGGGAGTACGGTCGCAAGTCTGAAGCTTAAAGGAATTGAGGGGAGGGCACCACCAGAAGTGGAGCCTGCGGCTTGATTTGACTCAACACAAGGAAACTTTCAGTTCCAGACATGGTAAGTCGACAGATTGAGAGCACTTTCTTGATTCTATGGGTGTTGCTGCATGGCTGTTCTTCGTTGGTGGAGTGATTTGTTTGGTCAATGCCGTTAACGGACGAGACCGTAACCTGCTCATCTCCCACACGGAAAGGGGCAACGCTTCGCACAGGGATTTGCTCGAGGAGACTAAGGTTGGGGTTTCTCCCTACCTGGTTTTTTGCACCGTTTGCGCTCCACGAGCAGCTCTTTCCTTTCGCATTGCATAAGTTAGGTCAGCGAGTTGCTGTTGAAGGAAGTTGAGGGGTGGAACGCCTGTTGTTTTTTTTTGTCGACGTTGTTTTACCCCTTGGAACCTTAAGCCAACCGTGCTACTTGCACTGCAAATTCCGAAGCAGTATGAGACGTACTGTATCCTTCAGCATTAGCGCTATCATCTGCGTCGCTTGCACTTTGCACACGCTGCATTTTTGACACCCACCACTCCCACCATTGAGAGAGCACTCGAAACAACGCATTGTCCATGCATTTTAGCGATACACCGCATGTGTACGCATCTTTGTTTATACTTCAGGGGTGTCACCTGGTTTCCGTCACAGTTCGCGTTCCACGAGCATCTTCTGCGTTGTGTAAGTTAGGCTAGCGAGTTGCTGTTGAAGGCAGCTGATGTCGCAACACGCTTGCTTCAAACTTCAGCGTAAGCAACGATTGTTGCGGCAATCCAGCAAGCAACCACAACTAGGCCTCACTGCTTGAGTCGCGGTTTTGATTGAGAAAGCCACAAACTGAATTTTGTATGCCTCGCAAGGGCCGTCCAAGATAGCTTCCCGCTGCACTTGCCGATTGTTTTGGTAAGGATTTGCAAGCTTCGGAAAACGTGGGAGGCTGTGCCACCTGAAGCAGACCCGGCTCCCCATCGATCTTTTGATACTTCGTTGAGTATTTTTTCCTTGGAAAATAGGCGGTGCGTTGCACTTGCATAGCATTGCTTGTCTACGTGCGAGCATGTACATGTTCAGTTCTAAGATGTTCTAAACAGCGCGCGTGCTTCATATTGAAACTTCACGCATCGCCAACAATCTTGCGATGGCCCTTGCCGGCAGCCGTTGCTTTTGCAACCCTGTTGTTTCAACGTCCCAGCACGCGGAACTAAATTCGGAAGTCTTTGTCGCTTTCGACGCATTCCAGGGCACAGAGTTTGAACCGTAACAAATTCGGAGTACTGGCCCGGGGCAGAAATCGGAACCCAGTCAAAGACAGGTCGAATCTCCCAGAATACTTCGAAGATACAAGCAAGTTACCAGCCAGTTGCTTCGATCTTCTTTTGTTGGAGCCTCGAAATTGTTTCCAGAACCCTGGCCAGGATCAGGAAAAGTATGCTCACCTGATATAGGGCCCCGTGGGTTTTGGCGCGAAACTTCATGGGATAGGCTGTTTTGCTGGTCCACCTCCGGGAAGGAAGTGAAGACAGCAACCCACTATACATCTAAGTGCTGTGCGCGATTACACATAAGGGGGTTTGGGTTGGGTATGGAAGTTGGGGTGGGTGGGTGGATGGTTTCCCTGCAGTTTCCTGGCTTCGAGAGGCCGGTGGCTTAAGGCACATGTTAGGGTTTAGGGTTTAGGGTTTAGGGTTTAGGGTTTAGGGTTTAGGGTTTAGGGTTTAGGGTTTAGGGTTCAGCTTCCAAGGCTAACGCTTGAATTTATACTGGGGGAGGTTCGGCATTTCCAAGACCACCGCAGAGTAGAGCGAGGTAAAGGGGCACCGGGCGCTACCACTATCTCCTCAGGGGGCACCGCAATAAACGAACCACGCACACACACACACACACACACGTTTAGGGTTCAGGGCTTAGGGTTTAGGAGTTTGGGGTTTCGGCTTTCGGGTTTAGGGACACAAAAACCAGGGTTTGCTCCTGGATCAGTTGCGGGCAAGAGCCTCGCCGACAAGATGGGAATGCCTGGCGGTGAGGGCCTGCTGCCGCGGCAAGCCGGGCCCCAAGCTGAAGATGACACAAGCTGACACGACGTCTTCAGCCACGAGGGGACGTTAGGTTTTGTTGCTCCCGACTTTGTTTGTTGTGTTTTCAGTTCAGCCAATTTGGCTATTCCGAGCTGGCGAACACCCTTCTAGACCCTGAAGCGCGTTGAGCTCCCTGAGCCATTGCTCCATTGCACACTGCTTCCCTTCCTTGCTTGATGTGCCGTGGAGTCAATGTCAATACCCACGTATGCAAATGGCAAGCGAAACCGACGCTGCTGCTGAAATGGCTGTGGCGGCCGGGTTAACGGCGGGGGGGCGGGGCGGCAGGAGGAGGGCTAGGGGGTCTCGGTCCCAAGAGGGGTAACCAGGCCCCTAGACCAAGATCAAAATTTCTAAATGCTTCAGACCTCCGGCCTCGTAGACTGCAGACTGGCTGAGTGATTTTTGAAGCCGCTGCTTGCTCAGGCATGGCACCGAGTGGCGTGCCAAGACACCTTCATTGCTGGAGCACTTTGCGTTCCTGCGCTGTCGGGGCTCTTGGCGCAGAAGCTGGGGTGTGCACTCGGGCATAGGTGTTGTCTTGGCTCAGGCCGTGTTGCTGTATGAACTGGAGAAGTTTCCAGCAGATGCCTTTGTTTCGCTAGGAGAATTTCAACACCCCACATGCCGCACATGCCAAAACCTTAGCTTTCAGGGTTGTGCAAAGATGGGGGTGGCATCTGTCCTCGCCTTCAGACAAGACGCTTGCGGATTTGCTTGCCGACGCACACAGCATGGTGATGCTTGGCCAGCCATTCGTGAGACGGAGGATATGAAGCAAGCTTCTGCACTGCACGTATTGTAGCTGCAGTGTAGCCGATAAAGCCAGCATGACTCCATGCGGGTATTTCGAGTGAAAGCCATTCAAGTCGCTCGCCCGGCTTGCGGTGCACATGCTATGGCGCATGTTGAAGTTTGGAAACCGGCGTTAGCTGGCAGTGCTGCGGCAATGTTTGCAAGGCCCGCAAAGAACTAGGTCGCTAGCGTCTGCAAACACGCAGCTTTCGGAGACACACTTCCGCGGTTCTCCATGCACTGTGGGCGGGGGCTTCACCTCATACGCTTCCTTGCGAGCGGACACTGACAAAGCGTCAGCACATGCATCGGGACCGGGAGTAGCAGATGGCGAGTGCTGGGCACCCTGGGGCCTTTTGCTGAGCTGAAGTCCACATGACGTCGCCGCGTGTGGGAGAGCCCGTCGTCCGCCACGGAGTTGAAGCTGAGGCAGGTCGCCCTGTGCCTTGGGGTAGCTTCGAAGGTCTTTGGCATGCCCTGTTGCAAAACGGTTCTGAAGCCGGATGCCCCCAACCGGTCGTCTGAAAGCTTGCGCAGGATGACGCAGTGCCAATTTCAGGAGGATGAGCCCCTGGACCCAGCTTGTGCAGCGTTTTGCAAGATCACGAAGATCACCGCCTAATCCTTAAGAGAGATTCTGAGCGTTTTCCAGCTGCAAACCTTCAATCTCGAAGTTGTGTTCGGATATCCTTCAGTACACCTGTCTGAGACCCTTGACACAAAGTTGCTGGCGGTCATGGGTGGGGTCTGTGCATGAGCACCGGTTCAGTCATGAAGTGCTGCCGCAAAAGTGATGCTCTCTTCTTTGGGGGGTCTCTTTCGTTTTTGCCTAAATGGCTGCCCTTTGCAGGTGTCACATTGCCATGGCTGTTGCAAACTGTAGGCAACCCCACATGCCAAAACCTTAACTTTCAGGGTTGTGCAAAGATGGGGGTGGCATCTGTTCTCGCCTTCAGACAAGATGCTAGCGGATTTGCTTGCCGACGCCGACAGCATGGTGATGCTTGGGCAGCCATTCGAGAGATGGAGGATATGAAGCAAGCTTCTGCACTGCACGTTTTGTAGCTGCAGTGTAGCCGACAAAGCCAGCATGACCCCATGTGTGTATTTCGATTGAAAGCCGCTCGCCCCGCTTGCGGCGCAAATGCTATGGCGCATGTTGAAGTTTGGAAACCGGCGGTTGCTGGCAGGGCTGCGGCAATGTTTGCAAGGCCCGCAGAGAACTAGGTCGCTAGCGTCTGCAAACACCCAGCTTTGCGGAGACACACTTCCGCGGTTCTCCATGCACTCTGGGGGGGGGCTTCCCCTCATACGCTCCCTTGCGAGCGGACACTGACAAAACGTCAGCACATGCATCAGGACCGGGAGTAGCAGATGGCGAGTGCTGGGCACCCTGGGGCCTTTTGCTGAGCTGAAGTCCACATGCCATCGCCGTGGCGGATTTGCGTGTGGGAGAGCTTGTCAGGAGTTCTGCCAGGCTTTGTCTCGGCTTGTTTTGCTGAATGAACTAGAGAAGTTTCCAGCAGATGTGTTTGTTTCGCTCGGAGAATTTCAACACCCCACATGCCAAAACCTTAACTTTGAGGGTTGTGCCAAGATGGGGGTGGCATCTGTTCTCGCCTTCAGACAAGATGCTTGCGGATTTGCTTGCCGACGCAGACAGCATGGTGATGCTTGGCCAGCCATTCGTGAGACGGAGGATATGAAGCAAGCTTCTGCACTGCACGTATTGTAGCTGCAGTGTAGCCGATAAAGCCAGCATGACTCCATGCGGGTATTTCGAGTGAAAGCCATTCAAGTCGCTCGCCCGGCTTGCGGTGCACATGCTATGGCGCATGTTGAAGTTTGGAAACCGGCGTTAGCTGGCAGTGCTGCGGCAATGTTTGCAAGGCCCGCAAAGAACTAGGTCGCTAGCGTCTGCAAACACGCAGCTTTCGGAGA
This sequence comes from Symbiodinium natans, assembly GCA_905221605.1. Lineage (NCBI taxonomy): Eukaryota > Dinophyceae > Suessiales > Symbiodiniaceae > Symbiodinium > Symbiodinium natans. The sequence continues at coordinate 772,199 of CAJNDS010000225.1, read as the reverse complement.
CACACTTCCGCGGTTCTCCATGCACTGTGGGCGGGGGCTTCACCTCATACGCTTCCTTGCGAGCGGACACTGACAAAGCGTCAGCACATGCATCGGGACCGGGAGTAGCAGATGGCGAGTGCTGGGCACCCTGGGGCCTTTTGCTGAGCTGAAGTCCACATGCCGTCGCCGCGTGTGGGAGAGCCCGTCGTCCGCCACGGAGTTGAAGCTGAGGCAGGTCGCCCTGTGCCTTGGGGTAGCTTCGAAGGTCTTTGGCATGCCCTGTTGCAAAACGGTTCTGAAGCCGGATGCCCCCAACCGGTCGTCTGAAAGCTTGCGCAGGATGACGCAGTGCCAATTTCAGGAGGATGAGCCCCTGGACCCAGCTTGTGCAGCGTTTTGCAAGATCACGAAGATCACCGCCTAATCCTTAAGATAGATTCTGAGCGTTTTCCAGCTGCAAACCTTCAATCTCGAAGTTATGTTCGGATATCCTTCAGTACACCTGTCTGAGACCCTTGACACCTTTGCAAAGTTGCTGGCGGTCATGGGTGGGGTCTGTGCATGAGCACCGGTTCAGTCATGAAGTGCTGCCGCAAAAGTGATGCTCTCTTCTTTGGGGGGTCTCTTTCGTTTTGGCCTAAATGGCTGCCCTTTGCAGGTGTCACATTGCCATGGCTGTTGCAAACTGTAGGCATGCTTGGAAGACGGCGGCTGGAACGGTTGGAGTCTGAACGCCGCAGCTTCAGTCAAGACTAGAGCTTGCAGTAGCAGCCCTGAACCCCCCAAATCCTAAAGGCCCCAAACCCTAAACCCTAAACCCTAAACCCTAAACCCTAGACCCCTAAGAACTTCCCAAGCCCTGAACCATGCCTGCACAGCCAAGTGACATGTCTCGTGCCGACGCAATAATCCGCACGGGCTTGTTGGAGATCTTCTTTCGAGGTTTAGGGGTTTGGGTTTAGGGTTTAGGGTTTAGGGTTTAGGGTTTAGGGTTTAGGGTTTAGAGGTCGCAGGAGCTGTGACCCGTGCCGATGCAAGCCTCATTCTGCACATGGTCCGCCTCCTCTCCCAATCCGTACATCGCCAAGCCCTAAGCCCATAACCCCAACATCGACAATGTGCTCCAACCCAGGATTTGCAGGTTTCAGGGATGGTTATGCTCCTGCGTCTGCTCTGCGAGCACTGCGTAAGATGTACCCCCACATTTGTAAATGGAGGGAGGCAGGGTTTCGGGTCCCGATGTGCCAATATCCGTCTCCGTTTTTGGATTTGTTTGGCTGGTTGGCCTTGAGGCTCAGGTAAAAGGCTAGTAGGACCATGACGCCGGAGTTGCGGAGTCTCGTGGCCATGACAGCCCCCAGGAACGTCAGCCATTGGCAGCTCCAATTTCCATCCCAGTAATCCTAACACACTGGGGATTGTACAGCTCTGCACGTGAAGCGCCCTTCAGAGGTCACACGAGACGTGAACCGTGCCGATCCAAGCCTCATTCTGCACATAGTCCGCATCCCCTCCCAATCCATACATCCTATGCCCGAAACCCAAAACCCTAACATCGATAACGTACTCCAACCCAGGATTTGCAGGTTTCTTGGACGGTTGTGCTCCTGAGTCTGCTAGCAGAGCACTGCGTAAGATGTACTTTGCATGTGCACTTCCATCGTCTCTGTTGCCCTTTGTCATCCCATGTCTCCGTGCCACGCCTGTGTTTGTGCTTGAGATTCCAAACGCTGGCGGATATCGTCCTGCCTGAGTTGGAGATATATGTGAGTCGGCGTGCAATGAGGGGTCTTCGTCGAGGTGGGTGCAAGGTGCAGTTGTGCTCATAAAACCCCAGAAGCTCTGCACTTGAAGGAGGTCACGTGGTCCCACGTCCCCTCCTAGTCTGTGCACCCTAAGCCCTAAACCTCAAACCCCAACATTGACAACGTACAGGGGTCGCACGCGATCAGGATAAAACTGGAGGCTCAGGTCCCTAGATTTAGTCGCTTAGACATTTTTTTTCCTGAGGCAGGGTCAACCCTTCAGGGTTTTTCTCCCAGTTGTGTGGCTGAGTAGAAGTCACGCCTGTTGTCCGAGTGCAAGGATTTTTCCAGGGCTCAAGCACGAAGATTTTAATCTCTGCAATGGGAGGCCCCAGGGCTTGATCCAGGTAATTTCCTGGGCCTGACCCCTCCATGCATGTCCACCCTCTGTGTAACGTGCTCCAACCGGGGATTTGCAGGTTTCAGGGATGGTTGTGCTCCTGCGTCTGCTAGCTCTGCGAGCACTGCGTAAGATGTACAGCATCCCCCACATTTGTAAGTGGAGGGAGGCAGGTTTCGTGTCCCGATGTGCCAATATCCGTCTCCGTTTTTGGATTTGTTTGGCTGGTTGGCCTTGAGGCTCAGGTAAAAGGCTAGCAGGACCATGACGCGGGAGGTGCGGAGTCTCGTAGCCATGACAGCCCCCAGGGACGTCAGCCATTGGCAGCTCCAATTTCCATCCCAGTAATCCTAACACACTGGGGATTGTACAGCTCTGCACGTGAAGCACCCTTCAGAGGTCACACGAGACGTGAACCGTGCCGATCCAAGCCTCATTCTGCACATAGTCCGCATCCCCTCCCAATCCATACATCCTATGCCCGAAACCCAAAACCCTAACATCGATAACGTACTCCAACCCAGGATATGCAGGTTTCTTGGACGGTTGTGCTCCTGCGTCTGCTAGCTCTGCTAGCACTGCGTAAGATGTACTTTGCATGTGCAATCACCCCTCCCAGATAATGCCTAACGGGGGCCGGATACCCGAGGGTTTGCTAGGCATTAAAAAGCCTACCGCCCCCCCCTAATGCATAACACCCCAAGCCCAACCCACCATGACGGACGTTCTTCGACTGCAGGATTCATGTTCTGCTTCTCTGAATTTCGTTCCAGAAGCCAGAGCATGTTTTCATGTGCTACTGGGGCCATGCACTGAGGCGTGCCGTCCGAGACAAGGCATAACAAAACCCGGAGACTCAACTTAGAAGGGCTTGTAGTCCTGCGTCTTGTACCAGAATCTTGAGACTCAACTTAGAAGGGCTTGTAGTGGCGCGCCGAAAGCACGTGCCCTTCAGACCTGATTCATTCGCCAATTGGTGTCGCAGCAGGTTGGATGTACAGAAGGAATGAAGGGTCATGTGTGCTTGCGCCGTCGCGAGTGGGGGCCTTCGGAGCCCTGGGAGGCTGGGTTGAGAGGTGCAGGTTGGCTACGCAGAGGACAGACTTGAAGGTTGAGGCTGCGGGGTGCTGAAACATCTTCATGCAGGAGGTCTTGGTCGCACTCATCGTCGCGAAGGAAATCCCTCCGCAGAACGCCCGACACTTAGAAGAAAGTCCCCATCCACCTGCTTTGGCGGGACTTCCGTTGCCCAGCCCACAGGCACATGCAGGCACGCAAAACACTTGACGTTTTTGACTGCTTGCATCGAACCTGCCTGCACTTGGGGTTTGACATTCCGTGTTGTGCCTTTTGTCACATGGAGTGCCTGCCCAGAATGCCGCGTGCCCAGGCGGTATGTGGTGTGTCTTAAGATGCCTCCCAGGTGTTTGAGCAGTGGACCCCAGGTCTGGGGTAGTGTTAGGCATTCCTGCGCTCAGAGCACCTGCCTAACATACCCCTCCCCCCCCTCGGCTAGTAGGCGTAGGAGGGGTGATCATGTGCACTTCCATCGTCTCTGTTGCCCTTGGCCATCCCATGTCTCCGTGTCACGTGTGTGTTTGTGCCTGAGATTCCACACGCTGGCGGATATCGTCCTGCTAGCATGGCTGAGTGGGAGATATATGTGAGTCGGCGTGCAACGAGGGGTCATCGTCGAGGTGGGTGCAAGGTGCAGTTGTGCACGTAAAGCCACGGAAGCTCTGCACTTGAAGTGCTCTTCAAAGGCCGCGCGAGACATGACCCAAAACGATGCAAGCCTCATTCTGCACATGGTCCCACATCCCATTCCAATCTGTACTGGCATGCAGCTCTCCTTTTGCGAAATTTGCAAGTCCAGATGAGAGATCGGGAGCTTTCACGAAGATCATGAAGCCGGACAGGTGCACAGCGCTGCAGCTCTGCAGCATGCAGCGAGCTGCACTCTGCAGCATGCAGCGAGCTGCCCTAGATGAAAGCTTGTTGTCTCAGGCTCGCCTGGCCCGAAGAATGGTGCGAGGACCGGCACCACGTGCAACGCGTGCAAACGCCTTCCGGGATGGGGAGGCAGAAGGATTCACGAGGATGCTGCGAAATCTGCTAGGCAAGGGGTTAGGCCTAGTGACACCATGGTCCCGATTGGCAGCTGTAATGCTGGGTGTGTCAGTGTGTGCCCGAAACTTAGACGGCGTACTCGCGCCGTTTATAATGCTCAGCCAGGGTGCTTCGACAGGGCTCCGGTTGCACATGTGCCTTCGGTTGCGCTTGTCTTCTTCGCACAGAGTTGCTGCGATTTGCTCGCGAGACGCTTGCGCCGTGTGTCTCTGTGACGGAGCAGTCGCAGCAGCGTGTGACGGAGAACGGCTAGTGATTGAACGGAGTGCAAATGCACGAAGCTGCGGGTGTTGCCAGTCGTGAGTGGTGCAGGCCAGTCGGCCGCAGCGCTGATGCTTTTGGCAGAGCTGGAGCTAGAATGAACTGAGGCCTCTTGGGCCGCCAGGATGGAAGGAGTTCGGGAACAGGCTTCCCCTCCTTCTCCTTCGCCCGGTTCACCCATGTATCCGTGAAGCCGACCGTTTTCCAAGGCGGCTCATGGACTGATGGTGTGGCTAGGTGGCCAGTCACAGTGTCAGAGACAGTGTATCGGTCTACATGGCAAATCACACTCGGGGGGGGGGGGGGCACTTTCTGAACCGGATGGTTGTAGACTGAGAACGTCAGTGCCCGCCAGGTATCGCGAGGTTTGAGCTTTCACTCATGTCGAATGACGTGCAGCTTCTTTTGGCGCACAGCCTTATGACGGTTGTTCCAGAAGTCTTTGCAAACGATTCGATAAGGGGGCAGTAGCTGTAGAATGTGTGAAAGATTCGCGATAGATGCTGCAAGATGTCAAGTCTTTAGGGGAATGAGGGCTGCATGTCGATGCTCTAAAAGGCCTTGCATTGGCTATGAGGCACTCATCATGATCTTCCCTAAGCCCTAAACCCTAAACCCCAAACCCTAAAATCCCACTAACCCTGGGCCCTTTGATGACTGTCCCCCGAGTTCGAGGGGGTTCGCATCGGCCTTGCCCAAGGAACATCCTAGAAGGTGCGCTCCTCATTGCATGCCGGCTCAGTGAAGTTTTGTCTTTGCGGCACCGTCAGAAGTAGGTGCGATCAAGTTGGGCTGTTCCTCGCAACTGGACATCACTGCTTTCAAGGGTATCACATGTCTGTCTGCAAGTCGTCTGGACTGGAGACTTGGCACTTGTCCTGTCCATCCCACGATGAGAAGGCTGAGTCTTTGGCAGAGCTTGTAGCCATTCCTGCCCCCGGCTCCACAGGCATGTATACTGCCATCCAGGGTTTAGGGTTTAGGGTTTAGGGTTTCCATGAAGGCTCTTTGGTGTCGGTCGGTCAGCGAGGAGGTGGCTCGGGCAAGCCGGTCTCATTGTCAAAGCATGCCAGAGCCATGCCAAGTCACGTCAGCATGCTTGAGAGGACTTGGGACTCAAACAAGAATGCTCATGCACAGCCCATGCCAAGTAAAACGCTCCACTTTAGCTTCAGCAACCTGGCACCAAGTGGGCAAGCACAAGTTGAACTTTACACAGTGCTGTTTTTTGCATACGCTGTGAAGTGGGCGATTCTGCTCGATGCCTAAAGGGTGAGACGAATCACGAGGGAACTTCAACAAAACCAGCAGAACCGAAACAAAAACCAACCAACCCAAACCAGCCACCGCCCCGAAAAGCACCCTGGTCCGCCAGGGGGAGGGCAATTTGAGGACGGCTTGGCGAGGTCCAAGCACGTCTCTGGTTCTTGCAGCATCCACCCTTTTGGTAAAGGGTTTTTAGGGTTTAGGGTTTAGTTAGGGTTTAGGGTTTATAAAACCCCCGCCCCGGGCATTTTCTAAGCCTCAAGCCCTGACAAAAACTTTGCGGTACTTTGGGGCGAAGGTTTTTCTCAAGGGGGCTGCCCCCCCTTCCCCGTGACCTGAGGACCTCCTTGGGTGGTCCTGACCTGTGCTAGGGGAGTTGCTCCATTCTGATTCCGCACCGCTCTCAATTGCTCCTGCCAGAATACTTGCGCTGGCCTGCCGCTCTGCGTGACACTCGCCTTCGTCCACCCTGCCCTCAAGTATCTGCTGGTGGCTCAGTACGCTTTCGGGCACAGAGGAGCAAGCCCAACCCAGCTTTCCGGCGTGCAATCACGCGCCTGTAGGATTCGAAGCGTGTCTCTGAGCCACCGTGGCTTGTCCTTTAGGGGCCTAAGAGGTGTTCGGAGCAGCGTGGACCTGGAGACTGGGAGCTCCTGAGACGTCCTTCCTGTTCAAGCTTATTTGCTGACGTATTTTCGGGATCATGCCGCTTTGCTGCTGCTTCCCTTCCAGTCGTTCCAGTCTTCATGTCTCATGCCAGGATTCAGCTGCGAGGGACAGTGTGGCTTTTCTAGGCTTGCCGGCTGCTTGCAACCCAAAGCTGTAGGAATATCTCGTGTGTCGACACCGCGTGCGAGAAGGTCCAGGAAAAAGCAAGTCGCCTGCGGTGTGCCTTCGGCTTTGTGTGTCGGACTTGTGCGACTTGAGCCGGGGTAGGACAGGCCGTCCTTTTGCAGAGATTCCAAACGAATACTGAGAGGCCCATCGTCTCGCTGAGTCTAAGTGTGATTCGGCTGTCAAGGGGCCCTGGCTACAGGCCGATGCACCGTAGCGGCCCCGATTGCTCAGTGACGTGACGCGTGCGATGCAGATCACATCGGCCAAGCGGCTCACAGCCAGTGTGCGTAGTGTGCCCGCCTTCCCAGCGGGCAGACTTGCAGGATTCTGATGCCACGCAGCGCGCTAGGGTTTAGCACCAAAGCGAACAGCCAGCATGTGGTGCTCTATGACTTGTGCGCATTTCTGCGACCCTCCGCATGGAACAACATGGAGGGCTTGATATGGGTTGATTGCGCCTGAACCCCGAACCCCCAACCCTGGCCCAGTCTCGCCTGTTATCACCTGTGGTGACCACAGTATTGGGCCCTCGGTTCTTGCGTGCCGATAAGTTGCTGTTGTTTTGGAGGGAGACGTGTCGAAAGGAGAGTATGAGATTGATTTTGGGATGTTCCACCTTATACTAAAGTCCTTCATGGGGACTATAATCGGGGGTACTATTTCCCTCGTAAGGACAGTTTGCAAAAGGGGGAACATACCAAGCTGGGAGTTTCTTGTTTTGTGATGCTCGCCGGCTAGCTTTGGAGTATAGTCGTAGCAGTGGTAGGGAAGCAGTTCAGCCATCTGTAGCGGTCTCAGTAGAAGTAGGGGTGTAGTAGGAGGTGCAGGAACTGCCTTCTATGCGGTGTAGGTTGTCCCGAGAAGACTGAGCCGCGGGGGTCGAGGGGTGCGATTGCAGCCAAGCATTGCCATGCCGGATGTCGAATTTGGCAGCGCGGAGTTCTGGATGCTGGCAGCTGATGGGTAGTTCTCTAAAATAGGGTCCCTTTTTCGGATCCTTTTTTGAAGGGGCCGTCTCGGATGGGTACCAAAAGGGACCCTGATTTAGGAAACTACCTTCATGGATGCCAGGATTTTCGAGTGTTGGTGCCTTCTGCTGATTCTCCGCAGTTCGCGTGAACGCCGTGTGATTGTGAGAATGCCACGGTTGTGCTGCAAGAAGAGGCCCACGACAAAAGCACCCTGAACCCGAAAACCTGAAACTGAACCTGTTAAGTTGCAACGAAAGTGAGACTTGGGGTTTCCAAATTAGGTACCTGTTCTGGGGTTCTTATGTTAAAGATTATTATCTTTTTTTGGGGTATAAAAGGGGCACCCCTTTAGGGAAGTAACATGTCAGCGAAGACGGCATGGGCACCGCTGTGACACCGAGGTACATGTTGCAGCCGCGGCGGCACTGGTGTGTTTGGCGGTCTGATGATGCTCAGCTCATATTCCTTAAACCTTAAACCATAAACCCTAAACCCGAAACCTAAACCCTAAACCCTAAAACCCTCAGTTGGATTCTAAGCTTGTTCCAAGTCGCGAAGAACAAAAACGGAGCCAAGGCCTGTAGCAAGACATGCGGGTCGCTCGTCAGGGCTTAGCTTGGAGGCTCTTGGTACTTCTTGACCAGTTAAGACTGCACTTCCAAGCCACTTATGAGCCCTGAAGTGCTCTAATATGGTTATAAGTACAGTTCTCCTAAAACCCTAAACCTAAACCCAAACCCAAAACCCAAAACCCTAAACCCTAAACCCTAAACCTAAACCTCTTGAAGTAACAGTTTCAGTCCAGTTATAATTGGCTCATAAGTACCCTGAACCTCCAAGCAGGCTTCTGAGTCTCAGGCCCTCGAGGATGGCCGCAAGCTTGTAGCCGTGTCACTTCTCCCCCTAAACCTTGGGATGTTCCCCGTATGACTAACCGTCCTTAGTAGGGATTCTCGTACCCTAAACCCAAAACCCAAACCCCAAACCCCAAACCCTAAACCCTAAACCCTAAACCCCAAAACCCTAAACCCTAAACCCCTAACCGTAAACCTTAAACTCTAAACCCTAAACCCCAAACCCTTCTTATATTGTTCACCAAGACCTGATGTTTGCCGCGAGCTCGAAGGTTAGGGCGTTGGGCTTAGGGTTGTTTAGGGTTTAGGGTTTAGGGTTAGGAGCCCTTCAGCCTTCAGCAAAAAAGTCACCCTCACCCTCAACCCTCAAGGAGTCTTTGCTTATGACACCCTTGAGCTCTCGTCTCAAAAAGCCCCAAAAAGCCCCAAGCCACTCAAAGCTCCGCGCTGAGGAGCGGCCTCACATTGGGCCTGCTCTCTGCCGCAGCTACGGCGCAACTTTTGGGGTCTAAGAGGCTTGGGGGTTTTTGGGTTCGTTTTTTTTTTTTTTTTTTTGGGGGGGGGGGGGGGGGGGGCGAGGTGCAGGAATGGACGTTTGGCCTTCGGCAACCCAAGGGGTATCGAAGGTGCACCACCTCCGTTGGTGCAAGTTTAGAGTAGGGTTCCTCTGAGGCGTCAGAATATTCAGCGGCCGAAGACATTTCCAAGGCACTAAACCACTGAACCCTCAAATCCCAAACTGCAACCCTCAACTTCAGCTAAGCCTTCAACCTGCAATTGAGCTCCGGTTCAGGGTTTGTGTGGTTGGGATGTTCTCCCTTATACTCACAGCCCTCAATAGGTGGTACCCCGTATTATGCTCCCCACATCCCAAGTTTGGGGCCCAACCTCTGAGGCTTTTGCTTGACTGACTTCGGGCTTCGGGCCTCGAGCCCCAGATGCCCGCATGTTCAGGTTCCTTGCGACGAGTACCCTAAACTCTGAACCCTAAACCCTAAACCCTAAACCCTAAACCCTAAACCCTAAACCCTAAACCCTAAACCCTAAACCCTAAACCCTAAACCCTAAACCCTAAACCCTAAACCCTAAACCCTACACCCAAAAAGGCGCCCCCAGAACCCAAGGAGGAGCTGGAGCTGAGCATCGTGGAGCGCGCTGGCACTCCACGGGAGCAGCAGAGGGCGGTGGCAGCGCCTCGGCTCCTGGGGAGTTTAGGGTTTTTTGTTTGGGTTTAGGGTTTAGGGTGGTTTAGGGTTTAGGGTGGTTTAGGGTTTGGGGTTTTTGTTGGGGTTTTGGAGGGGTTTTTAGGGTTTTGGGGCTTTAGGGCTCTGGCGGCGCCTCTGGCTGGAGAACTTACTCATCTGGGGAGTTTTTTGTTTCGAGTTTGGTTGGGGATTTTCTAGGGTTTGGAGCATGGAGGAGGCTTTTTGTGTTTTGTTTGAAAAGTTTTGGGGTGTTTAGGGTTTGTGCCTAGATTCTAAAGAGGCCCTGCATGAGAAAAGTAGGGTCCCTACGTTCTGAGGAGGAAGGTTCCTTAAAGGTGATCCTTCTACCCTGTGTCTTTAGGGTTTTGGAGTTAGGGTAGAGGGTTCTAGTGTTTAGGGTTATGGTTCTAGATAAGGCCCACTTAGCCCTTCATGAAATTCTATTGGGGTTCCTTTTGGGCTTGCGCGGGTTCGCTGTGTTAGGCATGTTTGGCGTGTTTGGGGTGTTGAGGGGGTGGGGTGTGGTGAGTTGTTTTTTGTCTGGGCTGTACAAGGGCATTTGTGTAGATCTTCGGTGTATCTAGGGCAGGGGCAGGGGCTAGGAACTTGAGGTTGAGGAGTGAGGTTGATCGTGTTTAACAGATCTATAGAAGGTGCAGGGGTTCGAGAACCCTAAACCCTAAACCCTGAACCCTACCCCAAACCCTAAACCCTAAACTCCAGTAGCTTTTGGCGCAGAGTCCAAGAACCCCTAAGCCTCAAGGCCTACAACCCCAAGGCTTGAACGCAGTTAGGAGTCTCCCACACTATGGGCACTCTTGGAGGGATTTCTGCAATAAGTGTTACAGCGCTTTGGGGTTCAGGGCTCTAAACCCTAAGCCCTAAACCCAAAACCCTAAACCCTAAACCCTAAACCCTAAACCCTAAACCCTAAACCCTAAACCCTAAACCCTAAACCCGAAAAGGGGCACGACTCTTTTGGGAAATCCTGTATTCTGGCCACAGGTGCGAGGGCTCATCAAGCGCCAGCATCTCTTGCTGGTGCCGGGGCCTCAGATTTCGCGGCGTAGGGGGTCAGGGTTTAGGGTTTGGGGTTTAGGGTTAGGGTTTAGGGTTTAGGGTTAAGGGCTTGGGGTTTAGAGTTTAGGGTTTAGGGTCCAGGGTTTAGCGTTGCCTTCCAAGCATCATTATCTCCCGACGTAGCGGCTCTCTCTGAATCGACATCAGGAAGCCACGCCAGTGGCCTGTGGCAAAGAATTTGGGGCTTCGGCTGTCCACTTGTGCCAAGCTTAGGGAGGATTTGAGGCTTCGGGTTTGGGGCTTGGGGTTTGTTGGGGTTTAACGCTACTAGGCCGTAAAGTTTGGGGTTCGGGTTTGGGGTTTGGGGACCTTCAAATTTGGGGTGGAGGGTGGTCCTCGGAGACGGGAGGGGCTTAGATGGCTTGGGATGCTGGCAATTTTGGGGTTGTTCGAGGTTTTAAGGTTTATGGGCTTAGGGGTTTCAGGTCTAGAGTTGAGGGTTTAGGGTTTAGGGTTTAGGTGGGTTTAGGGTAAAGGGTTTGGAGTGTAGGGTTTTTGGGGGGACTAGAAGATCTCTAAGCTCCGCAAACCCCCACAGACCCTGGAAACCCACCCTAAACCCTAAGCCTACAAACCCGAATTGCCCAAAACCCAAAACCCAAAACCCAAAACCCTAAACCCGAAACCAAAGCCCTCTGTTCAGGACGCTGCTGCTGTGCAATGCCGCGGCCATGGAAGCCTTGCCTCTGGCCGCCTCCCAAGGGGAGACCCTCAAATCCTCTAAGCTGTTGGGGTTCGGAGGTTGAGGGTTTAGAGTTTCGGACGCAGGCTTTGAGACGCAGGCTTTGAGGTTAGGGTCAAGGGGTTTTAGTTCAGGGTCACCCCGAGAAGAGAGGTAGACCCTGTGTGACGGGCATAATATCGCAAAAAAGGTGTTTCAATTGCAGGGGGAGGGCTTGCGACCCTAAGCCCACCCTTCCCCTTGAATCGTTACCCTAAACCCCAAACCCTAAACCCTAAACCCTGAACCTGAACCCGATTGAAGACTTTGAGGGCTTTGGGTTGGGAGGTGGGGGGGAGGGGTCTCGAGTCACTTTGAAAGTGTTGGGGGGCTGAGCCGGCTGAGTCGGTCTGGGGTTTTAGGGTTCGGGGCTTTTAGGGCTTTAGGGTTTAGGGCTAGGGTTTAGGGTTCAGGGTTTAGGGTTTAGGGCTAGGGTTTAGGGTTCAGGGTGCAGGGGTTCAGGAATGTTACAGGCCGAGTGGAGGAGGTTGGTAGCAGAGCTCGGTTGCGCAAGAATCCCAACCTGGAGGCTCATGGGTACTCAGAACCCTCCTTATGAGTCTACTTGTAGCCTGCTTAGAGGACTCAGGGGGCCTACAAATGCAGTTATAGTTGTGGGTTAGAAGTACCCTGAACCCCAACCAAAAGTCTTTGAGTCCTCTATAGCCTGAACCATGATGTTCTCTAGACAAAACCCCTAAACCCCCTAAACCCTAAACCCTACAACCCAAACCCCAAACCCTAAACCCTAAACCCGAAACCCTAAACCCTAAACCCTAAACCCCAAACCCCAAACCCTAAACCCTAAACCCTCCCTTGGTTCTCCGAGGTGCTCGACCGCCTCCTGTCTCCCATCGGGGCGGTGCTGATCTCCGTAACAGCGGTGCCTTGGCGTTCGGTGGACAAGGGTTTAGGGTTTAGGGCTAGGGTTTACGGCTAGGGTTTAGGGTTTAGGGTTTAGGGTTTAGGGTTTAGGGTTTAGGGTTTAGGGTTTAGGGTTTGGGGTTTGGGGTTTAGGATTCAAGGGTTCAGGGTTTAGGGTTCAGGGTTTAGGGTTTAGGGCTTAGGGCCTCGCCTCCCTCATCGCCACACCAATGCCTCTCGGATCTGATGGTTTCAGGATGTTTTCGGGTTTTGATCATCGTCTAGGCTTCAGAGTCTGAGCCCTAGATCCACAACTTCCTTTAAATCCCTGACCGGAGACATTCTGGGTAGCAGGATTCTTCTACAACTGGGGCCTTCAGGGCACATGTAGGGCTTGTTCTGGGTCGCTTTAACCTTTGTTTATTCCTGAGCCTATTTAATGTCTGGGTTACCGGAGTGAGGTCTCGACCTGGCCCTGAACCCCAATCTCTGATCCCTAAACCCTAAACCCTAAACCCTAAACCCTAAACCCCAAACTCTGAACCCGGAACCTAAACCCTCAAAAAGCCCAGCAAGGGCCAGCCAGCACCAAGTGCATCAGGTTCTTGCGTTTGGCGAGATCTTGCCGCAGGCGCGCCGTGGGCAAAAGCATCCCAGGAGTTTGTACGGTGTTTTCCCAGTTTTACGCGGGCCTGTCTCGTTTGCCTTTGCGGGGATCCGCACGTGGCCCTGCCAACCTTCCCGAATTGCATCGGATTTTTGACCCCCCAACCCCTAAACCCTAAACCCTAAACCCTAAGCCCTGAGCCCTAAGCCCTAAGCCCTAAACCCTAAACCCCAAACCCTAAACCCTAAACCCGAAACCCTAAACCCTAAGCCCTAAACCCTAAACCCTAACCCCAGCCGTCGCAAGAGGCTCCCTTCAGGCCAACATGCCTTCTTAGATTCGATCAATCGGTCCCCAGGCCTATTTTGTCTTCGCGGGCTTTGGGGTTTAGGGTTGAGGGTTTGGGGTTTAGGAAGTTTTGACAAACCCAGACCCAACACTTCCCAGGCCGTGTGCAAAGCCTACGGCCTTGCTGTGGGCGCTGCAGCCGCCCCATTGGTGAAATGCTCCCCGAAGCATGGGGTCTAGGGTTTAGGGTTTCGGGTTCAGGGTCTTTCGGTGGGTTCCATGCACAAAACATGCTACAGCCTCCCAAAGGCAAGAAGCCTAAACCCTAAACCCCAAAAGCTACGACCCGAAGCGCTGAACCCTCAAGTATATGTCCGGGGTCAACGGCGGGTGCTATCAACACACAAGCCATACACGTTCCTCAAGAGCAAGACCAAAGCCCCCATATCCGAAATCCTGAGTTTTCCAAACCCTCTCTCAGAAACCCTAAAGTTTAGGGTTTCTTTCATTAACAAATCATAAATTTCAAAAACTCGACGAAAAACATAATTTTTCATAAAAAACATCATTATTTTTTCAGAAAACCGAAGAGAATCATCAACATTTCGTAAACATGTCATGAATCACAAAAATCCCAAAAGCATATGCAAAACACAGCTTTTCCATACAAAAAATATTCCCTGAACCGTGGCTCTGGCTACACATCCAGTGTCTAAACCCCAAACCCCAAACCCCAAACCCCAAACCCCAAACCCTAAACCCTAAACCCTAAACCCTAAACCCTAAACCCTAAACCCTAAACCCTAACCCCAACACCCACATCCCGAAGAAGCCGAGGCTTGTTAGTGATTTGCTGGCCCATCGCCTGGCCCATCGCGAAGCTTCTCGATTGCGTCCTGGGCCACGACGAAGGAGCCGGGTTTCGGACTTTGGGGTTCAAGGATGCTATAGGGCAAAGCCCTGAAGCCCCGCCACACCCTAAGCCTAAAATTTCTGGAACTCCTTGAATCCCCTGAACCCCTAGACCGCTGCCTCATCCCCAAACCCCCCAAAAAACCCGCCTGGGCCCTGCATCAGGGCACTTCTTCGCCGGCGCGGAGATGGCGGCGGCGCTGGATATCCACCGCGAGCGTGGGCACCTCTCCAGCGCGGAGGCGGAGAGTCTTCTTGGCGGCCGCCTGTTTTTTGCTTCGAGCCTTAAGTTCAACCCAACCCGAAACCCAAAACCTTCGAGACTCAACCAGAACCCTAAACCCTAAACCCTAAACCCTAAACCCTAAACCCTAAACCCTAAACCCTAAACCCTAAACTCTAAATCCTGGGGTATCCTAAGCCCTAAACTACCCTAAGCCCTAACCCTTAGCTGCTAAGCCCAAACCCTTTCACCAGGTGGACATCATGCAGGGTGCTCTGTGCATGGCCCAGAAGGGCTGTCAGGACCTGGGCAGGGTTTATCAGGTTTAGGGATTAGGGGCTTTGGGGTATAGGGTTTGGGGTTTAGGGTTTAGGGTGCAGATCTGAAGGTTTATAAGGTTTAGGGTTTCAGGGCTTTGGGGTTTGCAGACGTGCCTTTAGGGTTTAGGTTTCTGCACCCGGGAATTCTTGTGTGGGCATCCCATCCTTTGAGCATGGTGTGATAGGGTCTACAGTTTGGGTTGAGCTTGCTGGTGAAGCCCTCAACTTGAACGCGACACCCTCATCCCTAAACCCTCAGCCCTAAACCCTAAACCCTAAACCCTAAACCCTAAACCCCAAACCCCAAACCCCAATCCCTTCACCTTTCGCTGCAAGGACTGCATGACACCCATCGACCGGGTGCAGTCTTTAGGTGCAGACGCCGTTCTGGACGAGGCTCCATGGTTTTGGGCACACTAAGCCCGGAGGGTTTGGTGTTTGGGGTTTAGGGTTAGGGTTTAGGGGTTAAAACCTAAGCGACTTGACGGGTTTGCTGCTGTTGGGCCTGGAGTTTCACAAGGATTCGGGTGGTGAGTCAGTGGGGGGTTCTGGGGAGTAGGTTGTTGAGGGTTTAGGGTTTAGGGTTTTAGGGGATTGAGCTTCTCTTTGGGGTTTGGTAGGATGAGTGAGTGAGTGGACGGCCTGGGGTGCACTCCGACCAACGGAAACGTTCCCTCCCGCCATCTCTTCCCCCCTCCGCTTGCGTCATTGGGGAGATCCGGCAAGTTCGACGCTCCGAGCCCCTCAATCCGAGCTGGGAAAAATGCCACCCGAACCTCCATGGGCCCGCCCCCAAGCCGGGCGGCTTGGGTTGGATTTGGGCACTTAGGCAAGACAGCCCACTTCACAGGAACAGAAACTCTTCCCCTTGCGATCCCTCACAAAGGTACTAAGCTGGGGGCATTGGCTCGGAGACAGGGCTTAGGGTGCGGGGTGGTCGTACCAAACACGCACACACGCACCGGCAGCAAGACTAAGGGAAAAAACAAGTTCAGCTAATCCCTTTGAGGCTGCACAAACTCCCACAGTATCCCCTTGGCATGCGGGGCAATGCCTGCAACTCAAGGCACCGCCCCCGACCAGAAGGGGGGGTTTGGTAGGATTATTTGCCCTGAATCCTCAACCCCGCCCAAGGCAATCCCAAACTCCGAGTCCAAAACCCTAAGCCCCCCGACACTGAACCTTAAGCCTGGACTACTAACCTCTGGTACGCCTAAACCCTAAACCCTAAACCCTAAACCCTAAACCCTAAACCCTAAACCCTAAACCCTAAACCCTAAACCCCCCAAATGCAGGCCACCATGGACTGGATCGTGTCATCGGGCCACTCGCGCATTCCGGCGCCTCCCCGCAGAGCCTTAAACTTCCAAACCCTGAGCCCTTAACCCTAAACCCTAAATCCCTCAAGCCCTGAACCCTGACCCTGGCACCACTTAGAGCCCTGAGCCCTAAGCCCTAAACTTAAACCCCAAACCCTGAGCCTGAAACCTCAGAGCCTAAACCCGACAACCTGGGGACCTTGAATTCGTAAAGCCGCACCACAAGCCCCAGCACCCCTTTACGGCTTCAGGGGTTTAGGGTTTAGGGTTTAGGGATTAGGGTTTAGGGTTTAGGGCTTCAGGGTTTAGGGTGGTTTCCAGGTTTGGGGAGTTAGGGAATTGGGTTCCTTATGTCCCCCCCCCCCCCCCCCCCCCCCCCCCCAGTTAGCCCTTCAAGGGAGTGACACAAGAACCACAGGAACGGTGGTGCCCTAATTTCCCGCAAAGAACCAGTAAGGTAGCGGGCAGTTCCGACTTTTCGATGTTTCGGGGTGGCGGACCATAGGCTCTTTCAGTTTAAACCCAAACCCGTAACCCCTAACCCCTAAACCCTAAACCCTAAACCTTAAACCCTAAGCCCTAAACCCTAAACCCTAAACCCTAAACCCTAAACCCCTAAACCCCTAAACCCCTAAACCCCTAAACCCCTAAACCCCTAAACTCCTAAACCCCTAAACCCTAACCCTAAACCCTAACCCCTATACCCTAAACCCTAAACCCTAAGCCCCTAAACCCTAAACCCTAAACCTTGAACCCTAAACCCTCCGCCCCCAGCCAAAACAAAAAGGCCGTCATCGCGCACTAGACCCCCTACCCCCAGAAGCATTTGAGCCCTGTTGGACACGAAGCCCCCAACTGTGAGATGAAAAACGCCTCGAACCGAAACCTAGGTTTAGGGCTTGAGGTTGATTGTTTGTAGGGTGTAGGCGCCGAAAGAGGTGCACGAGCCGGGAAACAAGGAAAAGTTCCTTGGTGTTCTCCTCATCAAGAAGCTCATTAAGCTGAGGCGCCGTTTTGTGCAGTCCATGCAGGTTAGGGTGCAGGGTTGAGGGTTTAGGGTTTGGGGTTGAGGGTTGAGGGCTCCCGAAGCCCTAAACCCTAAACCCTAAACCCCAAACCCTAAACCTTGCATTCCTCCGAATTTAGACCCTCAACCCTAAACCCCTGCAAGGCCAGAGGACGCCTGGCCCGTCTCTACGCAGCGGCTGAACCCTCTGGTGAAGGCTGGGTTGGTTCAAAACGGAGCTACAGTCCAGGTTCAGGGTTCTTATGAACCCCAATTTTAGCTGGACTTCTCCAGCCCCCTAAGTCCTCTAAGTACTGGTAGGTTATAAGTAGACGTATGCTTGGGGTTATAAGCCCCCATGAACCTCCAAGTAAGTTTCTGAAGGGCGTTGGTGGGGTTCAGGTGCTGAATCCAAGGCCGAGTGCTTCGGACATGCGAGCGCCGACCACTGTGAACCTTCAGCCTTGAACCTCAAACTGCTTACCGGTTCTCAGTAGGGAATGAGGGAAGAATGTATCCTAATGGAATCCCTTTGTCGGAAAATATCTGCTTCCCTCATTCCCTGCTACTTGAGGTGGTGGAGGATGAGCCCCTGTACAAGATCCTGGACATTTTTCGCACAGGCAGGGTGGCGCCATGGATCATAGAGGAGTGGGGAAGGGAGGATTCGCCCTAAACCCTAAACCCTAAACCCTCAACCCTAAACCCTCAACCCTAAACCCTCAACTCTAAACCCCAAACCCTAAACCCCAAACCCTAAACCCTAAACCCTGAACCCTCAACCCTAAACCCTAAACCCCCAACCCTTAAGCCTTCACCATGTGCCATCGCCTCTGCAGGTCAGACGCACATGGCCGTGGTGTATGCCAAGGATACGGAGCTCGGCGACAACCTGGAACCTCTGGACGTGGCTCCTCTGGGCATCCTGACCCTGGAAGACGTGATCGAGGAGCTTCTGAGTGAGGCGTTAAGGCCCTAAAAAAGCCCCCAGGCAGAGACCCTAAGCCTTAAACCCTAAACCCAAAACACAGAACCCAAAACCCTAAACCCTAAACCCTAAACCCTCAGCCCTAAACCCTAAACCCTCAACCCTAAACCCTAAAATGTAAGAGTCTCCAGGCAGAGACTTGCGCGCGCCCCTCATCCTCAGGAGCTCATCAATGAGGAGATCGTGGATGAGACGGACCTCTACATCGACGTCGCCCATGAGGAGGGAGCTCAAAGCCTGCATCTTTGGAGGTTTAGGGTTTAGGGTTTAGGGTGTAGGGTCTAGGGTTTAGGGTCATGCGGTTTTTTGGGGTAGTGACCCGACAAATCCTGAAGTTGTAAGGAATCATTGGCAGCCCCCACGATCCCCAAAAGCCGTGAGCCCTGAACCCAAAATGGCGGCTTCCGAAAATGGCGGTGTTTTTTTTGGAGGTTGCTAGAAAAGGATTATTGCATGGGGTATATGTGGGGTACCCCCTACTTTGGGAAATACCCAAATTCCCCGCCCATAAACCCTAAACCCTACAGTAAACCCTAAACCCGAAACCCTAAACCCGAAACCCTAGACCCTAAACCCTAAACCCTAAACCCTAAACCCCATGGAGGAGGCGGGTGCTGCGGAGCGCCTCAGGGGTGCGGACAGCTCGGGGAACGGGCGCCTGGTCTGCGCCCAGAACCACGTGTCTTTCGCCACTAGGTCCACCGCTTCGGGCTCCGACCTGGACCGGCCCTGTGTGTGGGTTTTGGGTTTGGGGTTTAGGGTTTAGGGTCCGAAGTTTTGCTTCTTTTCGGTGCTTTTGGTCTTGTTTTGAGTGGCGCATGGAGGCCTTGCGAAAGCTGAACGCACCAAACCTAGCTCTGCCTAAAGCTAGAGCCCCCTCCGCCCCTGAGCCACTCCAACCCTGAACAGGAGCCCGAAACCCTAAACCCTAAACCCTAAACCCTGAACCCTAAACCCTAAACCCCAAACCCCAAACCCCAAACCCCAGACCCCAAACCCTAAACCCTAAACCCTAAACCCTAAAACCCTAGCAGGACCTCAGCCAAGCCTTGCCGGCGCGGAGGCAGTCCACTCCTGCAGACCTTGGCCGCATCCAGGCCTAAACCCTAAACCCTAAACCCTAAACCCTAAACCCTAAACCCCAAACCCTAAACCCTAAACCCCAAACCCTAAACCCTAAACCCCAAACCCCAAACCCTAAACCCTAAACCCTAAACCCTAAACCCTAAACCCTGAACCCCAAACCCCAAACCCTAAACCCTAAGCCCTAAACCCTAAACCCTAAACCCTAGCCGGCCAGGCCGCCCAGTCCAGCTCCGTGGAGCGCATGCGGCGCAAGGGCACCGGGCTGCGGAGCGCTTCGGTGGTGTTTGGGTTTAGGGTTTAGGGTTTAGGGTTTAGGGTTTAGGGTTTAGGGCTTAGGGCTTAGGGTTTAGGGTTTAGGGTTTAGGGTGTCTCGCCGCGCAGCGGCAGTAAGTACCATGTGTAAATGGCGCCCCTACACACCCAGGGGGTGTGGGGGGGCGGCATGTCACGCGAAGGAATCTGTTGTCAATGTAATCCAACAATTTTCATTGGTGCTGGTTCCTTTCTCCCGCCCGCTGTGAGCTTTCACAGGCCACCACCCAAACCACTACCTTTTAGGGTTTAGGGCTGTCGCCCTCAATTCCCACCATCACGAACGCTTCACATCAGGGGGGGCCAGGGTTGGGGGCCAAGGAAGGGGGCTCACGGAAAGGCCAGGGCAGGGGCCGTGAGGGGCAGCGCGCGGGTCCAGAAGCCAAAGGGTCCCTTTCGTAAATGTAAGGCACCACTTTAGTGGTCCTAAAGCAAGGCTCAGTTGTAGGGGCTGTATTCGACCACTCTCCAATGGCTCCACCCATTGTCCATCCAGTAAAGGTGTATCTCTCTGCCGGGTAGAATTCTGGGTCCAGGCACCCTAGTATAGGGTGGGTATGGCCTATGCAGCAGGCCGGGTGGGAATTTAGGGTTTAGGGTTTAGGGTTGAGGGTTGAGGGTTGAGGGTTGAGGGTTGAGGGTTTAGGGTTTGGGAAGACCCTAAGCCCAAAGCGTCAACTATGAGCCTTCAACCCCAGACTTAAACGCTGAACGCTAAGCCCCCACCCCCTCCACCACATTGAATAGGACTAGTCTCAAACTTCGTCGTCAAGTTTGTCTTGTGGGATTTTCGACACAAGCAGCTCATCGATAATGACCCCTTCTATTTCTGCTCGCTTGCTAGCTGCGCCAGCGCGCTGTGCATTCACCTGCAAACACTTTAAGACAAGCAAAGGAGGCGCATGGCAGTGAAAAACTTTGGAGTCGAGCCTCTTCTAGCCAACAACTCGGAGTCCGAAACCCCAAGCCCGAGTTCTTAAAACTCTCGGGTGATTCTACTAGGGTTGTGTTGCGGACGCAGCGAAGAGAGTCGCCCAGCGAGCTGTCTGTAGCAATTGTTTTTTTGGGGGTTTAGGGTTTAGGCCACCCTGCCAAGGTATGTTCGACCTGGCCCACGCCCAGGCCAAGGCGAAGATCACTCAGAGCCCTGGAAGCCCTTCGACGGACAGCCGGACTCTGGGCCAAGCGACTCGGAGCGAGGGGTGGAGGCTTTTGAGCTGTAGGGTCCCGAAGCCCTAAGCCTTAAGCCCTAAACTTACCCTAAACCCTGAACCCTGAACCCTGAACCCTAAACCCTAAACCCTGAACCCTGAACCCTGAACCCCGAACCCCCTATATTCGGGCCTTTATGAACCTGCGTAGAGGGTGTAGGGCTCAGAGTTTAGGGCTTAGAGTTAGGGTTTAGGGTTTAGGGTTCGGGGAGTGCGTGGGCAGCTTGTTTCGCTTTCAGCCCAGAACCCAAGAGCAGCCAAAGATTCCCTTCAACGGTGCCTATTATAGGGTGCTTAAGGGGGTTCAAGGGGGGTTTGTACCTAGGCAACCTTAGGCAATGTTAGGGAGCCCTATATAGGGAGTAGCAGGGGAACCTCCCTTGAAATCCCTCTCCCTTCAGAGCCCTATAAGCCCAGGGAGCGCGGCAGCGTTCTGTGCGCACCATCGCCCGCACGCCGCTGCTGCGGAAGCAGACGGAGATTCCATGAGCTTACACCACCATGTCGTTGAAGATGGCTTGAGATGACCTTAAACTCTAAACCCAAGACCCCAAAGTTCAAATTTTAAACCCCTAAAGCCCTAAAATCGAAATACCAAGCCCCGCAAGAAGGGATCTCAGCCCGGACTACGGCATCCACTGTTTCGTGCACATCGGTTCGCAAGCGTCGGGTGAAAACACAAAGGAGAGCTGTCCGATCTGTGCCGGCCCTTTTGCTATCTTCGCCGGGGACTGGAGTGGTGCCATCAGGTCTTGAGTTTGCTGATGCAAGAGGACACCCGAAGCTCCAAGCTTAAGTCTTCTAAGTAGGTCTTTGGAGGGTAGGGAGGGCATGGGGTTCGCCAAAGGCGGGGGAACAGGCTTGCCTTACGGCACAACAAAAAGCAGTACGAGTCGATGGAGCGGCAGCAGTTGCTTCTTGCATCGCGGTGAACAGAAGGACTGCGCTCTGGCTAGAAGTCCAAAGCCCGTCCCCGGTGACAAAGTAGCTCTCAAGCCTAAACTCAAGGTGTTGGATTCTGGGCAGCTCGGCCACCATGGTGCTGCTGACTGCAGCAGCGCAGGAGTTTCGTAATCTCTGAACCTTTAAAACTGTCCGCTGGCTTTTTCAGTTTTTTGCACCATAGCAGTAGTCCCAGCCCGCAGCCGGCATCAACAGGATACGGTACACTTCTCGGTTCAAGTTTCGGTGTGGTTCAAGGTTTGACGAGTGCAGGATTGAGAATATGGGTGGGGTTGGTAGGGTCCCAGCTACTGTGAGTTGGCCCAGCGAAGGACCTCCCTACAATATACGCACCTCGGTCCGGACGCCGATGACATCGCCGGCGGGGCGCTAAGTGGGAGGTATGGAGGTTGGGGTTCAGAGTTGGGGACAACTAGTCTTCGAGATCTGGATCCAGCCGCTGTTTGGCTTTACAGGACATAGGGAGACTTTACGGTTTAAGTTTCGATGTGGATCAGCTTGCCTCTTTTGGGGGAGCCCTTGGCCCCCGGGCTTTGCCGCTTTGGGTGGCTTCAGGGGAAAGAGTGCAGGGCCTAGGGAGCTTGGGACCGTTCTTTCCCTGCTGTGGAGAATGCCTTTGCCAGGAGGCCTTGAACGATACCGATGGCAGGCGCCTTTTCCAGTCCAAGAGCTTTGCTTGCGGAATCCTGACAGGAAGCTTTCGAGTTTGCAGTCTTGGGGTTTTGGAGCTTTGTGGTTGGGGATTTCTGGCTCGAGACTGGACCAGGTCATGTCACGTCCTACTCCCTGCGCGGATTCCCAGCACAAGATGAGGGGGCCGCACTTTAGATGTTTGGGTCAAGCACGAATTGACGAGGTTTGGCTTCGCCTTGCTATCACTACGCGCGGATGCTGTCTGCAAGCTTCTCCAAGCTGACAGCTTTCGCGTTCGATCTTCGCATCTAAGCCTGAGCATGGCTGGAAGGTATTGGAATGACAATGCTGGCGGTCTTTGGTTGCAGAGCTATTTCCTGTGCTGGCCTCAGAGACTGATTCAACGAGGTTCCGGATGTTGGTGTTCATTGTTTTTCTTTTGATATTGTTGGTTGTTGGTCTGTCTTATCTCTGGAGAGAGGGGAAAACAGACAGACCTATGGCTTTGGAAGACTGTATAAGCATCATACTCTTGCTTGCCGAAGGACTAGCCCTCTTTTCTGAATTCATCTTTCATTTGGCCTCGGAAGCTGACCTTGAACAGACAGAACCCCAAACCCTAAACCTTGACCCCATCAACCCTAACCCCGATTCCTAAACTCAGGAAGAACAATCAAAGCAATATTGCATAGCTATGTCAGAGGGAAGGAAGGGTCTCCGACTCCGAGGAGGAGGGGGGGTGGATTGCTGTATTCCTAGCGCTTAGCGTGCATGCATCGTGCCAAGACCCAAACCCATCCGAGGTTTCAACCTATGTGACATATTCAAGGATCCTGATCCACTTGCGGTCTGGTGCTCCACATTCCTAGACTTGAGCTCCACGCTGCCATTCATCACACTTAAGGTCTTCCTTCACACTGCAAACTGTGGCGGTGAGTATGGTGGACGCGGACTTCCGCCGCAAGACTTTCTCTCGTGGCAGTGGCAGGGAACTAAGAATATTCATTGAGTTGGGGTCTTTACAGTGCTTGGGAAGGCACCGCACCGCGCTTTATCTTTTTTGGTTTGGGCAGTCATTTGTTCATCCACTCGCGTTCAAGATTTGTTGGGCACCACTGTTGCGTCACTGAATTATTGGCCATGTTCCGCTGGAGAGGCGACTCGGAGTGCTGTGACGCCGGAGATGTGCGCCTTGCTGCCAGCAGCTTCAACAAACTCAACCGTCTGCAGTCAGTCCGAGTGGTGATCTGTGGTTCCGTCATTCTGCAGTGGAGGGCCAAGGCTTCGCCTGCCCGGACCAGCCCTTTGAGCAGTGCTTGTCCTATTCACCTCCCTCATTTTTTGAGAGGTATTTCTGCTGTGCGGCGCAGCCTCATTGCAGCTGTAGAGGTCAGGGTTTCACGTGGGGACTGTAGGGAGATGAGATGTGTTGGCGCAGGGCGAACTTGGATTCTGGTTTGTTTTCTTGCACAGGCCTCATGTAGGTGCTCTGAGCCGCGTGGACAAGGAACGACCTACATGCTAGGCAGGTGGCAATAACGTGGCTGAGGCTCAAGCTCTGCATGACGCGATATTTTGTTGTTCATAACTGACAGCAGGTTGTCTTTGGATCGAGCACACTACTTGCATGAGTACTTAGACACGCACAGCGTCACATTTGGCTTTGCTTTAGTTAGCATGCGCCCAAAGATGGCGGCTCTGAAGCAATGTGTGGTGTTCCTTGTGCTTTACCTTTCGCTTGCCAAGCCTGTTCAGGTTCGGATCAGTTCCCAGTTGAGGACCTGTGTGGAAGAAACAAATTGTTCTTGCGCAAGTCTTGACCTTAGCGACCTTGACGACCTGGCACGCCAGACTTTGCACAATGGCATTCAAGCTGTGAAGTACTGGCCCGAGCCAGTTGGCTATGAAAGTGCAGTCCTGCAAAAGGACCGAGACCTGTACACCGACACATATGCCAACTTTCACGCGAGAGATCTGCCAGCCATTCAACAGGAGCTTGGCGCTAACGTCCTTTTGTTGGGCCCCTGGAGCTTCGCAAGCCATAGGAAATTCGAAGTCGCAAGCCGCCATGTGGGGTTCTTGCAAACTGCCAGCATGCACAACATGTCAGTCATTCCCTCCTTTGACCTTCGTGCGTACTGGCAGAACGGAGCCTGGAGCACTCCGACCACACGGGAGCAGCTACGCAGGGACTTCCTGTCCTTCCTGCAGGATCCTGCGGTGTACGAGGGCGAGCGGTTGGCGACGCCAGGCATGATCTTAATGTGGAATCTGGTTGGGCTCCCGGCAATGGAGACCATGTTGCCCCGAGAGTGTGTTGGACAACTTGCAACTGATGTGGGCAACTTCGAGAATTGCATCGCTGCGGACATGCAGTATGCTCTGCTCAGTGTCCAAGAAATCCAGCAGATTCTTTGGGTCGTCCGGGAGACGCAGCAGGAGTTCTACTGCACTGGGGACGCAGACTGTCAGGCTGGAGATGACGCGGTGGGCGTCTTCAAGTTTGACCGCCCCGTCGCGATCACCCTGGAGATCAGCTCCGACGAGTCGGAGCTGTACTTCAAAGCCTTTCTTCTTTGGATGGAAAGGGTGGTGGGCTGCAATCACATCGCAGCTGGCCATGTTCGTGTTCCCAAGTCCTTCGTCGATTTGGCGCAGTGTGCCTTCAACGGCTATGGCCTGTACGACAGCTTCATCTTCAAAGTTCACACAGTTGCTGATAAGCTGGAGGCCACTGCCATCCGGGGGCTGAGAGAATTCTTCGGCCAGCCGCAGCAGCTGTTGGGATCAGCGCCTGTCTCTGTAGCGGATCTTGCAGGATCCACAAAGCTGGTGTTGCTGGAATATGGGTTCCCGGCCTTCTCTCATGGCGTCATGCAGATTGAGAAGCAGCAGGCCGCTTTACGAGAGGTTTGGCACGGGCAGAATTCGGATGGGTGGCTGCATGCTGCCAGGAGCAATGCCTCCTGCGTTGCAGGAGTTGTGGTTGATGAGTGGCTTGATGTCTGGAGTGCTGACGAGGTCTATCCCTCTTGCGCGCATCTGAAGCTGAAGTTTGGCCACTCTGCCTGTGGGCCCTTGACCAAGTCTGGAGTGCTAGCTGTGGCTTACCAGGGCCTCGTAGGCCAGTTCCACGCCTCTGGCCAGCACTGCATCGAGAAGCGCTACGTGAATCGAACCTCTCGTTTCTGGTTTGCAGACGGCCTGATCCAGGAGGAGGCACACATCGCCCATTCCCCTTGCGCCATGGTCCGAATTCGCCCCGGCCTTCCCTTCGCAATTCTTGCTGGAGCGTTATTGCCATGGTTCCTGGTGAAGCTCTGGGCTCTTTTCAGACCGATTTGCCGACGTGAATATCATGGTGATCAGCAAGTGGTGGAGAAGATGGAGGACGACAATTACCTTGACAGCCTTGTGAAGCTTCTTGAGGTGGACAAGTGGAGGATGCTGCGCGAGTTCAGCAGCGAAGCATACGGTTCCAGCCTCGCCGAATTTGTTGCTGCAAAGCTACAAGACGGCTACACCGTGCGTGCAGGCACCTCCCACCTGACTGACTGTGGTGGCTGGGGCTTCAGCTTGGAGAGGCCATGCAGCATATGTCCGTGCAGCGGCGTCCCACAAATCTCATACCATCGTATACTACGCGATGGAAGGGGCCGCGGACCAGCCGTGAGAACCTTTGCAAAGAGAGATGATTTTGTCAGATGGCTGGCCCGTCAGAGTGACCGAACAATGGCAATCTTCGGCCTGACGGATGAGGACTTGCGACAGAACCGGATTGGACTAGGAACTATCACCAGAAAGGATTTCTACCATCTCATGGAGTTAACAGGCTTTGCTGATCCAGATCGCCTGCTTCCTGGCAGCCTTGGAAAAACAGTTGTTGAACACACAGTGGACTTCAATGTCAGCCATGGAAAGACGTGTAAACTCTCCGTGGAGCTGGACATATCGGGAGTTGCGACCCCGCATTTCATGATGAGTGTTACCAACAAGTGGAACAATGATAGTGCCAGGTGTCTGGATATGCAGGAGTTTGAACAAGAACTGTGCAGGGGTGCCAGGGCCTGTGCCGAGACCTTCTTTTCAATTCTCCTCTCGAGCCACTTGGCCGTGCAGGCGGATTGTCTGATGCGCCAGATTGACCACGAGCTGTTGGTCGTGGGTGATGCGACGCAAGCCCGAATCAACATATCCCAACGTGTTCTCGAGGGCTACCATGAGTTATACCCGGGGGAGAAGATGAGATTCCATGATTATGAAGATGAAGAGATGGCAGTCGCGCAGGCGATTCTGTTCCGGCTGGTTCTTTCGATGTCTGAGCACCTTGCCCATGCTCCTGAATGGATGGCATTCGTGCTTTATCAGATTGTCCATGACCAAGGAAGGTTTAGAGAGAACTCGCCGCCCGGAGCGACCATGCGGATGTTTACGTACACTGTGAGATACAAGGATCTCCTCAACGATCCACTGGAGCATTTCTGCTACAACTCCAACATTTCTGCACCGAATCAAGGGATCAACTTCGACGATGTGAACGATTGCGCCCGTCTGTACAAGTATAACGAGCCTGGCAAGATAGGTCGCGTGGGCCGATGTGGCAGGACGCCAAACAAAAGTTACAAAACTTGGAGGGAGCCTGCCGGTCTCTGGGCAGTTGCCAGCTTTATCATCAACTACAGATGGGTCCTGACTGTGGTGGTTTGGCTCCTTTGGTCTGCCGTCGTTTTCTCTGACAGCCAGCTTTTCGAATTCTGGCTTGGCAGCACCACTCGGGGTCCAAGAATGCTTGGGTTCCCATTCTTCAGCCTGGCAGTGGTAGACTTGGGATGGTTATGTGTACTCATGACCTGCCACATCCTTGTGCAAAGCCCACTTGAGTTTCCCACAAACCGCTTGACCGGGTATCTCTGCTGCCGCACTCCACGTGCAAACCGTTGCAGACTTCGCTTCTGCTGTTGCTTCAAACTTCCCAGCCTGCTGGTGCTTTCGGCAGTAGCCGTAGCTCTTTGCTGGATGTTTGGGTCGGCGTCGGAATTGGGAGATCAAGATTATTTATTTAATCAAGATTATTTAGCTCTGCTGTATCTCGTGTGCCGCTGTCTATGGGGCTTTCTGTGCAGTTACACTTGGGACTTCCAATTTTCCTATGTATGCGCCGGCTGCTCTGCGGCTATGGCTATGTGGAAGACCATGCGGAGTAGCTTTTCCTCTGCACTCATATGGACAACGTTTTGGTGTTTGTTGTTCTTGGTCAACACTCTGCTTCTTGTTGAGCGTGTTCGACATTTGACG
Source organism: Symbiodinium natans (assembly GCA_905221605.1). NCBI lineage: Eukaryota > Dinophyceae > Suessiales > Symbiodiniaceae > Symbiodinium > Symbiodinium natans. The sequence goes on along the minus strand of CAJNDS010000225.1, from coordinate 744,720 downwards.
CCATACCAATTCTGTAACTGGGGCGATGCTGAATCCGACTTCTGCAGCACCTTCACAGCAGAGCTGCTGTGGGCTCAGGTGCACATCCCGGACACGCGGTGTTTTGCATGTTGTACAGCATTGGTCGCAAGTTGGACTGTTACTGTCCTGAGCAGCGTGATAGCTATGTACTTTGTCTTCAATGTTTTCGTGGGCATACTCGGCACTGTGATTGGGGGCAAGCGTGGCGTTGTGGAAGCCCCCATCGACCGAGTAGATTTTCGAAGACAGGCGGAGCACGAGTTCCAACATAAATCCCTTCGCGTCAAGGAAGTGGCTACCATGAACCATCGCTCGCTCCTAAAGGCAGTCTTCGGCAATTGCTGGGAGGCAGTGTGGACGGCCACAGTGGATGGCCTTCATGAGGACTGCCTTATTGACAAAGAGATGACGCAGAAGCTGAGGGCACGAGCAGACTCGCTTGTGGACATTTCCGGGCCAGGCGTTCTTGACTGTGCTAGGGCTCGACTTGGTTTCTTTTTTTCTAGCCTGAGGTCCATACTAAACAGCAGTGATATCAACTTTCAACCTCGTCGCAAAGATGGAGTCTTTGTCGGCTCGCACGAGATGGAGCACGTTCACATCCCATCTCTCACTCAGATTATCCCTGTCTTTGCTGAAGATGGTCTCAGGAGTGTGGATGAGCTTCTTAGTCCAGGCGAAGGGGAGACTTCAACGAGGCTGGAATTCTTGATCTCACAATTTCCGGAGGAGTGGAAGATCTTTGCCTTGAAGCACAAGCACCATCCAACGAAGCTTTATGAGCTCCTGAGTCAGAATTTCAGGGTAGGAGGCCGTGCTCGCCAAGATATTTTCGATGCAGTCCGGGAGTGGGCATCTGACCGCACACAGACTGTGATTCGCACAGTCAACGGCGCAGTGCACTACCATCGGGCCCTCAAGGTGCTGCTGGACGTTCGTGCAGGTGAAGAAAGGATTGACCTCCGTAAACATGTACAGCTGATCTTGGCACACCAGACGTACGGCCGCTGGGAAGGCCAGATCGAAAAGGATGTGCACTACATACTCCGGAAGCACAGAGATTATCCAGTCTTTGTGTGCATTGATTTTGAGCGGGGTAGGACCCGCCCAAAGATCGAGGAGATGGTCGACCGGCATCTTGAAGGGCTCCGCTTTGCTAAAGAGAATACGTATTTGAGATACGCCAGTGTGCTAATCAAGTATGACCAGAATGCAAAGGAAGAGGATTCGTGGCCGATACAGATTGTGCACGTCCTGCCGCGGACGCGCGGACTCATGATTGGCAGTGGCAAGAGCAAGTCGCAGGGCCGGGCTGGCAACCAGCTCGGAGCACTGCGTTTTATAGAGAGTCACTTTGTGCAGATGATGGATGCCAACATGGGCGCCTTCGCAGGTGAAGCATTCAAGGTGCCGTTTGTTCTACATGGCTTCTATGGGTCTGAAAACGATGGAGCGAGGGATAAGCTGCGTGCGAGGATCATTAGTTCTCGAAGGCACATCTTCACACAAGAACATGGCCTCGTCGGGAGCATCATGGCGGACGCCGAGTGGACCTTCGCAACAATCACGCAGCGTGTTCTGCAGTTGTTGAAAGTTCGTATACACCATGCCCGTCCATTCTTTATGGATGGCTTCTGGGCCCTCGGCCGCGGTTCCGTGTCCAAAGCCTCCCCACATATCAACCTTTCCGATGATATTTTCGAAGGGATGAACGTCAAGATCCGCAACGAAGAGTCAATCCACACAGACATCTTGGAGTGGGAGAAGGGCATGGAGGTCCAGTTTATATCCAGCTCAGGCTATTTTCACAAGCTTGCAAGTGGGAGCGTTGGGTTGATTCGTTCAAGAGACTTGTGGGCTCTTTCCCGCAGGGCCTCCCCCATGGGGGCCTTTGCACTCTATTTTGCCACTGCAGCAAGATATATTCACATGGCACTGGTTGATATCTGTCTCGAAATCTTCATTTTCATGTTCCTTTACTTGACGCTGGCCGCGAAGACCCTTGAGGATGTGGGGGATCTGGGATCGATTCTTGCAGCTGAGTGGCTGCTAACACCAGCTTTCGGCGAAATACTTCCAGCGATTATCGGCATCGGCTTTGAGCACGGTCCCAAGATGCTCAAGAACTATCTCCTGAGCTCTCCTGCGGCAATGGTCTACTTCATGTTTGTCAATAAGATGATGTCGCATTCAGTCCACCAAACTTTCCGGCACACTGACGCGCAGTACGTGAACACTGGAAGGCCTCTGGCCAACAAGGCCTACACCCTCGCACAGGCATTCCAACTGTATTGGAGTTCGCATTACAAGCCAGCTCTGCGAGTCCTCTACTACGTCCTGATCTACAGAGCGATGAACCACGGTGGTGCGCTTCCCTTGCTACTCGTGACCTCCACAGTCCTGGTTTGGATCCTGGCCCCTGTCCTCTTCCAACCTCCCACTACCAAAACCTTGCTTGGACAGGTGCTTGAACTGTCAGCCTTTATCCAAAGCAACCTGCGTGAAGTCGAGGTCCAGAAAGAGCTGAAGCTGGCCGAGAGAGGCCTGATCCTGCCTCTGATCATTTCGCTGGCGTTCGCTTTCCTCGACCTCGCCATTGTACCCTCAGATGTGTTGGACCAGATCTGGGCCCCGCTCTATGCGATGTTGATGCTCTTCATCCTCCGCTCTGTGCTCGCCGCGGCTGGTCTCAAATTTGTAGGTTTGACGACGTTTTTTCTGCCTTGTCTTGCCCTGATTGGCACTCTCTTGGGAACCTTGGTGCTGGAAAATCGGCACTTAGCTTCTATGCTCATAGCCACAATGGTTCTCCTGCACATCCTTACGTTCAGCAAGCTCCTCCTGTGGTCCCTGGCTGCTGCGCTTTTCAGTGCTTGGCATCGCGTTGCCAACCTGGCGATGCTGCGAAGAAGGGATCGCGCACTGTACCACGCACTGGTCCGACACACCTTCGACTTTTCATTCCTTTATGAGATTTATGTCTTCGGTGCCCTTGTTGTGCTTATCCTCCAGGTTGCCTTCGCTGCTCTGCTGAAGTTGTTGGATGCAGGTTCTCTGCGGTTGAGAACGCGGTTGATTCTGAACAAGTGGTTAAGAAGCGGATGCGTAGAACAGATATTCGGCCGCTATAAGCCAGATGCTGACGCAGGCGGTACCTTGGGTGAGCCGGATGTACAGCACCGGAGAAGACAGATCTTCAAGCAGAACCAAGAGATCAAAACGTCAGAAGATGTGCGCATGCCGAAGACCCGCCTCATGAAGCTCGGACGTTTTAAGCTCGAACCCCTTCCGGAGCCGCGCCAAAAGCAGCCAAAAGTCTCGATAGGACAGTGGTCTATAGCAGATGCGCTTCTGGTCCTGGGCCCGATGAAGGGAAGTGGTGCAGTATGTGCGCTGAACTCCGCAAGTGGGGAGCAGGCAGGTGGAGGCGTCTCGGAAGCAGAGCTTTGCCGACGTGTTCCTGATCTGTACTCTTCCTTGAGGAATGCCCAGGTTCTCAGAAAAGAGCCTCAACCATCAGAGTTTGATGCCATCATGCCATCTGCAGTTGCAGAGCGGGACGAGGACAGCCTGTATCCTTTCGGCCCAGCGTCCGGCGATCGAGACAATTACTCAGATGTACTTCTCACCACAAACTTGACCGTGAAGCCGGAGAGCAAGCCGGAAAACAAGCCGGAGGTGAAGGTTTCTGTGGTGAGTGCCGCGGCTCCTGACATGCTGTACAGCAAGGAGGTGTACGACTCGAGTGGGATGGCCGAGACCGTGCGTGCGATCTTTGTGGCACCAAGGATGGAATGCGACATCGTCAACACTCTGATACTTGGAGCTTGGGGATGCGATGTTGGCTGCCCGCCGATTGACATCGTCAATTTGTTTTCCCAAGCTATCAGAGATAAAGATCAGGGTGGGCTTTATGAGGAGATCCACTTTGCCATTCCCGAGGGCGACAATTACAATATTTTTCTTCAGGCTTTGTTGAGGATCCCGCTTGCCATCGAGGATTTGAAGCTCATCCACGACCAGCGGGAGGCCCAAAAAAAAAAGGCAAAAGAAGAAGGACAGCCCCAAGAGCAGGTCCCACAGCCCCCTGCGGGTCGGACGGATCTTCTAATCTCGGGCCGGTTCAATAGCGATGACAAGATCAAGTACATGAAGGCTGTGAAGGAGCAGCTTGAGGCTGAAGGAGTCCCTGTTTTCATGGTGGAAACATGGGGGGCAGGTGACGAATTCGGGAGCCAGACTGCCATGGGCCTGTACAGATCCAAGGCGATTGTCGCATTTTGCAGCAGTGATTATGGAGAGAAGACTGGGGCGCAGTACGAAACTTTCATCGAGCTCCGCTATGCCCATCAACACAAGCTGCATATTATTCCAGTGCAACTCCACGATACTTATCCGCCTCTTCCACGAGATGACAATGGTCGGGCGCAGAATAGCCTTGTATTGCGTACTGACATAATTAAGATCAAAGACGTTGGAATGCAGGATCCACTAGGCGTGGCACGCAAAATTGCAGAAGCTTGGAACAACCTACCGCAACCACAGGGAGCCCCGTGGCCACCCACCCAGCAGCCCCAACAACCCACACCAGCACACGAAGCGGACACAGCACCAGCAGAGAGCGACCACACCCAACAACCACCTCCCCACCAAACATCACTGCCAGTTCCGCACCAAGAACCGCAGCCCCGAACCACTCATGACAGCGACCCACCGCCAGACGCCCAACCAGCAAGCCACCCTGCCACAGACAATCCTCCGGGGGCTGCCGCTACCAGTGAGCTGACAGGCGTAGCTTTGAATGACTCATAGAAGCAGAGCGGAGATCTCGTGAAGCACGTGGAGCTTCTCATGCCGAGGTTCTATCAGAAAGCCAGGCAGTGTAAAAAAGCCGACACGCTTTCAGCCGAGTGGACAGGCAGGCTCTCTGCCATTGTGGGCTTTCTACCCAGACTCTGCACCTAAGTGCAACCCGGGATTCGGCAGGCGACTTCGATCCTCATGGGATTCACTTGCTCGACAACGTCTCAGCGCCGGTGACTTACATTGTGACACTCAGATCTTGCAACGGCCGCCCCTACATTTTAGTTTCGTGCTGGTGTCCACACACATGCTGCTAGTTTTGGGTGGCCACATTTGTTTGCGGGCTCTGTCCACGTAAGCCTGACAGTTGCTTCAAGGCCGCATCCACACAACAACAGTTTCCTGACATTTGTTTTCGAGTTGTGCTCACTCAATTGCATGTCCTTTCACTAGTAACTGTCTCCACACGGCCGGAAGTTCCTGACATTGGCTGTGGTGCTGTGTCCAAACAATCGAAATGCCTGACAAGCGGCATCCCCACAACCGTGGTGCCTGACATTTGTTTTGGGCTGTGTCCACACAACTGAATTTCCTAACAATTGTTTTGCAGCTTTGTCCACACAATCGAGTTTCCTAACATTTGGTGTGTCCACGCAAGCGAATTTACTGACAGTACTTTGTTTTGCTGCATGTAATTATGTCCAAATTCCTGACATTTGTTTTTGGGGTATTGTCTCCACACACACACACTAAATTTCTGACATCTGCCTTGGGCTGTGGCTACACAACCGGAATTCCGGACAGTTGTGGGGCTGCGATCACGCAACCGGATTTCTTGATTCATCTTGGGGCTGTCCACAGAACCGATTTTCCTTGGTGTCCATGCAAGCGAGTTTCCTGACATGTTTTTGGAGGTTGATCTGAATTGTTTGGCACAGCCGGATTTCCTGACATTCGATTTTGAATTCTGTCTACATTGCGTCTGCAGGTAATCACTGCCCCTGCGACGGACTTTTTGAACACACAACCGAAGAACCAAAAGTACAGTTCAAAATTTAGCCTAAGCTGCAGTGCTACTTTTGCTACTACGGCCGGCCTGGTACACTTCTGAATTTGTGCGTACCTTCCAGGCCCACAGCTGCAGGGGCCAAGCGCCGGCGTCGTCATTCAACCGATGTCCCGGCATTTGCTCTAGGACTGCGTCCACACAAGGGAATGTCCTGACATTTTGATTTTTCGGGCTGCGTCCACACAACCCAATTTCACACTCCACCAACACCACACGCCGCCACCATCACCACCACCACCACCACCAGCACCACCACCACCAGTCGCTCTGGAAATCTTCATAGCCTAACCCATAGCCACTGCCTAGCTAGTCCCAGAGAATTCTCCGGGGGGGCTACCCCAGGATTTGGGAAGATGTATTTGCAGAATGATCCCTCATTTTCCAGATTTTGGAGGCTCCGTGAGAGGCACCACACACGTCATTTTCCACCATGCAGTACGCTACACACCACACACCACCACGACCACAGCCAATTCTATGACCAGATTCTTTTGAAACTGCCCAACTAGTTGGCATACGGCAGGCAGTTGGCCGCTGTATGGTTTTGGTCCAAAACTCGTGTTGTAAGCTAATTCAAGGTTTTGGAGCTTGCAGACACTGCATTTCGGAATACATGTTTTGGAGCTTTTAAGGCTCGAGGTTTTGGGCTTTGCTGTAGGAGTTCAAGGTTGTAGAGTGGAGGGACAGCACTCGCGATGGATGAAGCACACAAAATACGAGGCAAACAACCAACAGCCTCCATGCCCACTGCGGTTTCGGGTTTAAGGCCTGGAGTTTAGGGCGCAATCCGGTCCTGGCGCGGAAGTCGAAGGAGCCAGGCCGTCAGTCAGAAGCCAAAGACCCGAAACCAGAGCTGAACCCACACACACGCCGAAAGCGCAAAGGACTGATCTTGAAGGCTATGTAAAATTCAGGATTTACACTGTTAGGAGCATACAGCGCGCAGGTATCGGTCATGGGTAGAGAGTTAGGGTTTTAAGATGCAGGGCCACGATAGGCCATGTAGGGGTTCAGGCTTTAGGGGGCTTAGTGGTGTAGGGACTTGAGTTTTTTTTTTTTTTTCTCTGGATCTCGGTTCTCGCACAACCCCCCACCCCCGCCCGAAGCTGGGCATTTGAAGATTGGGCAGTTCAAGACCTTGTTGAAAAGCATAAGCCCGTGAACCTAATACGTGGAAAAGCCGCAAACCCTGCAGAAAAAGAACATGAGAAGTAGAACGAAGCTCCCAAGAAACACTAAAAAGGAGCGAAACCACAAAAGGCCTAATGTAAAGTTGCGAACTCTGCAAAACCCAGGAAAACGGACACACAGAGTAGACACATCAGGAACTGATAAATTGCAGAAGTGTAATACACTTGCCAAAAGCGCGCGCTACAGAAAGTGGAGGAACTGTCGTAAATACCGAGAGAAGCACGAAGAAATGCAAGTTTAGCGTGGCCCGCATTCCAACTCGTCTCAGGGAGGCCCTCGTGGTGGACCCCAGGATTGAAAAAGTGGCTAACTATGCACAGATTTTAATGGCAGAAGTGACCCCCTCATTTTCGAGGTTTTGGGGCTGTGGGGCGGCCCTTACGGGAGGCCCCCCGGCAGTTACGGAGAAGCCCCCTTACAGGGAAGCTTCCTAGTTGGTGGAGAAGTACATGATGCATCGTGGGTAGCTCTGCTTGATTTACGGTCGTGTTGCTTATTGATCCATCTTTGCTTACTGTGCGGTGATGTTGCTTACTGTGTGGTTGTTTTGTTTATTGAAGCATCCTCCCTTATTGTACGGTTGTTTCGCTTCTTGGTGCGTCTTTGCTTACTGTGCTATTGCTTTGCTTGCTTATTGGTGCGTCTCTGCTCAGTTTGCGGTTGTTTTGCTTATTGGCGCGACTGTGTGGTGGTTCTGCTACTTGGTGCGTCTTCGCCTACTGCGCGGTTGTTTTGCTTGTTGGTGCGTCTTCGCATAATACTGTGCAGTTGCTTTGTTTATTCAAGCGTCTTCGCTTGCAGTGCGGTTGCTTCGTCTATTCAAGCGTCTTTGCCTACTCTGCGATCGTTCTGCTTGTTGGTGCGTCTGTGCTCATTTTGCAGTTGCTTTGCATATTGGCGTGCCTTCGTTTTTTTTTGATTGTTTTGCTCATTGGTGCATCTTCGCTTGCTGAGCGGTCGTTTTGCTTATCCACCGAGGCCTCGGGCAGAAGGCGCCGGCACCCCACCTCTAATCTCTTCCCCCTAGAGGAGAGACGGTGCGGGGGCATTTGGGCCTCCATGAAACCCACCCCGCCAAATCCACCCAATTCCCACCCCATTCCTCGTAACTGCTGGCACCATCCTGCCTGTCCTCTCGCTAGCAAGCATCTCTCGCCACTGTGCAGGCCCCGACCGAGGCAGGTCGCGTAGAATTAAAATGAATTAAAATTAGTGCGTCTTTACTTACTGTACGGTTGTTTTGCATAATGTTGACCGAAACCCTCAACCCTGAACCCTACGCCTTAAAACCTAAACCAACCATGAAGCACAAAAGGGAAGAAGTAAAACCGAAACCTTAACCGCCTAAGCCCTGAACCCTAAACCCTGAACCATAAACCTACCACGAACCACCTGGGACAGAGGGGAAACCCTAAACCTAGACCTCAATCCTGAACCCTAAACCCTAAACTTTAAACCCACCATCACGGAGAGCAGAGTGAGAACCAAAAACCCTAAAGCCTAAGCCTTAAAGTGGCCCTAAACCAACCAGGCCACCCAACCCAAAACCTGGAGAGGTTCATGCCTGCGCTGGCATCGGCTGCTGCGCAGCATGTGCTGCCGCTTCTGGCATTGATGACTGGGTGTCAGCGAAGCCCAACACACGTGACAAGATGCGCAGCAGATGTGCCAGGGTTCTGAAGGCAACTTCACCACTTGAGGCCACTGCGGCACTGCGAAACTTGAACACCTAGACTTGAAGCAATGAAGCGGAGCCAACATGGCATTCTCATAGCGAGCATTCGTTCTACGACTGCCGTGTGCAACTCCATGCATATGGTAGCCGTGATGTGATTGCCGGTTCCGCATGCAACCATACTCCAGATTGTGTGCCGTGAACGCCTAGAAACTAGAATCTAGTTGCTGGAGACGGTCTTTGGCCCAATGCCCAGGGTTCAGCAACACCGAGCGTTTCAATCTTTGAAACACGAAGCATGAGCCCAAAATTTGCCCTATATAGAACCCTCCACCTTCCATACTGTGGAACCCAAGAAACCCGATTGTGTGGCGAAAGCTCTACATGTACAGTAGTGTGTGGTTGTTTGTGATGGGTCAGAAGCCTGCCTGTAAGGGGCTTCCCTTTCAGGCCACGGGTGGAAGCTTCTCAAAGAAAGCAAAGCTTGCAGATCAGCTCCCTGGATGATCAATTTGTGCTTATTCGAATACGATCCCGCTCCCTACTTGGAGAGCATCCGCAACAAGATTCCAAATTGAGGCCGATGGGGGGAGGGGGCCAGAAGGACAACGGACGGGTGTGGGGGGCGGGGCAATGGGGGGAAGGGAGGGGGGGGGGGAAGCAGAGGAAGGAGAAGGGGGAGGCAGCTTGGGGGAATGAATGGGACAGGGTGGGGGGCGCAGGGGCGGGCGGGAAGGCGAAGGGAAAGGAAGTGGAAGAGAGGCAGAGAGGCAAGTGAGGCAAGTGAGGCAAGTGAGGCAAGTGAGGCAAGTGGGGCAAGTGGGGCAAGTGGGGCAAGTGGGGCAGGTGGCAGAAATCGGGTAGCGGTGCAGATAGGGTAGGTCGCTCGACAACTTCATCAACGTGCTTGGAAAGTCGCGTGGTTGGGGCAAAGTGCGTCAACGCATGCGGCCTGCCCCGTTTAGGCGGCAAGAAATATTCGCGTCCCATGGAGAAAGGTATAGGGCAGGTTCCTAAACCACTTATGAGTTCGAGTGCGGCGCACCTTGGCAGGCTTACCCCGGCAGAGTGCAACAAGCCGCCTGCACACGGGCTTAATTCGGGATCCTCTCAGGGCGGTAAGGGGTTTTTTGGGCTTTGTACGCATGCGAGGAGCGAGCTCATCACCTTGAACCTCGACTGGGTAGTTTTAACGCTGCGCGACCGGCCTCGGCTGGGGATTTTGGAGGGTGGGGGAGGAGGGTATTTAGCTTGGGAGGGTAGGGGAGAGGGGAAATTACCCGAATGCTGGGCAGTGGGGTAGGGAATGGATTAGGGGAGCACAAAACGAAGTGTTGTGGGTGTCCGTCCCCTCTGGTCGCGTTCACGGATGCGGGTCGGCTAGGGACCCATTCCAAGCAGCACTGTTGAATCAAGGGTGGTCATGCATGGGGATTGGAGGCGGGGTACCTGTTACATGCCCCATACACCTAACTACGGCCCAACAGCAAAAGAATAGCAACAAAGCAAGAACTGTACTCGCACTCATGATAGTCAAACTCATAACCTTATGACTACATCATGAAACATGCTCGTATTACGACTAAAAGACTCTCTCTCCCAACCGCTTCACGTGCGCAGCGCAGCACCGCTGTGGGCACTGGACGGGCAGAGCACAGCCTGACACCTACCCGTCTCCCAATATTGCTAGGAGCGCTGCCCTCACGGCTCCACACACCGTGCTGCGTCACGCTAGGGCACAAACTCCTCCTCAGAAGCACTTCCGTGCGCAGCACTCTGAGGGTGGGCAAGCCAGGGGCTCAAGAGAACTGGCTGCTCAGAGCTGTTGGCATCCGTTTTCCCCAGTCAAGCTATCCAAGTAGGCCTGGATGTTTCTTTCGAAGCCGGAAGGAGGAGCCGTGCCATGCTTGTCGGTACGGTTTCGGGTTGCAACCCGGAACCACAAAGCCCTGAAGACAGAAATTAAATCCTCAAACAACCCCGAGTCCTGGACTTTAGGGGTTTAGGGCTTCGGGGTTTGTGCTTAAGCTTTCTTGTTTAGGGTGTTAAAGGCTGTCAAGATGCTTCGGCATCACAGGTGGTCACCCGCGTTAGCTGCTCAAGTGCAAGTCGTAAGCCACATGGTCAACTCTCCAGGTTGTGTTTCTCTCTTTGGCTGAGGGTTTAGGGTCTTAGGGATGTGTTGTAGCCAGTGTCGATTGAAAACAGCACGATCGCAGCATGAGATCATCGCAGGCCCCACTTTCCTCTAAACAGGGGTGCATCTGTCTGCTTCGGCATATATGTATACCCTAAACCCCAAAACCTTAAACAGCCCTAAACCACGTTTTCACAGATTTTCGCTCTTATTGCCCCTGCTTGGCGCTGGTGGAGCGCTGCAGCATGGGCCACGGCCTTAGGGTTTAGGATTTAGGGTTTGGGGATGTTCAGCATTTAGGGTTTAGGGATGTTTGGGGTTTCCTGAACCCCAACATCTCTACAGCCCTAAATCCCTAAACCCTCAACCCTACGTAAGCCCGAACTCTAAACCCTGAACCCCCAAATCCCCAAGCCCCTAAGCGCTTAAGCGCCAAAGTCCCGAGCCTCCCAGGCTCGGGAGTCGAATATCTGCCCTAAACCCTTAACCCTTAACCCTTAACCCTTAATCCTTAACCCTAAACCCTAAACCCTAAACCCTAAACCCTAAACCCTAAACCCTAAAACCTAAACCCTAAACCCTAGACCCTAAACCCTAAGCCCTAAACCGCCCTTCTGAGGGTCTGGGGCCGCCACGGCGCGGGAGCCAGAAGAGGACAGGGTCTAAAGGAAAAGGGTTGAAGGGTTTGGGGTCTGTGGGTTTCGGGTTTAGGGTGTAGGGTAAGGGTCGAGGGTTAAGTGGTTTAGGGTTGAAGAGTGTGTTGGTGTAAACTTCAGGGTTTAAGGGTTTAGGCACGGTTTAGGGTCTAGGGTGTTTTAGGGTTTAAGGGTCTAGGGATTAATTCTTTAGCGTTTGGGGTTGAGGGGTTTAAGTGTTCAGGCGTTTCAGGATTTTGGGCCCCAAGGGTTTTATGAGCCAACATCCCCTGTTCCGGTGCCTGATTCAGACAGTCCTAAGCCCTAAACCCTAAACCCTTTTTGAAATGCTTTTGCTTGGCTCTGAACCCTAAACCCTAAACCCTACACCCTACACCCTAAGCCTTAAGCCCAAAGCCCTAAACCCTAAGCCCTAAACCCTAAACCCTAGACCCCTGTCTAAGCAGAGTGTCTGGCCTGTCTTGGACGTGGACCCGGGGGTGATTCTTACCGTGGTGGCAGCGATTAGGGGCTAATTGTGGCATCCAGATGGCTCATGAAGTACGCGAACTATGCGAGGGTTTGGAGGAGGATTTTCGGAGCTTGGAAGAGATGAGGGCCGCAGATGCTGTGGTCTTGCAGAATATGGTGGCAGAGCCTGGTCAATAGGAACTGGAGGAGGTTGAAGAGGAGGAAGAAAGAGATGCCGCAGTGGCGGATGAAGCTGCCCCGCTTCGGAACGAGTCCAAACTTAATAAAACAAGACCCAAAGTCCCCAAACCCTGATCCCTCAACCCTAAACCCCCCTAAATCTCAATACGGCAAGACCCAAACTCCAAAAGCCTTAAAGCCCCTCCGAAACCCTACGAGGAGAGCGAGGGCCAGGCCTCTTCGGCCGCCGGTCTTCTAGAGGGCGCCTACTTGGAGGCGGTGTTAAGGTGTAGGGGTAGGGCGTTTAGGGTTTAGGGCTTAGGGTTCTCTAACATCGCCATCATCATCATCATCATCATCATCATTGTGATTTGCCTTTGGCATTCTATTTTGTTTCGTGTGCACTCTTATTGGTCGTGGCCATGATTGTTATCAGTGTCGTGTCATTATACCACCATTATCACAATGATCATTTTTCATATTATTGTGTCTATCAGTACTTCTCAGCATTACCAATATTGCGCCGTGATCATAATGATCATGATGATCATGATGATCATAATGAGCGTTAAGATGATTCTTATCATGCTCATCAGGCTATCACGATGATGATTGTGCTTGTCATGATCACCAAGGTTATCATGTTTATCAATCGTCTTCTGATTGTCGTGGTTCATCATGTTTATATCGTTATTTCCAGTATTATCTCTATTATCTTAGCGATTGCTGCTTAGGGTTTGATGATTTTTGGGCCTCGGATTTTTAGGGTTGTCAAGGTTTTGGTTTCGGATCTTATGAATTAGTTCGTGTCCTGGATCTAGGGTTCGGGGTTAGGTTTAGGTCCTTCCTTCTCTTCGGTCGTGTAGGGCTTTTGCTTTTTAACAGCTCACACCCCGAGCAGAAAACAGGGGAACGTTTTAGGATGTTCCCCCGTTTACTAACAGTCGTTAGTACGGATTATAGCACCCCCTATGAGAATCCTTATTAAGGACTGTTAGTACAATGGGGAATACTACCTGATGCTCTCGATCCCAATTCCTGGCAGCAGCCTAAGCCCTAAACCCCGCACCCGAAACCCAGGAGCCCTCTAACAATCCTCAAAACCCTAAAACCCATAAGCCTTAAACCCATCTGCACGCTGAGCCAGGGCCTTACCCCCGAGTTCGTGGTAGCCATCGAGCGGCTCAGGGCGTTGCTTCTGGAGGAGTCGGAGTTTCGGGTTTAGGGGTACAGGGTTTAGGGTTACAGGGTTATAGGGTTATGGGGTTATAGGGTTATAGGGCTGTATGGTTATAGGGTTTAGGGTTGAGGGCTTCGGGTTTAAGGACTTCTTAGCGCGTTTTCAGGCACCCTGAGCATTCATTTTTGCAGTAGGTGCACACTCGAAGGCCCCCAAGCAGTAAACCACCCTGCACCACAAAGTCCCTAAACCCCCTAAAACTAAAGCCCGTAAAGGCCGTAAAGTCCCTAAAGTCCCTAAAGTTCCTAAAGCCTCTAAAGCCCCTAAACCCCCTTGAAAAACCCCCTTGAAGCCTCTAAGCACGCCTTAACCCTAAACCCTAAACCCTAAACCCTAAACCCTAAACCCTAAACCCTAAACCCTAAACCCTAAACCCTAAACCCTAAGCCCTAAGCCCTAAACCCGAAACCCTAAACCCTAAACCCTAAACCCTATATAAACCCTCTTGAAGCCTCTAAGCACGCCTTACTGAAGCCTTGGCGAGGATGGCTGGAAGCGGGGCAGCAGGCAGCCGAAATTCGGACTCGGGGATTCCCTCACCCTAAACCCTACACCCTAAACCCTAAACCCTAAACCGTAAACCCTAAACCCTAAACCCTAAACCCTAAACCCTAAACCCTAAACCCTAAACCCTAAACCCTAAACCCTAACTCTAAACCCCAGACCCTAAACCCTGAACCCTAAACTCTGAACCCCTCAACCCTTCAACCCCTGAACCCCTAGGCCTCGAAGTCTGCGACCCTGAGCCGTAAAGCGGGCACTCCCATTTCCCAAAATCCCTGTAACCTCCAAGGCCCTGAAACCCCTGAGCACACTCGGCTTCGGGGTTTAGGGGTCATTATTGTCTACTAATAATAGTAAAAATACAAAATGTTATTATGTTGTTTAAGGGGCTTTAGATGCTTTTGGTGCTTTAGGGGCTTCAGGGATCGAAGGGTTGACGGTTCGTGTTTGAGGGCATGTTGTTTTTTTGGTTTTCTAGGGTGTGTTTTCTTGGTGAACCCTGAACCCTTAACCTACAACCCTAAGCCCCAAACTCCTAAACCCTAAACCTTAAACCCTATACCCTTACAGGTTGGGATGTTCACACTTTTTCTAACTTAACAGGCATTATAGTACCCCCCCTTAGTACAATCCCTACAAAGCACTGTTCGTATCAGGGGGTAAGCCCTAAACCCTAAACTTTAAACCTTAAGCCCTAAACCCTAAAACCCTAAACCCTAAACCCTAAACCCTAAACCCTAAATCCTAAACCCTAAACCCTTACAGGCTTCAGGCTTTTTTTTTGGGATCCGGGGGTGCAAGCGCTCAGGCGCAAGGGCGTCAACGTCCACTTCAAGTATTCAGGAGAGGCGCTGAGGGCTTAGGGTTTCGGGTTGAGGGTTTTCGAAACCCTTAACCGAAAGATTGGAGTTCCAATAGATGTGCATCTTTCCCGCAGGCATCGGACCTTAGCTGAAGAGACCCCACTGGGTACCTTCATTTATTTGTTGTGGTTCCTCAAGAAGGGGTTCCTAGTCCCTAAACCCTTAACCCTAAACCCTAAACCCCAAAGAAGGGTTTCCTAAAGAGGTGTTCCTAAAGGGGGTCCCTACCCAGGGAGGTAGGAGTCCTACACCCTAAACCCTAAAACGGCTGAGCCCTTAAGATAGGGTTTAGGATTTAGGGTTTTAGGGTTTAAGGTTTAGGGTCCTTAAAGCCTCCGGCCCTCCAGCGCTACTGTAAGCCCTAAAACCCGAGACCCGGAGCTTTAAGCCCAACAGCCTGAAACCGCAAACCAAACCCCGAACAATGAACCCTAAACCCTAGACATTCCGCCCCGTGACCTCGAAACCCTGACTGCGAGAGACCCTGGACCCTAAACCCCAAAACCCAAGCCCTCAACACCCTACACCCTAGACCCAAACCCCAAATCCCCAAACCCCCAAACCCCAAACCCCCAAAACCTTAAACCCTAGCCCCCGAAGCCCTCATCTGCAGCGTCCCACCGGCGCCATGCGCCCGCGCGGGTGGCTCACAGGGGCCTTGGGGCTCGGGCTGTGGCTTAGCGGCTGGGCCTTCCTGCTTCCCGCTGCGCGGAGGCCGCAAGGAAGCCATGGGGGTGCGAGGGCTTCAGGGTTGAGGGTTGAAGGTTCGGTGTTTAGGGTCAATGGGCTGTTTTGGGGGTGTGGGGGGTGTTTGGGCTGTTTGGGAGCTGTTTGGGGGAGTTTTGGGTGTTTTGGGTGTTTTGGGTGTTTTGGGTGTTTTGGGTGTTTTGGGTGTTTTGGGTGTTTTGGGTGTTTTGGGTGTTTTGGGTGTTTTGGGTGTTTTGGGTGTTTTGGGTGTTTTGGGTGTTTTGGGGGTTTTGGGTGTTTTGGGTGTTTTGGGTGTTTTGGGTGTTTTGGGTGTTTTGGGTGTTTTGGGTGTTTTGGGTGTTTTGGGTGTTTTGGGTGTTTTGGGTGTTTTGGGTGTTTTGGGTGTTTTGGGTGTTTTGGGTGTTTTGGGTGTTTTGGGTGTTTTGGGTGTCTTGGTGTTTTGGGTGTTTTGGGTGTTTTGGGTGTTTTGGGTGTTTTGGGTGTTTTGGGTGTTTTGGGTGTTTCGGGTGCTTCGGGTGTTGTGGGTGTTTTGGGTGTTGTGGGTGTTGTGGGTGTTGCGGGTGTTGTGGGTGTTGTGGGTGTTGGGGTGTTTTGGGCGTGTGTTTCTTAGGGTGTTTGGCGTATGGAGTTTGGTGGCGAAACTTGTCCATATGGGGGTTTACGAAAATGGGGGGACCCCCCAATATAGATCCCCAGATAGTAGGATCTCCTTAATAATGTAAGGACCCTCAAGAAGGTACCCTTAATATCGTAAACCTCCATCTACTCCACCCAATACCCAACACCCCAAAGCCCCACCGTGGACTTCTGTCAGATTTGCCCCTGAAGGCCGCAGGGCGTGCTGAGACCCGCTCTGGCGCGCCGAGCGCAGGGAGAGCAGCTGGAGTACTTTGATGTGTACACCAAGGAGAGCTCACCGGGAGTTCCTGGAAGCCCTACCCTAACCCTCAAACCTAAACACGCGGTCCGGTCGTGGTCTGTCATGGTGTCCGATCATGAGCGACAGGGGTTGAGAGGGTGTCACGCGCTTGGGTTCGTGGTCTCCCAACATCTCCGATCATGAGCGCAATGGGGCCGGGCGGGTGTCACGCGGTTCGGGTCCGTGGTGAGCTACAGGCATTGGGAGGGTGTTCGCACGTTTGGGTCCGCGGTCTCCTACGGTCTCCGATCATGACCGCGTGTGGGGCAGGCGGGTGTCACGCGGTCCAGGTCCGTGGTCTCCCGTGATCTCCGATCATGAGTGACAGGGGTTGAGAGGGTTTCACGCGCTTGGATTCGTGGTCTCCCATGGTCTCCGACCATGAGCGCAATGGGGCCGGGCGGGTGTCGCGCGGTTCGGGTCCGTGGTGGCGCGAGCGCAATCTCGGCGGGTGTCACGCGGTCCGGGTTCATGGTCTCCCGTGGTCCGATCATGGGGCTGGCGGGCGTCACGCGGCCCGGCTCCGTGATCTTCATGGTCTCCGATCATGAGCGACAGGGGTTGGGAGGGTGTCGCGCTTGGGTCCGTGGATTTCCGTGGTCTCCGATCATGAGCGCAGTGGGGCTGGGCGGGTGTCACGCGGTTCGGGTCCGTGGTTTCGCATGGACTCCGATCATGAGCAACAAGCTTGGGAGGGTGTCACGCGCTGGGTTCGCGGTTTCCCGGCTTCTCCGATCGTGAGCGCAATGGGGCTGATCCACGCCCTTGAAGGACCCGAAACTTTAACAGCCCTGAGCCTTAAGAGGCATCAGGCAGGTTTATGGGCCGAGCCATAGCTGCTGTTTCTGGGTCCATCCTGATGTTGCTTTTGTGGGGGGCAGGGGGTGGCGGGGGTGGTGGGGGTGGTCAGGGCCTAGCACTAGTCAGTACTCTCCAATCATGGAGGGTGCAGTTTGGGGCGCGAAGGCAGAAGCCCTCGCTCCTCAAGCCTTTGATTTTCTGTGCAGCCAAACCAAACCCTAAACCCTAAACCCTCCTAAACCCTAAACCCTCCTAAACCCCAAACCCTCCTAAACCCCAAACCCTAAACCCTAAACCTCAAACCCTTAACCCTAAACCCTAAACTCCCCAAACCCTCCCAGGACGAGTTCCTCGCCCTCCTGAGCCAAAAGGACGGGGCGCGTTCCGTCGGCGAGCAGGAGAAGATCGAGCGAAGCCTGGCTTTGGGAGGGGTGAGGGATGGATGGGGGGTGGGGTTTAAGGTTTAGGGTTTAGGGTTTAGGGTTTAGGAGTTTAGGGTTTAGGGTTTGGGGTTTTGGGTTTTGGGTCTAGGGGTACATGTACCTGAGCCCGAAAGCCGAGACGCGCACCTTTGCTCAGGAATGGTCGGTTTCCTCGAAGGCCTGTGAATGGTGAGAGGAGTTCAGGTTCAGGGTTCAGGGTTTGGGGTTTGGGGTTTAGGGTTTAGGGTTTAGGGTTTAGGGTAGTTGAGAACTGCCCTAAGATGCCAGTTCTCTGCGCCCCACCCTCACCAGCCCCGCCGAGCCAAGTCAGAACCCCTAAGCCCAACCCTGCAAACCCTGATCCCAAAATATCCCAAATCCTAAGCCCTGAACCCTGAACCCTAAACCCTGAACCCTAATTAAACCCTAAACCCTAAACCCTAAACCCCTAAACCCCTAAACCCTCAAAACCCCTAAACCCTCAAAACCCCTAAACCCTCAAAACCCCTAAACCCCTAAACCCCTGAACCCCTAAACCCCTAAACCCATAAACCCCAAAGTCCTGGCCCACTTTGGGAGTCTCCACGCAGGACAGAACCCATCGCCGCGAGGTGCCGAGTCGATCCTGCTTTTCGGACCTCCTTAGCGGCAACGGGTTAATTCAGGTAGGGTTTAGGGTTTATGGCCAGTTTAGGGTTTAGGGTTTAGGGTTTAGGGTTTAGAGTTAGGGTTTAGGGTTTAGGGTTTAGGGTTTGGGTTTAGGGTTTAGGGTTTAGGGTTTGGGGTTTAGGGTTTAGGGTTTAGGGTTTAGGGTTTAGGGTTTAGGGTTTAGGGTTTAGGGGTTGGAATGTTTCCGCTTATGCTAACAGTCCTTTATAAGGATTACAGTCCCCCCCCCCCCCTATTTTTATCCCTTGTAAGGACTGTTAGTCTCAGGGGAAACATCCCAAGTTGCAGGGTTTGTGTTTTTGGGGTCTGGGGCTCAGGCCTTGAGCCTTTTGTTCTTTTTGAAGGTTCAGGGTTAGGGTTTGGAGGGCTCTCTAAACCCTAAACCCTAAACCCTAAACCCTAAACCCTAAACCCTAAACCCTAAACCCTAAACCCTAAACCCTAAACCTTAAATCCCAAAATCCCAAAAATCCTAAATCCTCAACCCTAAACCTTTTTCCGCAACAAAGCAGAAGACGCGGTCTGGAGATTTTGGCAGAGTGTGCTGGGTCAGCAGCTTCTCTTTTAGTTCGGGAATTTTGAGGCCTTTTCATGTGGGGCCTGAGGGGCCGCCCCCCCAACCTCCAGAAGCCGCAGCATCAGGACGCCATTCAGAAGTCACCCTTCTACATCCTTAACCCCTAAGCCCTAAACCCTAAACCCCTACAACCTCTGAATCCCTACACCCCCTACACTTCTGAACCCCTAAACCCCTAAACCCCAACCCCAAACCCTAAACCTAACGATTTCTAAAGCAGAGGTTGGTGGGAACCTGGGAACTGGCATTCTGCGGCGTGCCCCGTGGCCTGCGTTGTGTTATCGTGTTTTGTTGTTTTTTTTTCTTCAGGCTTGTGCCAGTGCCTCCACCATCGCATAGTCTTTTCTTGTGGGAGCTTTCAGGTTTTGAGGGATCTTTAGTTTTGAAGCACTACCCTGGAAGATCGGGTTTTGGGCGTGGTCCTATCCAGAAGGGTATGTGGGTGTCCTAGGCTTTCTTGGAAAGGAGTTGCAACTGAACCCTCGCCGGCAAAGAAGACTCCTGCCAGTTTTATAAACACGTAGAATGGTATTTCCTTCCGAAGAATGCATCATCCTATTCCGCCGCTGTTGTGGCGCAACTTCATACCCTGAGGTACCTTGCGGGTTTGGTCTTCCCTCTTCTCGTAGGTGTGGTCAGGGATCGTCCTTGGCGCCTTGAGAAAATCTTAGGGCCTTTAAACCTTGGGCGCTCGAGGCGCTAGAATATAGGGGCCTTAGTAATTAGAACAGGTTTTGGTTGCTGTTTTAGTATCTTTACAAATGGACCATAAGGGGCTGGTATTAGCAATTATTCCGACCCCCATATGAGCAAGAGGCCTTTTGGTCTAGTTTAGCGAAGCCCTGCAGCCTCAAATCCGGCATCCCCAGTCCCCCCCCCCCCCAAAAAAAAAAAAAAAAACCAAAACCCTAAACCTAAACCCTAAACCCTAAACCCTAAACCCTAACCCTAAACCCTAAACCCTAAACCCTAAACCCTAAACCCTACCCTGAACCCTGAACCCTAAACCCTAAACCCTAAACCCTAAACCCTAAACCCTAAACCTAAACCCTAAACCCTAACCCTAACAAAGAAGAAGAAAAAACCCCAAAGCGACTCAGCCTCTCAAGCCGCCCAAACCCCCACAACCCCAAACCCCTTAAACAGAATACCCGAAACCCTAAACCCAACCCTAAACCCTAAACCCTAAACCCCAAACCCCAAACCCCAAACCCCAAACCCCAAACCCCAAACCCCAAACCCCAAACCCCAAACCCCAAACCCCAAACCCCAAACCCCAAACCCTAAACCCTAAACCCTAAACCCTAAGGAACCGTGGTCTTGGCATTCCACCGGCTCTGGAGGTTTTGGAGGAGCCTTGGGGGGGGGGGGGGGGGGAGGGTTTAAGGGGGTTTTAGGGGGGAGTAAAGTGTTTAGGTTGGTTAGGGGTGGTTGAGGGGGGGGCTTAGGGGTTTAGGAGGTCGAAAAGGTGGAGGGCTTGAGGTTCTAGAGACTGAGGGTGACAAGGTTTTGGGGTTTGCAAGGTGTTTAGGGTCTAGGGTTTAGGGAGGGGGTTGGCCTTTGTTGGCTTGCAAGCATCGAGAGATTGAAGTTTGAAAGATCGGGACTTGGAAGGTGTCGAGTTCGAAGCGTGCGAGAGTTCGAGAGTTTGAAAGTTTGACGAAAAGCTTGCGAGATGGTTACTCTAACGCCGGCTCGTGTGTTTGACCGTTTGAGCGTTTGCGAGTTCGACCCTCAACCTTCAACCCTCAGCCCTGAACCCTAAACGCTAAACCCTAATCCCTAAACCCTAAACCCTAAACCCTCAAACCCTCACCCTCAGCCCTAAACTGCCCTAAACCCTAAACCCTAGGCCCCAAACACCGGCTTGGGAGGAAGCCGCCCTCCCCGGTGGCGAGATCCGGCGGGTGGCGCTGGAGATTCGCCAGGCGTTTTTGATTTGGAGGTTTAGTAGTTTAGGGTTTAGGGTTTAGGGTTTAGGGGTTTAGGGTTTAGGGTTTGGGGCTTAGGGTTTAGGGTTTGGGGCTTGCTAATTTAGGGTTTAGGAGTTCTTTGGAGGTTTAGTAGTTTGGGGTTTTAGGGTTCATGGGATTTAGGAACTTGGGATTTTAGGGTTTAGGGCTTGGGACTTAGTAGTTTAGGGTTTTAGGGTGTAGGGTTTAGGTTTGGGGTTTGGGATGGTTCGCGCTTTGGAGCTTAAGCAATTTCAGGCTTACGGTTGGGTAAATGCCGCCGCGCTGCCAGGGCTGCGAGGCTTGTGGGGTGTTTCGGGATTTGGGGCTTAGGGGGTTTGAGGGTTTCAGGGTTCCAGTGGTGGGTTTAGGGTTTGGGGTTTAGGGTTTAAGGTTTAGGGTTGGGTTTAGGGTTTAGGCTTTAGGGTTCACCGCAGCCCCGAAACTCATCCCTAAACCCCTAACCCGCAGGACTATTCCATGAAGACAGAGGTGGTGGTCGCCCCTGCCGGGGGCGCCGCCCAGGCGCCCGTGGTTCGCGAGGCGCTGCCTGAGACGTTTGTGGGCTTCTTGGTGCTTCCGTGGAGGGTTCCCTAAACTCTAAACCCATTTTAGGGCAGAACCATAGTAGCTGAGCAGGCAACCTTTAACCTGTTGGGTATATTTAATCCTACCATAATTCAAAGGCTAGCCGTTTGGGTTCAGCGGGGCGTCCTTAGGCGAATCAGTTTGGGGATTCGCAACTCCTAAGGCCTAAATCCTCGTGTCCTAAACTCTAAACCCTAAGCCCTAGAACCTAGACCCTAAACTCTAAACTCTAACCCTAAACCCTAGACCCTGAATCCTCAACCCTCAACTCCTCCGCCCAAGTTCCTTAACTCCTAAGATCCCCGAAGTTCTGACCAGAGGCGCCGCTGAAGAAGCCGCCCCCGAAGGGCGAGGTGCTGAAGGACTTTTAGGGTTTAGGATTTCGGGTTTAGGGTGTAGGGTTAGGGTTTTGGGTTAGGGTTTAGGGTCTAGGGTTTAGGGTTGAGGGCATTGGGTTCAGGAGGTTCAAGATTTAGGAGGTTGAGGGTAGGGTGGGAAGTTTGGGAGCGTAGGCTTGCTAGCACGCGGATGTTCAGGGTTTTGGGTTTTGGGGTTTGGCGAATCAGTCCCCAAACCCCGAACTCCCAAACTTATGCCGTGTGACGCAGTCTCCCTGAACCCTAAACCCTAAACCCTAACCCCCAAAACCTAAACCCTAAACCCTCAACCCTACTCCCTTACCAGGAGGAGGGCGGCTTCAAACGCTACGTCAAGGCCACCTGCCACCCCGAATGCTTTCTGAGCTGACAAGGTTTGAGTGTTTTAGGGTCGAGGGTCCCATACTTGGAGGTTCAGGGTACTTAATAACCCACTGTACTTTTCAGCTCTCTGAGTCCTCTGAACAGGTGATAAGTATGATTGGGGTTATAAGGACTCATGAACCTCCAAGTAAACCCTGAACCCTAAACCGCCCAAAGCCCTGAAGCGCAGTGTCCTTGGAAGCAGCGAGATGTCGGCTTAGAGCTTCGGCTGTTGAGGTTTTCGGCTTGTACTCTAGGGACTCTAGGGTTTAGGGTTTAGGGTTTAGGGCTTAGGGCTTAAGGTGTTTGGAAGGTTTCTTGAGTTCAGGGTTGTTTGGTTTGGGTGGGGGCGACGGCATAAACCAGCAGCCTATACCCTCGACAATAAGCACCCTGAGTTCCTGAACTCGCAAGGCCCTCAAAGGCCCGCACCCTAAACCCTAAACTCTAAACCCTAAACCCTAAACCCTAAACCCTAAACCCTAAACCCTAAACCCTAAACCCTAAACCCTAAACCCTAAACCCTCAAGAGGTGACCTACCTCGACCATGACCTCCTGATCCTCCGCGGTCGCGGTGCCTCTGAAGTCTATCGGAAGGTGAAGTGAGAGCGGCTTGGGTTTAGGGTTTAGCGGTTAGTGTTTAGGGTTTAGGGTTTAGGGTCTAGGGTCTAGGGTTTAGGGTTTAGGGTCTAGGGTCTAGGGTTTAGGGTTTAGGGCGACGAGGGTTTCCTTACTTACAACCCCACGTACAACGAAAGTTAGTGTATGGGGTTAAGGGTTAAGGGCTTAGGGTTTGGGGTTGAAGGCACTGGGCTTCAGGGTCTCTCACGCATGTCTAAAAAGTTTCATACCTAAACTGGAACCCCGAACCCTGAACCCTACACTAACCCTAAACCCTAAACCCTAAACCCTAAACCCTAAACCCTAAACCCTAAACCCTAAACCCTAAACCCTTATTCCTGTTAAGCTCTAACCCCAAAGCCTCGATTGTCTCACCGGCTGCTCAACAGAGGAGGGCAGAGTGGCTGCCTTTTCTCGGTTTTCCGTTCCGCAGCAAAAGAGCCTGGGGTGGGGGGGTGGGGGTTTGGGGAGTCGGGGGCCTGAACCCCAAACCCTAACCCTCTAACCCTCAACCCTCAACCCTAAACCCTAAACCCTAAACCCTAAACCCTCAACCCTCAACCCTCAACCCTACTAGACTTTAAGAGCAGAAGTGGGCTGAGGCTTAGGGTTGACCGGGCTTGTTGGTTGAGGCTGGAAGCCATGGCTTTCCCGAGACCTTTCGGCTGTAGCTTGGCGTGAAAGACGTCAAAAACGCGCCCCCCCCTGCCATGGTCTTGTCTCAGCAAGAGACGCTGGAGATGATCCGGCCGCTGCTGGAGAAGGAAGGGAAGGAGTACGAGAAGTACCAGCGTGCCCTGATTCGTAAGGCCGCTCCCGGCGAGATTGTGGTGACTGTGGTCGGCGGGAAGGAGGAAACGAGAAACACAGCCCAGGAGGGTGACATGGTTGTTCACGCGATGACCCACGATGGCGAGGAGTATATCCTGAAGGAAAGCCAGTTTAGGAAGAACTACTTCGCTGACCGCCCGGAGGACCTTCCGCAGGACCATGAGCTCAAGGACAAGGGCTTCAAGCTGTACATGCCGAACAGGCGCTGCACTGCAATCGAGGTCAGTGAAGCCCTGGCAACCAGGTTTGGCGGCTCCTTCATGGCTGCTTGGGGCCAGGAGATGGTTGTGTCTGCTGGCGATTTCTTGGCGAGTGGGAACAAGTCTGCTGATGGAACCATCCAAGAGATCATCCGCATCGAGCAGGGGGCATTCATCCAAACCTACCGCGAGGCAAAGTGACTATGCGGAGGTGCGTCTCTGCGGGAAAAGCTTGTTGCACTCGGGCTTCAGCGGGGTGGGGAGCATTGCTACGCTAAGAGCCCGAAACCTAGTTAGGCTATGCTGTAAGCCCGGTATATAGCATCCCTGGTAGGATTTTTTGCTTGGGTTCCTTCACACCTCAACCCTAGCATCACTAAGTCCCTAATCCCTAAAGCCTCAACACCCCTTGAGCACTGAACCCCTGAGTGACGTCCTTGAGCATGCTTGAGCCCTCCAAGCCATCCTTGGCGGTGAATTGTGCAGCGGAAGGCTTCCTAAACCCGAAACCCTTAAATCCCTGGGTTAAGGCCGGTTAGGGTTTAGGGTTTAGGGTTTAGGGTTTAGGTTTAGGGTTTAGGGTTTAGGGTTTAGGGTTTAGGGTTTAGCCCTTAATCCCGAAAACCCCCTAGCAGCTTCAGTTTCGATCAGTCCGGGGCATCCCAAGAACCCCTCAGCCGTGAGCTCCGCAGCCCCATCTGTGGGAGTTTTAGGGCTTAGGGTTTTAGGGTTTTGGGGTTTTAGGGTTTTTGGGGTTTTAGGGCTTAGGGTTTTAGGCTTTTGGGGTTTTAGGGGTTTTGGGGTTTTAGGGTTTTACGGCTTTAGGTTTAGTTTGGGTTTTTTCGGGGTTTTTGGGTTTAGGGTCTTAAAGTCTAGGGTTCAGGGTTCAGGGTTGCAGGGTTTCGGGGTGCAAACCCTAAACCCTAAACCCTAAACCCTAAACCCTAAACCCTAAACCCTAAACCCTAAACCCTAAACCCTAAACCCTAAACCCTGAAGCACCTGCAGAGGCCGGTCTCAACCATGTCCTGTCCATGTGCCGCATCCCGGACACCGCTGCGTCCATGTTCCAGGAGATGGGGGTCCGAGGGCATCAAGGCTTGGGTTTAGGGTTTAGGGTTTAGGGTTTAGGGTTTAGGGTTTAGGGTTTAGGGTTTAGGGTTTAGGGTTTAGGGTTTAGGGTTTAGGGTTTAGGGTTTAGGGTTTAGGGTTTAGGGTGTAGGGTGTAGGGTGTAGGGTGTAGGATGTAGGTTGTAGGGTTTAGGGTTGAGGGTTTGGGGTTTAGGATTTGGGGCTTGGGGCTTCGGGATTAGGGTTTAGGGAAAGCCCTAAAGCCCCTAAACCCTTGAGCCCTGGCTTTTCGTGGGGCATTTGGGGCTTGAGTGCCTGCACATACCGTACGTCCCTTGTTCCCCCCTCATTCCGGAAATGCACGAATATACCTAAGTTCCTTAAGCTCCCCCTAATGCCTAAACCATAAAGCCCTAAAGCTTAAAAAAGGAGGTTCAGAAGCCCTGGGGATGAACTTTGAAGGTCCCCAACCCCTTAAACCCCAAACATTGTGGGTTTGGGGTTTAGGGTTCCAAGTATGGCCCTTAATTTGGGCCCTTTTTATAACCGTTATGTACGCTATACCAAAATTAAGGGACCACTCGTCGGATTCCTTTACAACAAGGTTCCGACCATAGATTTAGAGTTTAGGGTCTATTTTAAAGGGTAAACCCTCAACCGCCACCCCCTTTCAAGTCTTGCGTCTAGCATTGCAGGTGCATTGCATGGGCCGAAGTCCACGCCTTGCGGGTTTAGTTTAGGGCTTGGGGTTTAGGATTTAGGGTCTGAGGTTTAGGGTTTAGGGTTTCGGGTTTCGGGTTTAGGGGTACAGGTTTTTCAGAGACTCGCAGGGACGTTCTTGAATGATAGTAGGGATACGCCCTGAGACCCTCAACCCTAGACCCCTAAACCCCTAAACACCCTCATCACGGGGGTCTCCTGGTTCCCTGCTTTGTCGGGTTTAATTAGGACTTAGGCTTTCAGGAATGCAAAGATCCTAAAGCGTAGACCCGACTCCAAGAAAGCCCCTCCCTCAAACCCAAATCCCTAAGCCCTAAGCCCAAAGCCCTAAATCCTAAACCATAAATCCTGAAACCCTAGACACCCCTAAACCCCAAGGTATCCCTTGAACCCTGAACACCCTCAACCCTCAACTCGCAGCGTTGGCTTCAAGATAGCCGAGGGTGGAACTTAGCTTGGGGGTGGGGCGCCTCCCTGGGGCCTTTCGGTCCCGGGAGCCTCTTGGCAGGGGAAGATTCTCGAGGGGTTTGGGGTTTGGGGTTTTGGGTTTGGGTTTGGGGTTTAGGGTCTGGGGTTGGGGTTTCGGGTTTGGGGTTTGGGGGTTTTGGGGTTTTAGGTTCGGGGTTTGGGGTTTGGGGTTAAGGCTTGTGAGGGCTTTGGGTTCAGAGTTTAGAGGGTTCAGAGGTCTTCGGGATCAGCAGCCGCAGATTGCCTGGGAGGCTTTGAATGTCAGCCTCCACCAGCAACCCATGCCCCAAAGCCCGAGCTGAAAACCTTCCAAACTTCGAATACGCGACTTCCGTAAAAAAGGGGACGCCGACTGAGCGATCTCTGAGCCCTAAATCAGAAACCCGAAGCTCTGGATTTCGAGCCAAAAACTTTAGATGTTAAAACCTAAGCCCTCAACCCCCACATGCCCCCACTCAACCCCCACATGCCCCCGGGGCTTGCTTTGTTTAGGGTTTAGGGTTTGGGGTTTAGGGTTTAGGGTTTGGGGTTTAGGGGTTTCAGGGTTTAGGGTTTAGGGTTTGGGGTTTAGGGTTTTAGGGTTTAGGGTTTAGGGTTTGGGGCTCACCCAAAAGATCGCGCGCCCAGGGAGAGCGGCCTTCTTCGCCATGCCGAGCGGCATCGATGCGGCGCTGAAGTCCCTGAAGGCCAGCCCCTGAGCCCGAAACCCTAAACCCTAAACCCTAAACCCTAAACACTAAACCCTAAACCCTAAACCCTAAACCCTACACCCTACACCCTTAAACCCTAAACCCCAAACCCAAGCCACTAAAGCCGCTGAAATCGCTAAACCCACTAAACCCTAAACCCTAAACCCTAAACCCGAAACCCTAAACCCTACACCCTAAACCTTAAACCCTAAACCCTTCAACCCCAAGCCCTAAGCCCTAAACCCTGGGATGTTCCCCCTTAGACGAACAGTCCTTAATGGGGATTCGATTAGGGGGTACTAGAATCTTAATAGGGACTCTAAAAAGGGGGTACTATACTCCCCATGAAGGACTGCTAGTAGAAGGGGGAACATCCCAGCCTAAGCCCGTAAGCCCCTAAACCCTAAGTACAGAGCAAAGTAAGAAGTACCATAAAGAGTAGAGTAGAGTAGAATCCTAAACCCTTAAGCCCTTAAACCCTAAACCCTCAAACCCTCAACCCTCAACCCTGAAACCCCAAATCCTAAACCCTAAACCCAATTCCTAAACCCTAAACCACTACAGCCACTAAAGCCACGAAAGCCACGAAAGCCACTAAAGCCACTAACCCCACGAACCCACGAACCCCTGAGCCCTGAGCCCCGAAGCCCGAAGCCCAAAGAAACTTGGGAAGCCGCCCCAGAGCCACTCAGCCGTTGAGGTTTTAGGGCGGCCAACCCTAAACCCTAAACTCTACACCCTAAACCCTAAATCCTAACCCCTAAACCCCTAAACCTCCCCTGAACCTCCCCTAAGCCCTTCGATCCTGACCACCGGAAGGCGGACACCCAGATGCCCATGCCCACCAAGGCCTCCTTGGGTGTTGGGACGAGCTCAGGGTGTGGGCTTCTGTTTTTTTTTTTGGTTGGGGGGGGGGGGAGGGGCGCGGGTGTTAGGGTTTAGGGTTTAGGTTTTGGGGTTTAGGTTTAGGGTTTAGGGTCTCAAGTCCATTTAAGGTTTCAATGAAGATCTGGAACCTGCCAAACCCCAAACCCCAAAACCCCAAGCCCCAAGCCCCAAACCCCAGACCCCAAACCCCAAACCCTAAACCCCAAAACCCTAAACCCTAAATTCTAAACCCCCAACCCCCAAACGCTGCAAAGCTTGGCCCGGCTTGCTCCCTCCTGCTCGCCAGTCTGGCTGGAGCAGTACCCCTCTACCTTCAACAGCCCACCCTGCCCCCAAACCTCTGCTTGGTAGGCCCTTGGGACATTTTATAATCTGCCCCTATTGGATTGAAGGGGAAAAAATAATCAGCAATATTTTTCAGAGGGCCATCCTAGTTAACGTCTACGCCCTAAACTTCCCAAGCACCAAGCCCCTCAGGCCCTTAACCCTTAACCCTTAACCCCAAACCCTAAACCCTAAACCCTAAACTCTAAACCCTAAACCTCAAGCCCTTAAAGACCCCATTTGCTTAACAGCCTCGCGTACAACACCCCCAAAATCCCTAAAGCTCCTGCTCCCAGGTATTTTTCCCCACCCGCCCCCTTGCAAAAGCCCTTGACTCGAGATCCTAAACCCTAGCCCTAAACCCTAAACCCTCAGCCCTAAACCCTAAATCCCAAACCCTAAACCCTAAACCCTAAACCCTTCTCTACCCCCCTGACCCTCACAGGTCAACTACAATGGCTTCGAGCCGGAGAAGAAGAAGAAGCCGGAGGCGGGTACACCCAAGCCTCTAATCCCCAAACCCCGCGGGGTCTAGGGTTCATGCTTTGTAGGGTTTGACCTAAACCCTAACCCCTTAAAGCCCTAACCTTAAATGGGGTTTACGAAAATAGGAGGACCTCTATTATCAACCCCCAAATAGTAGGATTCCCTGATAAACTGGACCCCAGTAAGGTACCCCTAATATCGTAAACCCTCAACCCTCAACCCTAAACCCTAAACCCTAAACCCTAACCCTAAACCCTAAACCCTCAGCCCTAAACCCTAAACCCTAAACCCTAAACCCTAAACCCGAAACCCTAAACCCTAAACATAGGTTCATAATCCTTCCCATGTACCCTCCAAACTCATGAACCTTGCACCCTGAGGCTAATCAGCCCCCAAGCCAGGGTTCAGGATTTCGTTGCTATGCCTCTCAGGCTCAACCCTACCAAGACCCTCGACCCCCTGAAAGCCTCAAATCATTAGGGCTTTGGGTCTTGAAGTTTTGTTTTAAATATTTTTCTTAAGGGTTCAGTTTTTTGTTGGGTTGACGGGACTTTTTCGTTTTTTTTTTTGGGTGGTTCGGCTTGGGCTTTGCGTTGAGGTTTTACCGAGGGCCTGAGTCGGTTGAAGGGTTGAGGTGTCAGGGCTTAGATACCTACAGGGCCCACATTAGCCTGAGGGCATCAGGGTCAAAGTCCCCAATTCGAAAGCCTAAGGGCCTAAGAAATGCACCAAAGTCGAATCCCCGCAGCATGGGAGCACGAACGCTAGCTACCCGCCGCAAGGTGACCGAAGCGACGATCGACCCGGCCGAAGCTGGCCTCGCCGCTTGGGCTGTTTTTTTCTTCTTATTTTTTGCAAGAAGCTGGCCAACTGCCACCTAAACTCTAATAAACCCTAAACCCTGAACCCCAAACCCCAAACGCACCTTGCGAACTCCTAAGGTTGTGCCCCCCACACCACCCAAGCTGCATTTGGGGGTTTAGAGTTTAGGCTTTAGGCTTTAAGGAACTGCCCTTAATATGATTTGGGTCAGTTGTCAGCAACTCGTGCGCCCTGTGATTCGGTTCCCAGAACGTAGACTTCCCGGAATCCCCAACCCCCTGCCAGCAAAGGAGAAATGTCAGAAGATCGTCAAGGAGCAGGAGTTCAAGATCCGAAAGCTCAAGGAGAAACTAGCTGGGATTGCGCCGACCAAGAAGAACAAGGCTGCAGCAACGTAAACCGTAAACCCTAAACCCTAAACCCTAAACCCTAAACCCTAAACCCTAAACCTTAAACCCTAAACCCTAAACCCTATACCCTATTAGGGTGGCCTTAGTGGTACCTTCTAAAAGAAGCACCTCTTTGTTTTCACCTCTAAGCACTAGAAGGATCTCAACTACGCCCTGGACCTCTGAACCCGAACCCTAAACCCTAAACCCCTAAACCCTAAACCCGAGCCCCCTAAACCCTAAACCGCTCCAGGAATCCCATGAGCCAATGCTTCTTTAAGCGCTCACGGGCCTTGAAACCCTTACGACAGGAACTTGGGATGTTCACCCTTTTTCGAACCGTCTTTAATAGGGATTCTAGTAGAGGTATGCAAGAATCCCGATGAAGGACTGTTCGTATATGGGGGGAACATCCCAGGTCATGACCATCTTATCCATACCTTAAATGCCTTCATCCATATGTGTACAACGAAAACTACTCAGAGTATACATCCTCGTGCACATGGCGTTTTTTTTCCCACCTTCGGTGTGGGGCTGTTAGATTTTAAACTCAACTCTTCTCCTCGCCCGGTCTATTCCTGGAGACTCCCTGGAGTGCCCAACCCCAGAGACCCCAGAGATTCTGGATTGCCCAACCCAGAGACTTCCTGGAGTGCTCAGTCCCAGACACTTTGTGGAGACTACCTGGAGTGCGCAGCCCCAGAGACTCCCTGAAATGCCCAACGCCAGAGACTCCCTGGAGTGCCCAACCCCACAGAGTCCCTGGACTGGAGTGCCCAACCCCAGAGACTCCCTGAAATGCCCAACCCCCAAATCCCTAGGTGGGGATGTTGGAAGTGATTTTTACGAAAAGAAGGGACCACCCCCTGATCAGAGGGACCCCAAGAAGGTACCCCGACTTAGTTTCGGCAACCCCCACATGAAGCCTTCAACAACCCTTCAGACGGAAGCCCTAAACCCTAAACCCTAAACCCTGAACTCCCTAACCCTAAACCCTAAACCCTGAAATCCCTAACCCTAAACCCAAAACCCTAAAATTTTTAACCCTAACCCCTGACCGACCAGGCTGAGATGACCGCCGTCAAGGAGCAAATTGAACTCCTCCAGGCTTGGGAGGTTTAGGGTTTAGGGTTTAGGGTTTAGGGCTTACGGGGTGGAAGAGGCTGAGGTGGCCTTAGAAGCCCGGAAGGGAGATTTCCGGGTTGTTTTGTGGTTAGTTTGTGGCGGTTGCGGGGCTTAGGGCTTGGATTATGAGGATCTACGCACTTCAGCGTTTAGGGCGTCCGGAGGGCTCTCAGGAAAACATGGGGCTTTTTGGACACTAGAGAGTTTGAATGAGAGGGGGAGAAAGAGAGAGAGAGAGAGAGAGAGAGAGAGAGAGACAGACAGAGAGAGAGAGAGAGAGATAGAGAGAGAGGGAGGGAGAGATAGAGGGGGGGGGCTAGTGCGAGAGGAGCAGGCGCCAGTGCGCCTTGGCGCGCGGCTTGCCCCTAGCCCCAAAGAAAGAAAGCCAGAAAGAAAGAAAGAAAGAAAAGAGGAAAGAAAGAAAGAAATACGACAGAAAGAAATAAAGAAAGAAAGAAAGGACGAAATACAGAAAGAAGGAAAGAAAGACATAAAGAAAGAAAGAAGGAAAGAAAGATGGTTAGGGTTAAGCCCCGCACCCCCAAACCCTAAACTATGAACATTCACTTTTTAGGCCTCGTCCCTGCTCAGGCGGACGGCAACTACCGAGCCGCGCTGGGCTTCGTCCGAAAGCTGGAGGAGGATGGACCGGGGGTTTAGGGTTTAGGGTTTAGGGTTTAGGGGTTCGGGGTTAGGGGTTAGGGTTTGGGGGTTATTTAGGGCCAGGGTACCGGCTTAAAGGCCCCATGCCCTAATTTCGCGAGCCCCAAGTCTTAAGCCCTGAGCCTTACAAGTCTTAAGCCCCACACCCTCTACGCCCTTAACACAAAAAGCCCTGAACCCTATAAGCCTATAAGCCCTAAGCCTAAACCCTACAAACCTTCCTTCCTTCCTTCTGAGGTTCAGGAGACCCTACAAACCCTACAAGCCCTAAAGCCTAATCCTCAACTGCCTCAGTTCCATTCCCCTCCCCAGCGCCCTGCGCCAGGAGGAGCGGGATAAGCGGCGCGCCGAGCGAGAGAAGGCCTGGCAAGCCAAGGGTTTAGGGTTGAGGGTTGAGGGTTTAGGGTTTAGGGTTTAGGGTTCAGGGTTTAGGGTTTGGGGTTTAGGGTTTAGGGTTTAGGGTTTAGGCGCCGAGGTGGGCTCTTCTAGGGTATGGGGTTTCAGGATTTAGGGCCCTTTTAGGATTTTGGGTGCAGGGTTTTAGGGTTTAGGGCTTGGGGGTTTCGGATTTAGGGTTTCAGACGTTTTGGGCTTTCGGAGGGAACTTCAGGGCAGTTGTGACTTTCGGGGTTTAGGGCTTCAGTGTTTGGGGCTTGGGACTCGTACTCCTCGGGTTGAACCCCTAGACTTTGCCCTTAACATACGCCAAATATGGCCCTTGAATTATTTTAGGGATGTTTAACAAGGGTCCCCAAAACCCAAGGGTACAACCTTAAGGTCCCAAGGTACAACCCCTACACCTAAACCCTAAATTCTAAGCCCTAAACCCTAAACCCCAAACCCTAAACCCTAAACTTTTTGGGGCTTTCTGGTTCAGCACTGAACGTCCTCTGTGCCAGGATGACGAGGAGGCGCTGGCGGCTGGCCTGGGCAAGAAAAAAGGCCCCCTGCCGTGAAGCCCAAACCCCTGAACCCTAAACCCTGAATGCAAAACCATAAGCCAACAAAAAAACGACTCTCCCAAGATTAGGCCCAAAACTCTGAACCCTAAACCCTAAACCCTGAACCCTAAACCCTAAACCCTTAAAGTTTCACTTAAACCTTCCCTGCAGAGGCCCCTCAGAGCCGGCGCCGAAGAAGCAGGCGGCTGCTGCCTCCTCCACAGACGAGGCCTCCCAGAGGGGTCGAAGGCTCAGGATTAAGGGTGGCTTTTGGGGTTTCAGGGTGTTTAGGGTTTAGGCTTTGGGGTTTGGGGTTCAGGGTGTGGGAGTCAGAGTTTGTTTGTTTCTTTTCGTTGTAGTCTTTTAGGTTTGTTTTTTGTTTGGGCTTTTTGCTTTTAGTGTCTTTTTTTTTTGTGGGGGGGGGGGGGTTGGTTTTAGGGTTGTAAGGGGTTCTGAGGGTTTATGTTTATGTAAAGTTTAGGGTTTGGGGTTCGGGTTTTGAAGTGAGTGTTTGGAGGGCTTACGGTGTTTTTTTAAACCCTCAGTCACGAACCATTCCAGCTTCCTAAGCCGTCAGACCCCGAAACCTAGTTGTTTTGGTTCAGGGTATACATAGGGTTTGCGTGGGTGGATGGCGCGGGGAGTGTGCCTTTCTTTAGAATTTTGGGGCGCAAAGCTCCTAAACTCCTAACGAACCCCAAACCACTAAACCTCTAAACTCCAAAGCCCCTGAAGCCCCAAGCTCCTCCCCAAATCCCCAAAGCCCTCAACCTCCTAAACCTCCTAAATCTCCTAAACCCCCTTTCCTAAACCCTAGCCCTAAACCCTAGCCCTAAACCCTAAACCCTAAACCCTAAACCCTAAACCCCAAAACCCAACCAAAAGCCACCCGCCAATGCGCAAAAGGCGGCCGCGGCCTCCTCGGGCCCCTTCGAAGGCGACGCGGAGGCGCGCGGGCGCATGTTCCCAAACACCTGACCTCTTAAAGAGGGTTTAGGGTTTAGGGTTTGGGGTGTAGGGTGTAGGGTTTAGGGTTTAGGGTTTAGGGTTTAGGGTTTAGGGTTTAGGGATTAAGGGGCTTATAGGGGTTTAGGGGTTTATGGGGATTTGGGGCTTTAGGGTTTCGGGGTTTAGGGTACGCTGAAGCCAGAAAAGCCCAAACGCCCCTATGAACCCGAAACCCCAAACTGGTTAAGGGATTTAAGTTGGGCTGTTCCCCCTTGTACGAACAGTCCTTGGTAGGGATTATAGTACCCTCGATTAGAATCCTTATTAAGGACTGTTAGTATAAGGGAGAACATCTCAACCCTAAACCCTGAACCCTAAACCCTTTAGAAAAAGCCCAGGATTTGAGTGTGGAGTTTTCCCAGGAGACTCCCAACCCCTAAACCCTAAACCCTAAACCCTAAACCCTAAACCCTAAACCCTAAACCCTAAACCCTAAACCCTAAACCCTAAACCCTAAACCCTAAACCCTAATTAAACCCTAAACCCTAATTAAACCCTAGTTGAGACTTGCTGAGAGCCCCCCGGGCCGATGTCCTTGACGTTTAGGGGTTTGGGGGTTTGGGGGTTTGGGGTTGAGGGCTTTAGGGGTGTAGGGTGTAGGGTTTAGGGGTTTGGGGGTTTGGGGTTGAGGGCTTTAGGGGTGTAGGGTATAGGGTTTAGGGTTTGGGGGTTCAGGGGTTTAGGGGTTTAGGGTTGATGGCTCTAGGGGTGTAGGGTTTAGGGTTCGGGGTTTAGGGGTTCAGGGGTTTAGGGTTGAGGGTCTTAGGGGTGTAGGGGTTCAGGGGTTTAGGGGTTGAGGGAATCAGGGGTTTAGGGTTCAGGGCTCTAGAGGTGTAGGGGTTCAGGGGTTCAGGGGTTCAGGGGTTCAGGGGATCAGGGATTCAGGGATTTAGGGGTTTAGGGTTGAGAGCCCTTGAGAGCTAGCCAAAACTCCCAGCACCCTAAACCCGAAACCCCAACCCCTAAACCCTGGCAGGTCGTGGCGGTGGTCAAGAGCGCCGTGGAGGGGAGCGACGATGCGCTCGCGCAGCTTCAAAAAGGAGCCGGCGCGGGCGCCTTCGGCCGATTTATGTGTTTTTTTTTTTTTTTTGGGGGGGGGGGGGGGGAGGGTGTGGGGAGATGAGGGTTTAGGGTTTAGGGTTTGGGGTTTAGGGTTAGGGTTTAGAGTTTAGGGTGTCTGGGCCGGGGGCTTCTTGGGTTTTGGGTGGTTAGGGGTCAAGGCGAAGGATAGAGCTGAAAGATCCCACGTAAACCCTAAACCCTAAACCCTAAACCCTAAACCCTAAACCCTAAACCCTAAACCCTAAACCCTAAACCCTAAACCCTAAGCCCTAAACCCCAGCCTTCAACCTTCAGCCCTACGTTCTGGGGTGCCCCGACACCCAGGAAGCTACAAGAGCACGATCAAGGCCGAGGCCGGCGGCTTAGTTCAGAGAGGTTCAGGGTTTAGGGGTTTGGGGTTTAGGGTTTAGGGTTTAGGGTTTATGGTCCAGGGTTTCGGGCTTAGGGTACATCCTAAACCCTAGACCCTAATGCAACCCTAAGCCATAAAACCCTTTAAGCCCTGGGGTTGAAGATGATCCCAGTTCCCGGTATGTTGCCAACTGACCCGGCGCCGGCCTCCCAAAACCCCAAACACACAAAACCATCAACCCTGGGTTATGTGTGCTTAGGCAGCGGCTGGGATGATGCGGCAATAGAAGCCGGTTCGATTCACAACTGGAATTCGCTGCGAACGCCGCGAACAGTCTTGTTTCGTGCCTCCATGCTTCAATGCGCAGGACTTTGACTTGGATTACATCCCTCAGACCGACACCTCGTCCGATGAAGCTGCGGCTGAGGCTACCGAGCCCAGCGATGATGGGCCGGGCGAGGTTCGCGTGGGTGGCCGCGTGGCTGGAAGCCTTTTCCCTGGCAGGCATTCGAAGCAGAAGCGGGGTGCCATTATGAAGGTGCTGCCGTTTGTTAGATCTGAGCTGCCGAACAGCTCTGTTCCAAATCCAGCCAGGTTAGACAAGTACGGCAGACATGTGCACATTCGGAACGGCATAGAGAAAGCAGCGGAGGCTGATGTCGCCAACAAGTTGTGGGGAGATGGCGCTACGCCCCAAGAACCCACTCAACCCTTATCTAAACCCAAGCATCCTACTGCAAACCCCACGCCCCAAGAACCCCCTAAACCCTGAACCCCAAACATCCTACAGTAAACCCGACGCCCCTTAAACCTCTAATATTGGGGTCGGAATGATTGCTAGTAGTATTCCAGTTTTATAGTAAACCTCAACACCCTGTTCCACTTATTTAGGCCCCTATAGTAGGCCCTAAACCCTGAGCCTCAAACCCCTACCCTAAATTCTAAACCCTAGCCCCAAACCCTATAAGCCCTAAGCCCTAAGCCCCTAAAAGCCCTAAAAACCCTAAGCCCCTAAAACTCGTAAACCCCAGAACCCCAAACTCCAAACCCCAAACTCCAAACCCCAAACCCCAAACCCCAAACCCAAACCCTAAACCCTTAACCCTTAAACCCTAAACCCTAAACCCGAAACCCTAAACCCTAAACCCTAAACCCTAAACCCACTAGGTGGCCAGCATCGCCGCTGGGGCCGCGGAGCTGATCACGACGAAGATGAAGCGCGCGGCCACCAGGCCGACCGGGCCCCAAGCTAGGAGGTTTAGGGTTTAGGGTTTGGGGTTTAGGGTTTAGGGTTTATGGTTTAGGGTTTAGGGGGTCTCGGGGGCGTTCGGGTTTAGGGACCCAGTTGAGTTTTGACAGTTTTAGCGGCATTTTTTGGGGTAAAAAGCCCAGCCTTGCGGGTACTGCGGGGGAACAGGTTAAACGGTTAGCCCTGAACCCTAAACCCAGATCCCTAAACCTCAGCCCAGTATTCTGGATCAGGGACGGCGCGCTCAAGACGGTCCGTGCCCTGACGTGGAACCCGCCAGCCGTGCTGCCGGCGCTTCCGGCATTGCTGTCGGGATCCTCAGTTCTTTTGCTTTTGCTTGGTGGAGCACTGAAAAGCCCTAAACCCTGAACCCTAGACCCTGAACCCTAAACCCTAAACCCTGATCCACTGCAGGCTTTTGCCATGTCAAGGCGATCGCCAATTTTACCAACTAGTACTATTCTGTAGTATAGTCTCCAAGTGGAGTGACTGTTTGCATAAACCCTAAACCCTAAACCCTAAGCCCCGCACCTTAAACCCTAAACCTTAAACCTTAAACCCTATTGTAGGTTGAGCCCCAAGCATCCCCGAACCCTCCGAGCATCCTAAATCCCCCCGAAGCCACAGCTTGGAGGCTGCTGCTGGAGGAGGCGAAGCTGAAGACGGAGCCCGGAGGCTGAGGGTTCAGGGTTTAGAGGGTTTAGAGGGTTTAGGGTTTAGGGTCTGGGGTTCAGGGGTTTCAGGGGGTTTAGGTCATGTGAATCCCCCAAGAACAGATCCTAAACTCTTAAGACCCGAAATCCCCAAGCTCTTTAGACCCTAGACCCCCAAACCCTGAAGCCTAAACCTGAACTTTTCAACCCTCAACCATAAACCCTAACCGTAAACCCTAAACCCTAAACCCCAAACCCTAAACCCTAAACCCTAAAACCCCAAAAAAGGCACCGCTCTGGACCTGTGCCGGCACGTCTGCCGAGCCGGGCCGCGCAGCAGTGGCGTCCCGGAGGTCGGATCTCCGTCAGTTTAGGGTTTAGGGTTCAGGGTTTAGGGTTTAGGGTTAGGGTTTACGGCTTAGGGTTTAGGGTTGAGGGTTTAGGGTTTAGGGTTGAGGGTTGAGGGTTTAGGGTTTGGGGTTTGGGGTTGGGCTTCCTTGTGCTTGGTAGCAGTGTAGGTGGGTGGGGGTTGAGGGCATGGGGGGCGCGTTGAGGGTTTGCAGGAGCTATTGAAGGGTTGAGGGCCTTGAGTCCTTGATGTTAAAGTACGGGTTTGCGGTTAGGTTAGTTATTACACTCCCCCTCAAACATGGGGCATCACTCTAAGGGGAATCCTCAAGCCTTAATTCCTCAACCCTTGAAGCCTAAATGAATCCCCAAAACCCCAAATAGCCTAAATCAACCCTGCATCCCTAAAACCTAGAGCACTGAAGCCCAAAGCCCTCTACAAAACCCCTGAACCCTGAACCCTAAACTCCAAACCCCAAGACCCTGAAAAACCCTCTACTTGTAACTCTGAACTCCAAGCTGTAAAACCCTAAACTCTACCACCCTAAGCTCATAACCCCTAAACTTGCCCCAAACCCTGAACCCTTAACCCCCCCCAATACCCTGAACATCCTAAACCTTAAGTGGTTTGTGTGAGCCAACTGTTGTTGGTCAAATGGAATCATCAGATGATGGACTTGGAAGGCAAACTTCGCACATCTCCAAAGCAAAGTGAGCTCTTTGTTTTTAGTGCACTGACGGATTTATATCTGTGCTGCATAGAAGTGGCTACCCTTTGGTGCAGCCAACCTTAAACCCCTAAACCCTAAACCCTAAACCCTAAACGACGCCACGCCCTACATCCTTGCTTCAGATGGTTCTTCCGGTGCTTCTGGCACATCTGGGCCCGGCAGCGGCTGGGAAGTGGACGCCTGGACTAGGGCTCTTGGGGGTTTTAGGCCTGAGGAGGGTTTAGGGTTTAGGGTTTAGGGTTTAGGGGTTAGGGTTTGGGGTTTAGGGTTTAGGGCTTAGGGGCTTCGGGGCTCCGGGGCTTAGGGTGGAGAGTTTGGGGTTGTAGGAGGCTTTTCGGGCTGAGGGTTCTACCGTATGAAACGGACCCAGAAGCCTCAACCCTGTCTCTGGGACTTGCGACTTGGGTTGGGGATGCGAAACTACCCTAAGCTACCCGACGCCCTGAACCCCAAGACCCCAAGCCCAACCCTAGACCCTTACACCCTACAACCCTAAGCCCCAAACAAACCCTAAACCCTAAACCGTCAACCCCCTCAACCCAACACCCTCAATCCTAAACCCTAAGCCCTAAGCCCTAAGCCCTAAACCCTAAACCCTAAACCCTAAACCCTAAACCCCAAGGAAGGTGAAGGTGGCCGTGCTGGGGCTGCTGAAGGACCTCCTGGCGGAGGCCACGGCCAACTGCCCCAGGCAGCTGGGTCTCTGGATGCCGCGGCTCGGCAACAGGGCTGTTTTTTTTTTTTTGGGGGGGGGGGGGGGGGGGTTAGGGTTTAGGGGTTAGGGTTTAGGGTTTAGGGTTGAGGGTTGAGGTTGAGGGTTGAGGGTTTTAGGGTTTTAGGGTTTAGGGTTTTAGGGCTCGGGGATTCAGGGATTCAGGGATGAGGGCTTAGAGCATTCTAGGGTGGTTAGAGGGACCGAAGGCATGTCGCTCGGATGCACGGAGGGTTTGCAGATCCCTTCCTAGGCCCGACCTTCCTAGGCCCGACCCTAAACATTTTAGGGTTTGGCGTTTAGGAATCAGGGTTTGGATAGAAGCCCAAATGTCGGTAACCCCTTCGGTACCCCAAAGCAGTATGTTTTTGTCCTGAACCCTAAAGCAGGAAAAAAGGCACACCCCCTCGGAGCCCAAAAATCTGAAACTTCAGCAAGCTTGAGGAAAGTGATGTCGTCTTTGAGGGATGCGGTCGGCGATGCTCGCAAGGAGGCTGGTCTGCTTGTTTACCTTGCCTTTGCTCCCCCCCCCCCCCCCCCCGGTAAACTCGACTCTACAACCTCAAGCTTCAATCAAAGCCGGCCAAGTCAAGCCAGAACCGTAAGCCTAGATCCAAGCAAGGCTGGGCTCAAGGGCTCTTTGGGCCTTGTTGTGGCAAGGGGGTCGTCAGGGTTTGGGTTTCGGGGTCCAGGGCAGTTTGGGCGGGGCACGAACCCTGGCCTCTTGTCGGCAGGTCAAGAAGGAAGCAGAGTCCTTCCTCCGAAACATGGCCAAGGAGCCTAGGGTTTAGGGTTTAGGGTTTAGGGTTTAGGGTTATGCAACCCCAAGCCCTAAAAGCCCGCGGTTTTGGGCTGTGTTGGGCTCTTCACTTCGGGGGGGGGGAGACAAGTCCCGAACAGTCCCAAAGCGCCTGCCCGGAATCGAAGTGGAGTTCTCAAACCCTTAAACCCTTCCCTTAAACCCTGAACCCAAGACCCTAAATCCTAAACTCCAGACCCTAGACCCTAGACCCTAGACCCTAGACCCTAGACCCTGAACCCTAAACCCCAAACCCCAAACCCCAAACCCTAAACCCGAAGCCCTAAACCTAAACCCTAAACCCCAAACCCTAAACCCTAAACCCCAAACCCTAAGCCCTAAACCCTAAACCCGAAGCCCTAAGCCCTAAACCCTA
Organism: Symbiodinium natans; assembly: GCA_905221605.1. Lineage (NCBI taxonomy): Eukaryota > Dinophyceae > Suessiales > Symbiodiniaceae > Symbiodinium > Symbiodinium natans. The sequence goes on along the minus strand of CAJNDS010000225.1, from coordinate 705,026 downwards.
AACCCTAAACCCTACACCCTACACCCTAAACCCAAAACCCTAAACCCTAAACCTCAACCCCCAGCTCCACCGAAAAGATGCTCTGCAAGCAGGAGCTTGCAGCCACGCCGGAGATCCGTGCCCTGGCAGATGACATCATCGCCAGCATCGTGGTGGCCCGGCCCTGCTTAAGACAAGAAAGACCTTGCGATTCACGGTTTAGGGTTTAGGGTTTAGGGTTTAGGGTTTAGGAATTGGGGTAGTGGCTTGCTAGTTCTTACCTCCCTTTAGGACTCTATGAGGGATAATCGCGTGTACCTAGTTTCCAAACCCCTCGCTGAGAACCAGTAGATGTGGGATCCGATAAGTTCAGGGCCCCAAACCCTACACCCCGCATCGCCTTTGGAGTTTAGGGTTTCGGGTTTAGGGTTTACGGTTGAGTGGAGATTGCACCCGTATACTAACAGTCCTTAGTGGGGATTATAGTGCCCCCCATTCTGATCCCAATTAGGGACTGGTAGTATAAGGGGGAACATCACAAGGTTTAGGGTTTGGGAACCCAACAAGGGTGCTGCCCTGGGCTCGAGGACAGCGCCAACATGGAGAAGGCAGGGGAGACGCTCCACCGGATGGCGAACACCACCTTCCTGAACACGGCGGCCTGATCTTGGGGACATTCTTGGATCTTGCTTTCGGGGGGCGTGTGACGGGTTTAGGGTTTACGGGTGTTTGGTGTTTAGGTCGGGCTTTGGGGTTGAGGTTTTCAGGGGTCTGTGAATGTTCTGGCGGGCTTTGCGGGGTTGAAACTGGGAGCATGGGGTTGGAAACTTAAACCCTTGAACACTAAAGGTTTCTTTCAGGGTTCATGCTTTCAAGGTGAAGAGCTTGGGCTGCACTCCCCGCCCTCACCCTGGCTGGTTAGGGTTCAGGGTTGAACCCTGGCAGAGTCGAGTTGCAACCCGGGTTCTGGGGTAACCCTAAACCCTGAATCCTACGGGACAACAAGCACATAAAGCATCCCCAAATTCCGACAGCTTGAATTCCTCAAACGCCTTTGAAAGCCCTAAGCCATTTTTAAACCCCTAAAGCCGAAATGAGGCCAAGAAGCCAAGGCAACCCTCGACATCCTGAACATCCTAAAAACCACCTTAGTCATCCGAAAGGGTTTAGGGTTTAGGGTTTAGGGTTTAGGGTTTAGGGTTTAGGGTTTAGGACCTTATGAAACCAGCAGCTGCAAACCTTGACTCCCCTAAAGGTTCAAAGGTGCGGTCGATCGGGTGACAAACATGTTCTTAACTGTTCTTAGCGCCCCTAAACCCTAAAACCCTAAACCCTAAACCCTCTCCTAGGTCGACTCCTGCGCCTTCGCCCTTCTGTTTCCGACAGTGGCCCGGGCCATGCGAGAGCAGGACGGATGTGTGGTTTCAGCGTTTAGGGTTGAGGGTATAGGGTGTGTTACCCTAAACCCTAAACCCTAAACCCTAAACACTAAACACTAAACCCTAACCGTAAACCCTAAACCCTAAACCCTAAACCCTAAACCCTAAACCCTAAACCCTAAACCCTAAACCCTAAAGCCTAAACCTCTCCTACCATATAATTATAAGCCTCAATGGTATTCGTGGGCAAGGCCCAAAAATTCGTGGGCAGGGCCCAAACATACCATCGAGCCCCTAAACCCTTGAGACCCTAAACCCACCCTAGGGTTCAGGGCCTCAAGGCCTGGTGTTTAGGGTTTCAGGGCCTCAGGGCCTGGTGTTTAGGGTTTCAGGGCCCCAAGGCCTTGCGTTTAGGGTTTCAGGGCCCTGGCGTTTAAGGTTTCAAGGCCTCAATTCCTGGTGTTTACGGTTTCAGGGGCACCTCCTCGTTTGTTAAGTGGTGGTCAGTAGTTTTGTTGTTGAGCCATCCTAGTAATGAGAAGAAACTTTGTATTTCTTAATGTTATGGGAACTTCGGGTGGGTGGGTATTTTCCGATGTTCTAAACGACGAGCCTAAACGAGAAGCTGGTAGACCAGGAGCTCTTAAACCCTAAACCCTAAACTAAGCCCCAGAACTGCGAGGCCCACGAGGCCAAGATGAAGGGCGTGCAGATCGTGGGCGCGTCTGTGAACCTCATCGCAGACCCCGCAGCTGGCCCTGAGAGGTGTAGGGTTTAGGGTTTAGGGTTTAGGGTTTAGGATGTAGGGTTGAGGGTTGAGGGATGAGGGTTGAGGGGTTAGGGTTCGGGGTTCAGAGGTTAGAGTTTAGGGCTTTCTCGGAGCCCGGATTCAAGGAGGTTTTGGTGCTTCGGGTTGACAGGGCTTTGAAGTTCAGGGTGTAGGGTTGTGGGGTTCAGTGGGGGTACATAAAAGCCTCCTTCGAAGGTTCGGGGTGTCTGCCGGTTTTGAAGAGGAGCTTTGCTAAGTGTTTGCAGCTAGAGTCCTCCTCCTTCGCTCCTTCTCCTTACCAACTAAACCCTCAACCCTAAACCCCAAACTTCACACCATCGCTGCGGGGCAGAGCAGGCACAGTTATCAAGGAGATAACCAGGTCGTGCACGGATTGGTTTGGGTTGCTGCAGGGCTCAGAGATGTAACAGATTACGTTGGACAAATGTACGGTTGCATGGAGAAGAAGCAGGCCGGCTCGAAGAAGAATCTTCGCAGCGCGGCGAAGATGACAATGGCTGAAGGGGAAGAGCGACGCTGGAAGAGCTGACAACATGGCTCGCGGCACATCCGTCCCAATGCTCCTCAATTTTGGCCAGTGTGAGAAAGGGTGTGTGGGACGGTTCTTCCAGTGACGAAGATGAGGACAGATTGGCGCCTTACATGAACAAGATCCGGCTCATCTCCCACATGGGTTCAATGTGGCCGCCTTCTTGGTTGGGTGGGTTGCGCGGTTCTTGGGGGGGGTTCGGGGTGTCTGCCAGTTTTTAAGAGGAGCTTTGCAAAGTGTTTGTGGCTAGAGTCCTCCTCCCTCGCTCCTTCTCCTTACCAAATGCATGGGTGCCACCCTAAACCCAAAACCCAAAACCCTAAACCCTAAACCCTAAACCCTAAACCCTAAACCCTAAACCCTAAACCCTACACCCTAAAACCCTAAACCCTAAACCCTAAACCCTAAACCCTAAACCCCGGACCCTAAACCCTAAACCCTAAACCCTAAACCCTAAACTCTAAACCCTAACCCTAAACCCTAAACCTTGAACCCTAAAACATAAGTCCTAAGCCCTGGACAGTCGGTCTTCGGATTCCTAGAGTCTACTCGGTCAAAGGTCTGCTTCTATGCGCTTTTAGGGTTTGGGGTTTAGGGTTGGCTCCATCATGAATGGCCATGCTAAGCACCCTTTGTTGTTCCTAAACCCTAAACCCTAAACCCTAAACCCTAAACCCTAAACCCTAAACCCTAAACCCTAAACCCTAAACCCTAAACCCTAAACCCTAAACCCTAAACCCTAAACCCTAAACCCTATTCAAATCCCCAAGCCAAGTGGGCCGAAGCGTGAATCTCAGGTCCTGCTGCAGCCATACCTCCAGGAGCTCATGCCACTCTTGCAGGAGAGCGGCGGCAGGGTTTGGGGGTTCAGGGTTTAGGGTTCAGGGTTTAGGGTTTAGGGTTTGCGGTTAGGGTTTAGGGTCTCGGGTTTACAGAGACGTGCGGAGGGCTGAACTTCCCCTGCGCGCCATTCGGAACCTCTCAAGAACAGCTCCCGAGCTCCTACATGCGCTACAAACCTCTCAAGCCCGAGGCTTTCGAGGCCCCCACCCCCCCCCCCCCCCCCCCCAAGTTTAGGGTTTAGGATTTAGGGCGTAGGTTGTAGGTTTTACAAGCCACTAAAGCCCTGAAGCTTTAGAGGCCACCACTCCGAAAACTCCGCACCTAACACAGGGCTGTACCAGTCCAGCATCATGAGCAGCATCACTGTACCCCCTTATCATTTCTTATAGAAGGAGACTTCCTGAGCCAATTCTGCAAGAAAGTGCTTTTACGATGCCCCAACACCCGCCCCCCAGGTTTAGGGTTTAGGGTTTAGAGTTTAGGGTTTAGGGTTTAGGGTTTAGGGTTTGCCAACACCTCACACGATTCCTAAAACCCTCGAACACAGCCCCGACAAGCTCAAGCCCCCAAACCCTAAACCCTAAACCCTAAACCCTAAACCCTAAACCCTAAACCCTAAACCCTAAACCCTAAACCCTAAACCCTAAACCCTAAACCCTAAACCCTAAACCCACACGTCGGATGGCCCTAGAGGAGTGCTTGCTGCATCCGACCATCGGCGTGCAGCACGAAGCGGCCAAGAGTTTCGGCTCCTTGGCCTTCGGACTCCCCGAGATCTGCGCGCCTGGGCTTTAAAGTTGGGGTTTAGGGTTTAGGGTTTAGGGCTTTACGGCTTTAAGGCTTTTAAGGTTTTAAGGCTTTAAGGCTTTCAGGCTTTAAGGCTTTATGGTTTTGAGGCTTTAAGGCTTTAAGGCTTTAAGGCTTCAAGGCTTTAAGGCTTTAAGGCTTTAACAGGGAGGGGTTAAGGGTTTAGGGTTTGGGGTTTGGGGGTTTAGGGTTTAGGGTTTAGGGTTTGGGGTTTGGGGGGTTTAAGGTTTACGGGTGCAGCGTGTAGGGTTTAGGGTTTTCCGTCTTTTTGTGTCGCTTTGTTTTTGGGTTTGACGTTGAGGGCTTAGGTGTTGTAGTTTTGAGAGTTTAAGGGCTTTTGGGGTTTCGGTGTCCGGGGACTTTTAGGATTGAAATGCTTCTTCGATGCTGCTTTGCTTAGAAGCAGTCTTTTGGTTTCGGATTTACGGATCTCTTGGCTTGACGTGTTCGGGGTTTGTGTCTAGGGGTTTTGGGCTGCGGGGTTGGTTGCGGTAAGGCTTTGTCTTTGTCTTTGTCTTAATGGCCGCTTAAGGTCCCGGGGTTTACGGTGTTTAGGGGGTTTAGGGTTTCGGGTTGAGGATTTAGGGGGTCTTGGGGTTTAGGGGTTCGGGTTTAGGGTTCCGGGGGTTTAGGGGATAGTGGGTTTAGGGTTTTGGGGTTTAGGGTTTCGGGTTGTGGGAATTATGGTCTGGGGTTGGGAGCTGACACACCGCCGACCCGACGGCCGCCAGCTGATTGTCCTCTCCGCCTTCCACGGCATCGGCGCCGTTTCGTGGCTGCTGCACCAGGAGTTCGGCAAGCCGTTGCTGGCCGTAGCATGGGAGACGGACGCAGCGTGCTGCAAGCTGGCCTCCATTCACATGACATTTGCGAGCGAAGCCGACCCGGCATGGGCGTCCATCATTTTGGGCAGCAGCGCCGGCATGCCAGGACTTTTCCCGTGTCCGGGATGGGCCGGGCCTCAATGGTGCGCTCTTCACAGTTTTGCCCTCAACCCTATTTGGGTACCCCAGCCCTGAATTTGGGCCTTATTGACTATCATCTGACTATGACCTAAGTTCTCCCCACCCCTCGCATAACCTCTAAACCTACACCCTAAACCCTCAACAAACCCTAAAACCTAAATCCCCCCAGAAACATAAAAACATAAACCAAAAGATAAATAACAAAAGCAAAAAAAACCATCCCCGTACCCCATTTAAGGGACCACCTTGAGAGTTTGAGCCACTTGGGGGTGCCAAAGGATCGGGACATGGTCCCCTTCCTGCTGAAGACCCTCGCCTCCACTGCCGCTAGACAGATCTGTTTAGGGCTTAAGGTTTAGGGTTTGGGGTTAGGGTTTAGGGTTGGGATGTTCCCCCTTGTACGAGCAGTCCATAATAGGGATTCTAGTAACCCCGATTATAATCCCTATGACCAACTGGTCGTATAAGAGGCAACATCCAAAGTTGAGGGTGTTCAGGGTGTCAGGGCTTAGATCCTATCTGGCCCAAAGTAGCCATCACCCTTCTCAGTTCTCCTCCGAAATATCGGCATGTAGGCCTTTCTTATAGGTATGCTTGGGGGTCGTGTAGGGTTTACGTACGAGCTTAGGTTAGGATGTTACCCCTCACAGTGGTTACACTTACCCATTGTGGCCAGAAGGGGTAATTAGAGACCTGGGATGTTCCCCCTTATACTAAGCAGTCCTTAAAAGGGATTATACCAAAGGGGGGGTACTATAGTCCCTATTCAGGACTGTTTGTATAAGGGGGAACATCCCAAGGTAGAGACCCAAAGCCCGTGAGCAAGGTATGACCCTAAACTCTGAGGGGAGTTTCATGGGCCCTTGATATGGTCGCTAACCTCCTTTAAAGTTCTGATGCATGGGCCCTTAATTGGTACAGGGCATATAGGGGTATCTAAGGGGTCCCCCTTTAAAGGGCCCTTACTAAGGGACCATGTACCTACCCTTAGACGAACCCTGAACCCTTGACCCTAAGCCCTACTTGGAGGTTCATGGGACCCTAGGCCCTAAACCGTGTCCAGGCCTGTAAGTAAATTTTCTAAGCCCAAGCCTGACAAAGTCACTGCAAGCCTTCGAGGATTTTATAGCGGTTCTTAAGGGACCATGTGACTACCCTAAGATAAGCCCTTGCCCCCGAACGTATAAAACACCCTTGCGGCCTCACCCTCATAATCCTCATCCCCCTGCCCTAAGCCCGAAGCCCGAAGCCCGAAGCCCTAAGCCCTAAGCCCTAAGCCCTGAGCCCTGAGCCCTAAGCCCTAAGCCCTAAGCCCTAAGCCCTAAACCCTCAACCCTCAACCCTAAACCCTAAACCCTCAACTCCAAGTGTTTGCCTCAAGCCCAAAAGTCTGCGGACCATAGGAGACCAACGACGACGTCTCTGAAGTCGAGCGCAGGGGTGCCGCGCGCGGCCTTGCAGAGGCGGGGAGAAGTATAGCTAGACCCTGAACCCTGAACCCTAAACCCTAAACCCTAAACCCTAAACCCTGAACCCTGAACCCTGAACCCTGAACCCTGAACCCTAAACCCTAAACCCTTGGCCCTTAAACCTTAAACCCAAACCCTCAAACTCCGAAACGCTCCAAAGCCCAAGCCCCTCCCCCCCCCCCCCCCCTCGCCCCCCCAAACTCAACGAGCCTTAACCCCTCCAACCCTCAACCCTAGCCAAGATCTTACACGCATAGCTTGTAACCCTCCCTGAGTCCCAAGCCCCAAACACTAAACCCTATACCCTGAACCCAAGCCAATCCTCCTCCTTCGATTTCTTTGGCTGCGCCCTTCATGCTTTACTTCAGGGATTGAGGGGGTTTGAGAGTTTCAGGGTTCAGGGTTTAGGGTTTGAGCCTTTTCTAGGTTTGTGGGTTTCAGGTTTCGAGGGTTTGGGTATGTGGATTGAGGGTGTAGCGTGTAGGGTAGCCGGTTTTGAGGTTTAGCTCGTGTCTGCTTTTTGGTTTCAGGCGGTTGAGGTTCGGAGATTTGAAGCGTTCTGGTTCAGGGTTGAAGGATTTGGGGATCAGGATCTCGGTTCTTAAGAACGCCCTAAACCCTAAACCCTAAACCCCAAACCCCAAATCCGAAACCCTAAACCCTAAACCCTAAACCCCAAACCCCAAACCCCAAAGCCTAAACCCTTATTGGGAGGTCTGGGAACTTTGGCTGCGGGGGTCTGGAACGGGTTAAGGGGGGCTTCGAGTTCAGGGTTCAGGGTCTAGAAGGGGGGTTCAGGGTTTAGGGAATTCCCCCACCTGTGGGTTTAGGGTTTCGGGTTTAGGGTTTAGGGTTTAGGGCTTAGGGTTTAGGGTTTAGGGTTTAGGGCTTAGGGTTTAGGGTTTAGGGTCTAGGGTTTAGGGTTTAGGGTAACCTTTTCTTCCCGGCTCTTCTGCTCTACAGCCCCTTGCAGGTGTTGCTGGCCAGGAGAGACCTCCTTGCGGGCTCCTGGGCTCCGGTTTCGGTTTAGGGTTTAGGGTTTAGGGTTTAGGGTTTAGGGTTTAGGGTTTAGGGTTTAGGGTTTAGGGTTTAGGGTTTAGGGTTTAGGAGTTTAGGGTTTAGGGAGGGTGCCCTTATTGCTAAATAGCTTAGGTTTTGGAGCTTTAGGCTCCATCCCTTAGAGCCCGCATCCATAGCCCCGAATTCCTAAGCCCCATAAGCCCTAAGCCCTTATGCCACGCACTCCCTGCAGCCCTGAATCCGTGAACCTTCAGCCCTCAGGCCCTAAACCCTAAACTCTACACCCTCCACCCTATGCTGTTGAGGGTTTAGGGGTTTCCCTAAGCCCTCAACCAGAACCAAAAGCTCTCTTCTAAGGTGACAGGTTGGGGTAGAAGATTTAGTTTCTGGTTTAGGGTTTTAGGGCTAAGCCCTGCTTTCAAGTGGGTTCAGGGTTTAGAGTTTAGGGTTTAGGGTTTGGGGTTTGGGGTTTAGGGTTTAGGGTTAGGATTTAGGGTTGAGGGTCCTCTGCGCCTCCTTGTGTAGCTTTTGCAAGGTACTTGGATTGCCTTATTTGCCCCTGAACTCCTTCCTGAAACTTTTGCCTACAGGAGGCACCCTGAACCCCAAAGAAGTTTTTCCTGGCCCCCCAAGGCACGCTGCACGACACCGTGCTGCCCCGCATCCCTTCAGGAGGGGGGAAGGGGTCGAGGGTTTCGAGAGGGCTCTATAGGGTTTGAGAGGGCTGTACTTGGAGGTTCATGGGTACACATAACCGCAGATATAAGTCGACTTATATCCTACTGAAAAGGACTTAGGGGGCTTCAAGTGCAATTTGAATTGGGGCATTATATGTAGCCCTGATCCTCCAAGTAGGGTTTGGGGCTTAGGGGCTTAGGGTTTGGGGGTTTTGGCGCGTGTTTTAGGGGCTTGTGGCTTGTGGGCTTAAAGTTGAGGTTGGGGCGGGGAGGATGGAGGGTCCAGGGGTTGAGGTTTTGAAGCTTTTGGGTGTCAGGGCTCATGTACCGTGGCTAGGGTTTGGGGTTTGGGGTTCAGGGTTTCGGGCTTAGGGTTTAGGGTTTAGGGCCTAGAGTCCCCAGACCCTAAACCCTCAACCCTGAAGCCCCCGAAATGGTTGTCGGGGTTTAGGGGTTCGGCTCAGCAGCAACAACGATGCCCTAAACCCTAAACCTTAAACCCCAAACCCTAAACCCCAAACCCTAAACCCTAAACCCTAACCCTAACCCCTAAACCCTAAACCCCAAACCCTAAACCCCAAGCCCCAAAGCCGGTTGGGTTTAGGCTGTCGGGTTGTTTTCTGTTGAAGGGTTCAGGCTTTAGGGCGAGGTGGTGTACCCTGACTCAACTGCCTACTTGAAAACCCACGAAGGCCCCACGAAGGAGGCGAAGGCTGGTGGCCTCCAGCTGATCCAGGTGCGGGGTTTAGGGTTTAGGGTTTAGGGTTCAGGGTTTAGGTTTTAGGGTTGGGTCGCCTTTCACGCAAATTCTTCTGACGATGCCTCTGCAGATGGAAGCAGTGCCAACGTCACGCTCCCCAAAGCTAAGCTGCAACCCTCAGACCCTGAAACTCTCAACCCCCAAACGCCGAAGCGTAATTAAACCACCCTAAACCCTAAACCCTAAACCCTAAACCCGAAACCCTAAACCCTAACCCTGAAATGTAATTAAACCATTTCCAGGCCATCGCCGGCCTTGGTGCGCAGGTGGGCCTGGCATGCAAGTCTTGAAACCCTTCCCTTTTCCGTGTATAGGTGCCTTTGAGTAGCACAAATCGGACTTTCTTCCTTGCGGTCATCGTCACCATCATCATCATCATCGTCATCATCATCATCATCATCATGATGATCATGATCATGATGATCATCATCATCATCACCATCACTATTCTTCTTGTTTTATCAGGCCTTACTTTGATGACAGTTGGTCTTCGCGGTATCATTGCACATTTTGGTCGAGTTGGTGGGGGGGGGGGGCTTGGGGGGTTTCGGGGTGAAGCCCTGAGCGCATAAACCCTCAACTGAGATGTGACCCCTCAACCCGAAACTGCTAAGTGTGACCCCTAAAGCTTAAACCCTAAACCCTAAACCCCTAAGCCCGAAGCTGCTCAACCCGCGGCCAGGCGTTTTTGCCTCACCTCAAGCGAAGCTTGCCGTATGCATTGCACCTCGGCTCAGGGTGGCCCACGTCTAGCCCTACACCCTAAACAAACCAACCCTAAACCCTAAACCCTAAACCCTAAACCCTAAACCCTAAACCCTAAACCCTAAACCCTAAACCCTAAACCCTAGACCCTAAACCCTAAACCCTAAACCCTAAACCCGAAACCCGAAACCCGAAACCCTAAACAGGGGAGGAGCTGGGCAGGCATCTTACAACGCATTCCGGGCCTTCAGGGTCTTCAGGGTCTTCAGGGCTTAGGGGCGTTCCGGGTTCAAAGGGATGCGTAAGGTTTGGGGCGATCCATCTCGAAGGAGGTTGCAGAGATGCCCTGGCAGCCCAAACCCTGAACTTACACCCTGAAACCCCAAACCCTCAAACTCGAAGCCCCTGCAGCTTCGTCACAACCCTAAGCTGAAAAACCCTAAACCCTCAACCCTCAACCCTCAACCCTCGACCCTAAACCCTAAACCCTAAACCCTAAACGCTAAACCCTAAACCCTAAGCCCCTGAACCCAAAAGAGCCTGAAGCCGAGGAATGCACTGCAAGAGGAGTCGGAGGTGGTGCACAAGCAGGCCTGTGTGTGTTCGCTGCAAGGACCTCTGTGTTGGGCTTTGTGTTTTTGTTTTTGGTGGGGGGGGGGGGGGGGCGTTTGCTTTAGGGCTTAATGGTGGCTTGGGGCTTGGTGTCGACATATCGGTTTAGGGTTTCAGGGCTTCGGTGGTTGCTTGAGCGTGTTTGGGCTTGGGGATTCGGATATGGGGGTGGAAGGAAAGGTTGAGATTTGGGGTTTCAGTGGCTCAGAGATAGGGTTTAGGGGGTGTAGGGGTCAAGGGCCCAGCATGCCGACTGAGACCCCTAAAGCCCTTCCTGCCTTTCTTCCTTCCTTCCTTCCTTCCTTCCTCCCCTGAAATGCTTTAGGGCCCTCGACTGAGGCCCTGGAACCAGAAACCCCTTAAACGACTCAAGGAAATAAGAGCCCTGAAGCAGGGTATAGGATTTAGGGTTAAACCCTAAACCCCTAAACCCCTAAACCCCTAAACCCCTAAACCCCTAAACCCCTAAACCCCTAAACCCCTAAACCCCTAAACCCCTAAACCCGTAAATTCTAAGGGGCTGCCCCCAGGAGTAGCAGGCAGAGGCGCGCGCGCGGCGCAGAAGTCAAGCTCCACGAGCCGGAAAGAAGCCTCAAAAGGGTCGTTCCTCGTCCTGCCCAGAGACTCCAAAACCCCTTAATTAAGGTATATCCCTTTAAATTATAGTAGGAACCCTAACATGATTTAAGATATATTCCTTAATTAAGGGGTTTTGGAGTCTCTGGGTGCCCCCCCCCCCGCATCATGAGCATCATTGGGCCCCGCTTCTCCTCCTTGGGGCCATCGGCACCCCTTTGAAGGAAAATGAAATCCCAAAAACGCTTCCCCTCACAAGGCGGGATTAGGAGCCCCTCTTCCCGAAATAGCGACGCCGCTGATGCTCATGATGATCGCCGGGGCCCCCCAAAAGCACCCTTCTTCAGGTCCAAAAAAAGCTCAAAATTATCGGTATGGGCGGCGTTTCCTGCTTTGGAATGCTTTTGAAGGTGCTCTCGCATCCCCGCCCCCGACCCGGCCCGGTCCGGAAGGGCCCCAGGAGGCCGCGGAGGTCGGCTCATTGCTAAAGCAAGGGCTTCCGCCCTAGCGGGCACACAGAGGGGCGTTGCCCGATTTGAGAGCCTCCGGCTCAAGCCGCCGACCCCGCAGGAGAAGAAGTTTGGGCGCGCACGGTTCAGGGTGGGGGGGTGGGGGGCCCCCCAAACCCCTGAACCCCTGAACCCCTGAACCCCTAAACCCCTAAACCCCTAAACCCCTAAACCCCTAAACCCCTAAACCCCTAAACCCCTAAACCCCTAAACCCCTAAACCCCTAAACCCCTAAACCCCTAAACCCCTAAACCCCTAAACCCCTAGACCCCTAAACCCTAAACGAGGCTGTAGCTGCCGTGCGCGTCCTCATCGACGAGCATCTCCGCTGAGCCGGTTCATGATCCTTGATAGGGTTTGGGGTTTGGGGTTTGGGGTTTAGGGTTTAGGGATGTCAAACCCAAAGCCCTAAACTCCCAGCTAAACCCGTGGCCCTAACTCCTGAACCCTACTGTGCGCCTTCAAAACCCAAAAGCATTAAACCCGAACCCTAAACCCTAAACCCTAAACCCTAAACCCTAAACCCTAAACCCTAAACCCTAAACCCTAAACCCTAAACCCTAAACCCTAAACCCTAAACCCTAAACCCTAAACCCTGGCGTTGTAGCTAGATACACACTTGCCCAGTCCGCGACATCCTGGGCTCACTCTTTAATGTGAATATCCCTACACTCTGGAGGGGGTAAACCCTAAACCCTAAACCCTAAACCCTAAACCCTAAACCCTAAACCCTAAGCCCTAAGCCCTAAACCCTAAACCCTAAACCCTAAACCCTAAACCCTAAACCCTAAACCCTAAACCCTAAACCCTAAACCCTAAACCCTAAACCCCTTGCCCTAAACCCTAAACCCGAAACCCGAAACCCTAAACCCTAAACCCTAAGACTGGTGCAGTGATGTATTTAGGTACGGAGCAACTGCTCCGCACCTGCTCCTCCCCCGCATGCAGGAGGTGCGCCCGGGAAAGGGAGGGATATCCTTAAGGGCTTTGGGTTTGGGAATCCCTAAACCTTGGGATGTTCCCCCTTATACTGCCAGTAGCAGTCCTTAGTAGGGATTCTAGTACTATAATCCCTATCAAGGAGCTGTTAGTATAAGGGGGAACATCCCAACCTAAACCCCAACTCCCAAACCCCAAACCCCAAACCCCAAACCCCAAACCCCAAACCCCAAACCCCAAACCCCAAACCCCAAACCCCAAACCCTAAACCCTAAATCCTAAACCTCAAACCCTAAACCCTGAAAATCGATCCGGGGCTTAACAGGCTCTAGGACTTAGGGCGCAGGATCTTTAAGCGTTTGGGGTTTAGGGTTTGGGGTTCACGGTCTGGGACCTCATAAGGGCTTAGGGTTCAGGGCCTAGGAAATGCTTACAGAGCCCGGCTTAGGGGCCCTAAGCCCTAAATCCTGACCCCTCAACCCTGAGTTGAGATTCAAGCTTTAGGCTTTCGGAATTTCGGGGGGGGGGGGGGGGGGGGGCTCAGGTTGAGGGTCGAAGGCTAGAGAGTTGAGGTGTTAGAGTTTGGGTCTTTTTAGGGTTTTGGGTGTAGTCTTTGGGCTTTAAGCAAGGTGTACGGGTTCAGGGCTTAGGATTGTGCTCTTATCGCCAGGCCCTCAAACCCTGAAAGCCCTCAACCTTCCCCCAAAACCCAAAACCCAAAACCCAAAACCCAAAACCCTAAACCCTAAACCCAAAACCCTAAGCCCAACACCCCCCTAACAACCCGCAAAGCCCTACAAGCCCCAAAGCCCCCGATCCCATGGTTCCCTAAAGCCTAAACTCCAGAAACCCAAAAGCCCATGGACCTCGAAAGCCCTGAGTAAGACCCTAAGCCCTAATTTAGGGTTTAATTAGGGTTTAGGGTTTAGGGTTTAGGGTTTAGGGTTTAGGGTTTAGGGTGTAGGGTTTAGGGCCAAAAACTTTAAAACCCCGAGCTTAAGACCCCAAGCTTGGGGTTTAGAGACCGCGAATGCTAAGCCCCTTATGTGCCAAGACCCTCAACCCCCAGAAGCCTAAGACCCTGAAGCCTTAAAAGACCCTCAAGCCCTAAGGCCATGAACCCCTGAACCCCTAAAGCCTTAAAGACATCCTAACCTTACAAGCCCTGAGCCGGACCCTAAACCCTAAACCCCTAAACCCCTAAACCCCTAAACCCTAACCCCTAACCCCTAAACCCTAAACCCCTAAACCCCTAAACCCTAAACCCTAAACCCCTAAACCCCTAAACCCCTAAACCCCTAAACCCCTAAACCCCTAAACCCCTAAACCCCTAAACCCCTAAACCCCTAAACCCTAAACCCCTAAACCCTAAACCCTAGGAGCCCTAGAAGTGCAGGCCCTGTTCTTCGAAGACGAGGAGTCTCGGGCTCGAGCCATGGATTTGCGCCTCAGTCGAACTTCGGGTTTTAGGGTTTTAGGGTTTTTAGGGTTTAGGGTATAGGGTTTTAGGGTTTTAGGGTTTTAGGGTTTTAGGGTTTTAGGGTTTTAGGGTTTTAGGGTTTTAGGGTTTTAGGGTTTTAGGGTTTTAGGGTTTTGGGGTTTTGGGGTTTTGGGGTTTTGGGGTTTTAGGGTTTTAGCGGTTTTACGGTTTTTACGGTTTTAGGGTTTTAGGGTTTTTGGGTTTTTAGGGTTTTAGGGTTTTAGGGTTGCAGGGCTTGCAGGGCTTGTAGGGCTTTTCGGATTTTGGGGGTTGTAGGGCTTAGAGTTTGAGGGTTTTAGGGTTTCGGGGTTGAGGGGTTCAAGTGGTTAAGGGTTGCAGGGTTGTCTATGTCTATGTCTATGTCTATGTCTATGTCTATGTCTATGTCTATGTCTATGTCATCGCATGGTCGCGCCATTGGCACGTGGGAAGGGTGGGCCGTAGCCCACTGTCCCGCTCGGTTTCCGTGTGGAGTCGGTTGAGGGATTCATGTGTGTGTGTGGTAAGGGATGAGATGCCAAAAACCCTAAACCCTAAACCCTGGACCCAAGGGCGTAGGGCTTAGGATTTAGGGTTCAAGTTTCGGGTTTCCGGTCTAGGTTTTAGGTTTTAGCGTTTGCTGTAGGGTTTTAGGGTTTAGGGTTTAGGGCATGCTGCCCCGGAGCCTCGAAGGCTTCCATGCTCTAGGCCTCAGGCTTCTGTTTGCGGGGCCTACGTACCCATCTCGGGTATGTGGACCTTGTTAGGGTTTAGGGTTTAGGCCTTTAGACTAAACCCTAAATGTTGAACTGTAGTACCTGTACATGTTTGGCCATAGCATATCTTGTTGTTCTCCTGACGCTCGTAGGCCCACAGCACAGTCAGCCTTGAGCATGTCTTTTTTGTATGTATAGTTCTACTGTAGGTGCTGTAGCCTTACCAACCAAGTAGTACAGGATCTTTTGCTGCGTGTAAAACCTCCGCATTGTGTGAGCCATGGATGTGTTGGGAGAGTCTTGCGGGGATATGACGTCTATTCCACTGCTAGTGTAAAACCTCCGCATTGTGTGAGCCATGGATGTGTTGGGAGAGTCTTGCGGGGATATGACGTCTATTCCACTGCTAGCCTCTGCTCAGCCTGCTGGTTCACACCAGCAGGTTATGAGCCCAACGCTTGGGCAGGGCAACAGCACCACCGGAGTGACTTCATCAGTCTCAGCGGGAGGCGCTGAGACTGATGGGCCACAAACTACGTTTGGGATTGGCGCCCCTTCTGAAGCTGGATCATTTGGGTCAGTTTTGGACGGTGGGGACGCAATCCGACATTCACTGGCTACGGGAAGGGCGCGTGGGGATGCAGAGCACAACGCCCATTCGCCGAACAAGCAAGGTGGGGAACAGGATCCACCTGTTGCTGAACAGAAAACTCCGGGCGGAAGCCTAGGACTCCGAGACCTAGGCACGCCGGATGCAGAGTCGTTTTTTCCAGAGTTTGGGAGTGGATGGCCCAGACTGTCAGAGACATGGAGGAGTTTTGCAAGAGTGTTGACGGCAAGGCATGATGATGAGGCACCGAGTGTCAGTACAAATCTGCTTTCGCCAAGGTTTGGCGTGGAAGCGAACCATGCGTGCAGTGACCAAGGGTTCTCCAGAGGAGTGTGGCCTTTGGTTGGTACGGGGGTTAGTCCTAGTGAGGGTTGCCCGCTTCAAGATAGTTTAGGAGGGGTGCAAGCCGAAGTGCCGATTGCATCGCTTCCCGGGAGGGATGGCCTTCCAGAGCATCCCACTGTTGTGGCATCGACTCGTGCCGACTCACCAGCCGTGTGTGCAAATGTGTGCAGTGCAACGCCGGCCGGAAGGCCTGGTGCCATGCAAGGTGCCCAGGTCCAAGGTCCCAATCCAGCAGCCATGCTGGCAGGACTCCTAGGTGCACAGGTGCAAGGTGCCCAGGTTCAAGGTCCCAATCCAGGCGCAAGGTGCCCAGGTCCAAGGTCCCAATCCAGCCGCCGAGCTGGCAGGACTCCCAGGTGCCACTCGATCTGCGCCAAGCGTGCCGGTTGGTGCAACCAACGCTTTGCAGGGACCGCAGGTTCCATCTTTTACAGGCTCAATGCCACTTCCGCCGCAGGCCCAAACCCCTAATCCTTGCTTAAGGGGTTCGGCTGAGTCAGACTTGTTGTCTGGTGTGAATGTTCAGACTACGTCTTCCGGTGCTGAGGGGGTTTGGACTCCGCAGTCAGTGAAGGTGGTGGGGGTGCAGCAGCCATGTTCACAGCACGCGCCGCCTGCGCCCACAATCGTCGCGCATGCATTAGGTTCACATGCGCAGCTCATTCCAGGAGGAGCGGTCGCAGGCCACGCAGGTTCTCAGGTTGCTCCATCAGGGCTTTCAGTGCAGCAGCCGTTGCTAGAAGCACTCACTGTAGGAGTGTTGCAGCTGCAGGGCCTCCAGGCCCAGCTCACCATGGAAAAGGGCGACAACGAGGTTGTGAAACCTGGTTCCCCAATTCTTCCCTCGCTGGGGCCTCCAGAGCCGGCAAACGGGTCACTCATTTTCCAGGATTGGTTGGAGCTCATACACAACCCAATGCGTGACCTTTCCAATTCCTCCTATGTTTGGTGGGCACGTGTGTTGCAGGTAAGCAGGGAGGCGTATACCAGGTGGTGTGTTGCAAGTCCGCTGGACAGACTCAGCATTGAGCCTCAGGAACAGGGTTCGGCTTCAGGAAGGTGGGTCAGGGTCAACTCGCGTGCGTGTGGCATGATACTTGAGGCTTTAGACCCCTCAGTAAAAGCCCACATTCTTGCCCACCGCGCCACGGGAGTGGCTGCCTGCCTGCTGTTTCGCCTTTTCACCATGTATCAGCCTGGAGGTGGCGTCGAGAGGTGGCTGGTGCTAAGAAGCCTTCAAAGTCCTTGCTTGATTCAAGACGTACACTCAGGCGTCATGGCCTTGAGGGATTGGGGTAGGTGGCATCGGAGATGCGTCGAGTGCGGCATGATGGTCCCGGATCCCATGGTTTTAGCCAGAGCTCTTACGGAAATGACCCGTGGAGTGTTGGAGGGGCATTCTGATGCAGCGTTTCGTATGCAATGCGCGCGTGCCGTGTTGCGCATCGACCAACATCCCTCGGGAGAGGAGGTCCTCACTTATCATCGTCATTTGCTGGCAGAGTTTGAAACTTTGGCACTGGCGCAGCCAGAGGTTTCAGGTGGCAAGGTAGCTGAGATTTCCAACTCAGGTGAGCAGGCCAATAAAAGTCATAGCGTCACCCAAAACGAAAAGCCACGTTTGCCTACCAGGAAATTGTGCAAATTCTTCGTGTTGTCGCGTGGTTGCCGCAAGGGTTCGCACTGTGAGTATGCTCATGATCTGAGTGCGTTTTCCGCTCAGGACAAGGCCAACAGGTGTTGGAAATGCGGTTCCAAAGAACATCACCGCAACGACTGTCGGGCAGGAAGGGTGAACGAAGCAAGCCCCCAACTCCAGCCTCAGGTTCAGGAGGAGCTGGCAGCGCAGGATGCAACCAACTCCACGCAGGCCACAGGTCCAGGAGGAGACACGCGCAGGAGCGAAGCCGCTCCCCAGACCCCAGTTTTCGAGCCGAGAATGGGGGTCTGGGAAGAGGTCCAGAAGGGCCATCGTCAGGATGCTGGCCAGGTGTTGCCCAAGCTTTTTGGGGAGTTGGTGAAGGCCTGCTGTGATGCTAGCAGACGTCAGGAATCGCCTCAGACTCCAAACCCCATTCCTCAAATGCGCTCACTTCATGTTCATGCTCAGGCACTGGCGTTGGTAGACTCAGGTGCCACGCATCCCCTGAGACAGGCTGGCGCTCAGGAGGAATGGGATACTGCGGTTGAGGTGGATGTGAGCTTGGGTGGCAACGTGCATGCGCTCGCGCGTCTCACATGCAATGGCACTCTGCTCACACCACCCGGAAGGGAAGGAACCCAAACAATCATACCCATGGGTGCAGTGATCAGTCGCTTGGGGTTTAGGCTTAGTTGGGTGAGCGATGCCGATTGTGCATTTCACCACCCTGACGGGCAGGTCATTCCGCTTGTGATTCGCCGCGGCTGCCCCTACATGTGTAAACACGTCGCGCTTGAGTTGATTGCCCAGTTGGAGGCCGATGTGCGGCATGAGCGTGCCAATGCTGACGGAACCTCACAGGTGGGCCTGCGCGGGAGCAGCAGCGAAGCAACGTCCAGGTTGCCCCGAAATGTGGAGCCAATGAGCCGCAAGCTCAACCTGCGCCCGCGAAATCAACCAAGGTGTAACGCATCAAAGAGCGGCAAACCACATGCGACCAGTGCTTTTGTAGCCGCTTCAAGGTTGAGGCTGGGCTCGGGAAAGGGTTGTGGCAACATTCGTGCGACCAACAGCCCACATGATGGCCAGTCCACGCCAGTGTGTTTCAAGCTGAACGCGCAAGACAGCGATGACGATGGCGATGCAGACCCCAATCGAGGTGACAGCACGCCTTGTGCGTACGACTTCAGTGATTGGACACACTGTTCCAGCATGCCCGCGTTGTC
This sequence comes from Symbiodinium natans, assembly GCA_905221605.1. Lineage (NCBI taxonomy): Eukaryota > Dinophyceae > Suessiales > Symbiodiniaceae > Symbiodinium > Symbiodinium natans. The sequence goes on along the minus strand of CAJNDS010000225.1, from coordinate 686,469 downwards.
CAGCCGTCAACTTCTGGACCGACCACGGTTTGTTCACAGACGTGCTCGATTGACTAGACCTTGTGATGTCAACCCCGTGTGTCGCAAATCGTTGTTGCCAGCCTCGGACTTGGACGCTGTGTCCGAATCCGAGCAGAATTTGGCATTTTGTCTTGCATGAGTTTGCCAGGTTTGTTGCTTGTTGAGCTTTTGTGCAGTTCGTTGAGCCCAGCAAGACAACTCCGCCCTGACGGGCAGGACTTGCCAAACTAAGTCCCTGCCAGTTTGCTTTCTTCTGCAAGAGGTGCCTTGAGAGCCCACTCTGAGGCCAGCCGGCCAGCTGTAGTCCTTCCTTTTTGGGGGAGTCTGTACCTCCTCCCGGAAGGGATGGACATGTACAGGTTTCTGTTTGTCGCTTCCTCCTGGCGAAGGAGCGAAGGAGGAGTGTTGAACTGTAGTACCTGTACATGTTTGGCCATAGCATATCTTGTTGTTCTCCTGACGCTCGTAGGCCCACAACACAGTCAGCCTTGAGCATGTCTTTTTTGTATGTATAGTTCTACTGTAGGTGCTGTAGCCTTACCAACCAAGTAGTACAGGATCTTTTGCTGCGTGTAAAACCTCCGCATTGTGCGAGCCATGGTTGGGGTAGAGACTGGGGAATCTAAGAAGCCACTGGTTTCTGCTGCTCAGCCTGCTGGTTCACACCAGCACTAAACCTAAACCTTGAACGCCTAAACCCCTCAAGCAAACACCACTAAAATCCCAACACTAGGCTCACAAGCATCCCTAAACCCTAAACCCTAAACCTTAAACCCTGAACCTCAGGTGAGGGGCCCTCTCAAGACACATCCGAGCAGAGGAGCCTAGAATCAGAACTCCTGTAAAACATACCCTAAACCCTAAGCCCTAAGCCCTAAGCCCTAAGCCCTAAGCCCTAAGCCCTAAACCCTAAACCCTAAACCCTAAATTCCCAAACCCCACTCGCAGCCTTTAAGTTTAAAACCTTTTGTTCGAGCCTCAAGAGGGGCAAGGACCACAAGCTTTATTGGGGTCTAGGGTGTAGGGTGTAGGGTTTAGGGTTTAGGGTTTCGGGTTTAGGGTTTAGAACCCAAACCTGGCATCAGATGCCATAAGTTTGGCGGCAGCACCTTGCTTCGAGGTGGAGTGCGTTCATCCTGCCTTGGCAGTCCATCTCAAACCAGGTCTCGTGCCAAACAGCCTAGAACAGACGACGCAGCCATGAGGGTAATGACCTCCCCACCAAAGGCCCAATATGCCCAAGACCCACTTGAAGAGGCCGTGGCAGCCAAAGTGTTCACAAACCTAAACCCTAAACCCTAAACCCTAAACCCTAAACCCTAAACCCTAAACCCTAAACCCTAAACCCTAAACCCTAAACCCTAAACCCCTGAAGTGCCAAACATTCCCACGACATGGACGGAGCACATGGGCTCTGCGTAGATGAGGAGGTGCCACAGGAGCGGCCGGAACCAGACAGAAGTGATGTCCACGGACCATCTGAGCTACAGGCTTCTTCCGAAGATCCGGCTTCAGAGCTTACAGATTCGGTGAGTTCCGGCGACATGCAGAATGGTTTGGAGGTGGGCGCCTTGTTTGATGATGACTTTGGCGAGTCTATTGCCGACTTGGTGTCCCGGATGGAGCCTGTACGACCCGAAGTCGTTCGAGCCACCTGCGTCTTCCAAACACTGCGCTGTCTTGCCAGTCCGTTTCGTAGCAAGGGGAACCGACATGACTACTACTCTCTTAGCCAGCCAGCTCATCGGATGCAGTTCTGGTCGCACAGCTGGCACGGCAGTAGGTGGTCGAAGATCCTGACGCTCTACGTGGTTCAGAATGCGACCGCGGCCTCGGCCCTGAGCACCGCGCTGGCCGTCGGCCCGCTCGCGCTGTCGACCTTGCGCCTTCCCAGCCTGAAGATGCTCTCTTTCCCTTCCTTTGTACCATTTTGCTTCGTGATTGCGCTGGTGACCTATGGTGTGGTCTCCTTGTTCTGGCGACGGCGGCAGCTCGTCTTCATGGACAGGATCTGCATCCATCAGTCCAACCACCTGCTGAAGGCAGAAGGCCTCATCAGCATGGGCGCCATTCTGAAGTCTTCAGACTCCATGCTGGTGCTCTGGGACCCGACCTACCAAGAGCGCTCCTCGGAGAAAGTAAGTCTCATGAAGGTCTTTAGAGAAAGGATGTCACAAAGGTTTTGAATTAGGAAGCAACCTGAGGCAGGCCCCAAGCCCATCAATTTTTCTGGATATCCCCTTTTTTTTCCGGAGCCGGAAAAGCAGCAAAGGCTTGTGGTGCCTTTTCGAGATGGCCGCCTTCTTGCGCAGCCGCCCTCAGAACCAGGAGCCTCACTTGATCATTTGGCCCACAGTCCTTGGGCCTGTGACGGCAGCGGCAAGCCTTGCCTTGGTCGTTGCGTGCGGAGCAGGGTACGCCTCCATAAGCCTTACCATTGCTGTGGGACTTGGATCGGTGCCTTTCTGGCTGCTTGTCGGTGCCAGCACCGGGCTGATCTTTTTCAAGATCGCAGATGCAATGCGACAATACTGCAGAGAAGTGGAGAGCTTGCAACACCAGCTGCAGCAGTTTCGCCTCGACGATGCTTTGAGCTACTGTTGCACAGTTGGGCACGTCGGGCCATCAGGTGAGCAAATGCTTTGTGACCGTCTTCTTGTACGGAGGTGCATCGACAACTGGTTCGGGAGTGTTGACCAGTTCGAGAGGACTGTCCGAACAGAGGTGTTGGAGACTTTGTGGTACTTTACTGTAACTTTAGATCCTTAGCCTTTTTGGGTCTATTGGGTTTCTTAATAAGGCTGCTAAAATTTTAATTTTTAGCTACCCTTCTGAGTGTAGCCAAGGAGATTTTGGTCAACCAGCTCTCGACTGCGGTGGTCACCTACCGCCGTGTGCTGGAAGCGCCCGCGGCCCTGTTCTGGTTGTTCCTGGATCTGACTTGTGCTGCCGTGTACGGTGGCGACATGGATGGGAGCATACGCCAGCTACTCAGAGGCCTTGCCTACTGGCTGGCAGTTACTCCAACAGTTCTTGTGGCCGTCTACAGGTCAGCAAATGCCATGCGCCGGGAACGCAAGCCTCCATGTTTGGACAGGCTGGTGTCTCTCTTACTTCTGTGCTTCGGTCTTGGCTGCTTCCTGTGCTTCGTAGCTGTGGAGGAGTCGCTGGTTTGGCTGCTGCGGGATCAGCTTCAACTTCCGATCTCGGTCCCGGGGGCTATCTTCGCAGTGCTTGCTCTCAGCTCAATGGCTTTGGCATGGCAGGGGCTGAAGCCCAGTCTGGAGTGGCCAACCTCCCACTTCCGATGAGATCTGAACCCTGAGATGGCAATCAGAGAAGAACAATATGTCTACATGAAAATGCTCAGTGCTTTAGGGTCTACGGCTTTTGGTATGGCCTTTAGAGGGATGAGGGTCCAGGGTGAAGGCTTTTCTTTAAGGGCTTTCGGGTGTACGGGTGCCATGTTCGAAAAGGTTTGTCAGGTTTTAGGGGTTGGGGCATTTTCGGGTTTCGGGCCTTGGGGTTTAGGGTTTAGGGTTTAGGGTTTAGGGTTTAGGGTTTAGGGTTTAGGGTTTAGGGTTTAGGGTTTAGGGTTTAGGGTTTAGGGTTAGGGAGCTCAGGGGCTGAACCCTAGTGAGCCAGTAGGTGCATGATGACTTTGGGCTTTGGTTCTTGGCGTGTGGCTGCAGTAGAGTTCCGAAGATTGCGCAAACCTTTAGTGAACAATCCCCCAAAGCCTAGAAGCCCTAAACCCCCAACCCCAGCCCCTAAATCCTAAACTCTAAACCCACAACCTCACTCCTTAAACTTTGAACTTTAAGCCGCTTTTCAACCTTAATCATGCCTTAAGCCTTAAGCCTTAAGCCTTAAGCCTTCAGCCTTAAGCCTTAGGCCTTAAGCTGCCTTAAGCCTTAGTGAGCCTGCCTCCTCCTAACCCTTGGTGGGATGACTGTAGTAGGACCTAGGGCCATTTCTGGGCAGCGTCAGCAGGGCCCACCCGAAAATCTTGTGCCTTAGCGATTGCGCTGCCGCCATGTTGGAGAACTTGCTGGTAAGCAACAACCTGCACTGCGGGATGTGCCGATTGGATGCAGAGAAAGATGAGTATGTGGCAAGCCTGGCATCCCGAGAAAGGATTGCGCTCGGGATTTGCCAAACCCGGTTTTACCTCCAGATACAGCACGGCCTGACGCTACCCCCAAACCCTACCAGGGGCCTCCACGGCCCCTCGCCGGTGCCTGAGCTGCCCAGCGCGTCGCGAGCTGCTCCCCGCAGGCGTGCGACGCTCGCGCTGTGGCACTCCGCCCGGGCAGAGACCTAGCCAACACGGCCCCGGAAACCCCAAACCCCAGCCCCTAAACCCTAAACCCTAAACCCCAAACCCCAAACCCCAAACCCCAAACCCTAAACCCTAAACCCTAAACCCTAAACCCTAAACCCTAAACCCTAAACCCTAAACCCTAAACCCTAAACCCTAAACCCTAAACCCTCCCCTGCACCACATCGACTAGGAGGCTTAGCCCCTTTGAGCAGTCGTGGCGGAGCCCAGGTTTGAGGGCTTCAGGGATTTCGGGAGAGGTTTAGGGCAGTTTCGGTTTTAGGGTTCTAGGGTTTTAGGGTTTTAGGGTTTTAGGGTTTGAGGGTTTTAGGGTTTTAGGGTTTTAGGGTTTTAGGGTTTTAGGGTTTTAGGGTTTTAGGGTTTTAGGGTTTTAGGGTTTTCGGGTCTTAGGGCTTTAGGGTTTTAGGGTTTTAGGGTTTTAGGGTTTAGGGTTTTAAGGTTTAGGGTTTGGGGTTTAGGGTTTTTGGGAACTCCGCGTAGTGGTTTGGGATCTCCTTTACTGGCATCAGATCATGCAGAGCTGGCAGGCCCGGCCAGCGCAATGTTTGGTGTTCGCGTTAGGGTTTAGGGTTTAGGGTTTGGGGTTTAGGGTTTAGGGTTTAGGGTTTAGGGTTTCGGGTTTAGGGTTTAGGGTTTCGGGTTTCGGGTTTAGGGTTTAGGGTTTAGGGTTTGGGTTTGGAATTTAGGGTTTTCGGCCTTTCTGGTTTTCGGGGCCCTGCGCCTCCCTGGCTTTGAGGTTCTTCTCCTTCTGCGAGAAGATCAGCGAGGGCATGAAGTTCGGGCAGGACCTGCGGCAAGCATCAGACTTCCTAAACCCTAAACCCTGAACCCTAAACCCTAAACCCTAAACCCTAAGCCCGATAAACCCTAGACCCTGAACTCCAAGAACCTCTGGATCTCCTAAGTCCCTGAACCCCCCAGAAGGCTCCTGAAGTTCCAAAACCTCCACCCGCCCTAAACCTGCTTCAACTTCACCTAGGGTTCAGACTTTAGGGTTTAGGGTTTATAAATAGGGTTTAGGGTTCAGGGTTTGGGGTTTAGGCTTGAGGGTTTAGGGAGTTACCCAACTCTTACACCCTAAAATCCTAGACGCGAACCCCCCTTGCAGCCTTGAAGGCTGCAGCCCGAACCTCTGAAACTCATCAGTAATGAAACCCTAAACCCTAAACCCTGAACCCTAAGCCCTAAACCCTAAACCCCAAACAAACCCTAAGGTCAGGGCCGCAAACCCTAAAGCCTAGAATCCAGTTAGGCCATTACGCCCTCAAGCCAAGAAAGCCACCCCAAGAATCTACACCCCAAAACCTTAAACGCTTAAACCCTACACCCCGTAATCCTAAACCCTAAAAGCCTAACCCTACACCCCGTCATCCTAAACCTCAAGCACCTTAACCTCGAAGCGCTGTGCCTGCGCAGGACTTCCTGAGCATGGACTGCCTCTCGCAATTCCACCGGCATTCCCTGCTGAGCTCCATCTTCATCGCACGAACCGACGCCGCTGGGCTGAAGATGGGCGTTGCGGAGTTTAGGGTTTAGGGTTTATAAGGTTTAGGGTTTATAAGGTTTAGGGTTTATAAGGGTTTAGAGTTTAGGGTTTTGGGGGCTTTGGGTGTTTTTTGTCAGGAGGGGGGGGAGTCCCAAAATCTTAGAGCCCCAAACTCAGCGGCCCGAAACCTTGCGCCCCGAAACCCGAAAGCCTGCAACCCTACAGCCCTACAACCGTAAATTCACTTCGAAAGCCCCAAGCCCGAAGTGCTGCAACCTTGCAACCCCCAAAACCTAAACCCTAAACCCTACAAACCTCACAACCCCCCCCCCCCCCCCCCCCCCCCCCCCCCCCTCTGCCTAAACCCTAAACCCGAATCCCTAGACCCCAAACCCTAAACCCTAATTCCAAAATCCTAAACCCGAAACCCCTGCAGCACCGAGGACCACCACGACGTCCGCCGGGTGGCCACTCTCCTCTGGAAGGAGAAACTTCAGAGCGGCCCGAAAGCCAAGGTGCCAGGGGTTTACGGTTTGGGGTTTAGGGTTTCGGGTTTAGGGTTTTTTAGGGTTTAGGGAAGGCCCTACGTCCGAAATCTAACCTCCGGGCGCTAAGGACTTTTTTCTTTCAGGGGGGTGCCCTGGGCTTGTGAGGCTCTGAGAACTCCTGTTCCTTTTTAGGCTTCTGCTTCGTTTAATGTTTAGGGTTCTTGAAGCAAACCAAACCTGGTTTTTTTCTGTGTCACCCTAAACACTAAACCTTCTTGCCCTCTCTTAAGCGAACCCGAAGCCCTATAACAAGGGGTGAAGGCTCGTACCCCCAGGTTGTACCCCCTAAAAGGTTTCCCTTACTATACTCCTAATATGGCCCTTATATTTGTTTAGGGATCCTTAGAAATGGACCCCAAAACCCAAGGGTACAACCTTAAGGGTCCAAGGTAGAACCCCTAGACCTAAAGCCTAAACCCGAAACCCGAAACCCTAAACCCTCCACCCTAAACCCTAAACCCTGAACCCCAAACCCTAAACCCTAAATACAGCAACGGCCAGCCGTTTCCCGAAGGCGGAGATCTTGCCGCTGCTGCTCGCCGTGCTCAAGTCGCTGCGGCCTGGTGCGGGTGAATCTAGGGGCCGGAAGAATTACAAAGGGTATTCCCTTAGGGCCCCTTTATTCCCTTAGGGTCCCCGTATTCCCTTAGGGTCCCTCTATATTTATACTATAATGGCTGGGAAAAATGGCTCATAGTCTTCCCTTAGGGTCCCTTTATATTTATACTAGAATGATCCCCACCACCTAATTCTGATCATTAAGGCACCTATATGAGCGTTGTTGGATTCTAAGGTTATGTGGTTATAGGGTTAAGGGTTGAGGGTTTCGGGTCAGAGTTGTGGGGTTAGAGGGGCATATGGCTTCAGGGCTTGTTGGGCGAGTGCCAGGACCTCGCATCTTCCATGGGGCAGGAGGGCAAATCGTCAGAGGACATCCGTTCGAAGGTTCTCTCTACCATCATGGATCGCATCTTGGCGGCGGCTCGAAGATCAACCTTCGCTGGTGTACCGGACGCAGCAACGTACTGGGCAATGCGCGGCTTTTCTGGCACAGGATTGGAGCTCGAGCTACGCCGCTTGCCCTGCTTTTCTGCCAGCTTTGCCCAGCTTTGAGCTGTTCCTTCTCGAAGTCCCGTCCCGGCCGTCCGCGAGCAGTGCGGGTTTAGGGTTTAGGGTTTAGGGTGGTCGATGCTTTCAAACGGGCTTGCCGGGATATAGTGTTTAGGGCTGTAGCGTTTGGGGTTGGGGTTTGGGCTTGTGGGGTTCTCGGGCTTAGAGGAATTCAAAGCGCGTCTTTGAGGGTTCAGGGTTGACGCTTCTGTTTGGAGGGTCAAGGGCTTCAGATGACATTTCTTGAAGGGTTTGGGGCTCGTTCAACCCCAAACCCAAACCCCGAACCCCAAACCCTTAGCCCTAAACCGGAATTTAGGGCCTGTTTAAACCCCAAACCCCTAAACCCCAAAACCCATACCCCAAACCCCGCATACCTCCAAACCCCGAAACCCAAAAACACCCCAAACCCAAACCCTAAACCCTAAGACCTTAACCCCAAACTCCCAACCACAAACCCTAAACCCCAAAACCCCAAACCCCCAAAACCCTAAACCCCAAATAACCCAAACCCCAAAACCCCAAAACCCCAAAACCCCAAACCACAAAACCCCAAAACCCCAGAACCCCAAAACCCCAAACCCCCAAAACCCTAAACCCCAAATCACCCAAACCCCAAGCCCCAAAACCCCAAAACCCCAAACCCCAAACCCTAAACCCCAAACCCCGAACCTTAAACCCCAAATAACCCTAAACCCCAAAAACCCAAAACCCCAAAACCCAAACCCCAAACCCCACCCCAAAACCCCAAACCCCTAAACCCCATTCCTTAAACCCCACAACAACCCTAAACCCCAAACCCCAAAACCCAAATCCCAAACCCTGAACCCCAAAACCCCAAACCCCTAAACCCCAATCCCTAAACCCCAAAACAACCCTAAACCCCAAACCCCAAAACCCAAACCCCAAACCCTGAACCCCAAAACCCGAACCTTAAACCCCAAATAACCCAAAACCCCAAAAACCCAAAACCCAAACTCCTAACCCCGAACCCCAAAAACCCAAACCCCTAAACCCCAATCCCTAAACCCCAAAACAACCCTAAACCCCAAACCCCAAACCCTCCTTTAAAGCCGTCCTCAGCCGAGGCAGAAGGGCCACCCCTCCCAGGTCAAGGCCGCCGACCTCTGCCTGAAGGAGCTGGAGGCCGGGTTTGGGGTGTTGGGTTTGGGCTTTAGGGTTTTAGGAGTTTGGGGTTTAGGGTTTGGGGTTTGGGGTTTAGGTTTTGGGGTCTACTGTTTGGAGTTTGGGGGTTTAGGGTTTGGGGTTTGGGGTTTGGGGTTTAGGGTTTGGGGTTTTGGGGTCTGTTGTTTGGGTTTCAGGGTTTGGGGTTCAGGGTTTGGGCTTTGGGGTTTAGGGTTTGGGTTTGGTTTGGGGTTTTGAGTTTCGGGTTGGGGTTTAGGGTTTAGGGTTTGGCGGGGGTTCGGGTTTGGTGTTTAGGCTTTAGGGTGTGGCGCGGTTTCGGGTTTGGGGCTTCGAGTTTGGGGTTAGGGTTAGGGTTTTTTGGGGTTTGGGGTTTCGGGTTTGGTGTTAGAGTTTGGGGCTTCGGGTTTGGGGTTTTTTGGTTTCGGGTTTGGGGTTTGCGGTTTGTGGGTTTAGGTTTAGTTTTTTTTTTTTTTTTTTTTTTTGGGGGGGGGTCTGGGGGGGATTAGGGTAGGAATGAGGCTTAGGTTTAGCTTTTTTGGGGGTTTCGGGTTTTCAGGGCTTCAGGTTTAGGATAGCAAGTGCAGGGTTTTGATGCTTTGGGGTAATAGCCCTGGGGGTTCAGGGCTTGTTTTGTGGGGCTGAGGGTGCTTTGCTTACTTGGGATTCCGGCTGTATGGAGATCTTTTCTCACACGGTGGCTTGATAAGGAGGTGTTTCGGGCCTAGTCGTAACATCAGAAGTCTATTTCTTGCAAGTGCATGTTCGGGCTTTTCGAGGTTTTAGAGCGTTCATGCGGGTTGAGGCTTTCGAACTTACCGGAATTCGGGTGTTAACGTGCCCTAAGCCTCGAAGCCCAACACCCAAAAACCCGCAACCCCCCAAACACCCCAAACACCCTAAACCCTAAACCCTAAACCCTAAACCCTAAACCCTAAACCCTAAACCCTAAACCCTAAAACCTAAACCCGAAACCCTAAACCCTAAACCCTAAACCCTAAACCCTAAACCCTAGCCCTAAACCCTCAACCCCCCAAGCCCTCAAGCCCCTAAGCAAGGCTGCAGACAAGGCCTCCTTCGAGTCCGTGGAAGCCCAGGCTTTTGGGCTAGGTAGGGTTTAGGGTTTAGGGTTTAGGGTTTAGGGTTTAGGGTTTAGGATTTAGGGTTTAGGGTTTAGGGTTTAGGGTTTAGGGTTTCCCATCGTAAGCGGCGCGCCTCGACCCAGAGGGTCGCGGGGCGGTGCGCCGAGCTGGACGCGACCTTCCACCCCAAGACCACGTCGGGGTTTAGAGTTTTTCTACCCCCAAACCCCCCTATCAAGGCGGGCTTACTTGCCAACTGTCAGGGTCCGAACCCTGACCCTAAACCCTAAACCCTAAACCCTAAACCCTAAACCCTAAACCCTAAACCCTAAACCCTAAACCCTAAACCCTAAACTGACCTCTCGCGAGGGGGGCCCTTGCGGGGATTTCTTTGTTGGGAGGGCTCCTTTGCAGGGAGCCAACCAGGGGCCCTTACGAAGAGGCCCCCTTATTGGGGGAAGGCCCCTTACGCCTTGCCCACCGCCGTGCTTCCATTGCCAACCTTGCCCATTCACCCAGTGATTTGGTGGTTCCTGTTCCATCCGGGGGCCTACAACACTTCCGGCATCATCAAACTCTACGGCTTGTTGAGGAGGACATCAATGCCGCTCGCGCGGAGCGGCGTCGGGTTTGGGCCGAACAGCATAGTGCTGCGGATGGTCGGGCAGAGGCCCGCGGCACCAACCCTTACATTGGCACAGTCTCTCTGGCAGGCGGGAGCGGGAGTCTCCAGGGCGAGGGCAAGCAGACGGCCCTCTCTCCCCTATATTACGGCTTCGGGTTTAGAGTTTATATATGGTCAGTTCTCTCAATTATGGCCCCTGTTTAAGCGTACCCTAAAGCCTTAAAACCAGGACCCCCAAAAGGACCATATTTTTGAGAAGCGAGCGTGTAGGTGTGTAGAGTTTAGGGGTTCAGGTGTCAGGAGTTTAGGGTTTAGAACCCTAAGCCCTAAACCCTAAACCCTAGACCCTAAACCTTAAACCCTAGACTGGATGGTTTAGAGGGCGTAGGTTTCAGGGTGTAGAGGGCTTGGGGGGTTTGGGGCTTAGGGCTTACGAAGTTTGGTACGTAAGGGCTCAGGACTTGCCGAGCTAAGGGCTTAACGCGTGCTTAGGGCACGGTGGTAGGGTTCAGGGTTTAGGGTTTAAGGTTTAGGGTTCAGGGTTCAGGGTTTAGGGTTTAGGGTTCAGGGTCCAATTAGGGATTGCCTGACGTTGAGCAGCCTGAAGCAGTGTCTCTGCTTAAAGGGAAGGAGGACTAAGCCCAGAGCCTTGATACGCTCAGAGCTCTAGGCCCCCCTGCCACCCGGGTTTAAGGTTTAGGGCAGTTTAGGGTTAGACTCTGAACCCCGAACCCAGCCCTGAACCCACACCCTCAAGCCTGAGACCCCGAAACCCTAAACCCCACTACTCTGAGCCCTAAATTGAGCCCCAAACCCTTGCACCCTAAGCCTTGCAAGCCCCAAAAACCTGACAACCCCGCATCCGAAGAAAGGTGCAGAGATTGGCGACCTAAACCAAAAGCCCTGAAACCCTGCAGAGCCCTAAGATCCCCTTCAGCCCTAAAACCCTAAACCCCCGAGAAGGCCCTAGCTTAAACGCCAAAGCCCTAAAACCCTAAACCCCTTAGAGCCCTCAAGCCTTGAAAGCCCTAAACCCTAAACCCTGAGGCCCAAAAAGCCTGAAACCCACGAAAATGCAGAGGTCGGCCACAGCGGCGTCATCTTCGCGGAAAATGCAGCGGATGTCGAGACGCTCCCGGAGGAAACAAAGGCGCCTCACCCTTGAGCTTTGGGAGCTTTAGGGGGTTTAGGGTCCATGGTTCAGGGTTCAGGGTTTAGGGTTTAGGGTATAGGGTTTAGGGTAGCCCAAACGAAGTCGCATAGACCTCTCCGACAAGTTCAGTTGTTCAACGTCCTAAGCCCTAAGCCCTAAGCCCTAAGCCCTAAGCCCTAAGCCCTAAGCTCTAAGCCCTAAGCCCTAAGCCCTAAGCCCTAAGCCCTAATCCCTAAGCCCTAAGCCCGAAGCCCTAAGCCCTAAGCCCTAAGCCCTAAGCCCTAAGCCCTAAGCCCGAAGCCCTGAGCCCTGAGCCCTAAGCCCTAAGCCTTGAACCCAAAACCCCCAAACCCCAAACGCTACACCCTAAAACCCCAAACTCTATAAACCCCAAACCCTAAACCCCAAGCTCAAAACCCTAAACCCTTACTTAACTCAAGCCCTAAACCCTAAACCCTTGCAAGCCCACAAAGAAGCCCTCCAGCTGCCTCGAGGCCGAGCGCGAGGCTGCGGCGAAGCCGCCGCCTCTGCGGGCGCAGCTGCTCCAGGCGAGGGCGAAGGCGGGCCCCGCAAAGACTCTTCGGGCTTTGTTTTTTTTTCATTGTTTGTTTTTTTTTGTTTTTGTTTGGGTTTCTTTGTTTTTTTTTCTGGTTTTTCAATTTGGTTTAGGGGTCGGGGGGTTGTCGGGTCTAGGGTTTTAGGCCTTAGGGTTTTAGATTTTTAGGGTTAGAGGGTTTAGGGTTTCAGGGGTTCAGGGTTGTTAGGCTTAGGGCGTAGAGTTGCTTCGGGTATATTTGGGGTTAGAGTGTAGGGTCTGGAGCTTAGAGCCTTAGGGCTTGTGCCTGAGGGGCTTAGAGTGCTTGAGGTGCAGGCTTCCAGTTGAGGCTTAGGGCTTCCGGACTCAAAGAACCCTAAGCCCAAGCCCTGAAGTAAGGCCCTAAACTGTCCCGGAAGTTTACCCTAAGGCCGCCCTCCATCCTAGAATCCTCATACACCTGAAACCCTTAAACCCCCTAAACCCTCTGAGCCCTAAAGCCTGAACCCCCTTAAACCACAACTAAACTCCCTGACTCCCTAAACCCCTAGACCCTAAATCATACACCCCTAAACCCTAAACCCTAAACCCTAAACCCTAAACCCTAAACCCTAAACCCTAAACCCTAAACCCCAAACCCTAAACCAAATATATACCTATAAAGACCCCATAAAGTTCTGGCAAAAAACTATAACTAGACAAGCCACTCTTGAAAGCGCTACAAGACCCCTATACAGGCTCATAAGAAAAAAACCCTCACAAAGTATTTTAAAGACTCCTGGGTTTAGTGTTTCGGGTTTAGTGTTTCGGGTTTAGGGGTTTCGGGTTTGGGGTTTGTAGGGTTTAGGGTTTAGGGTTTAGGGTTTAGGGTTTAGGGTTTAGGGTTTAGGGTTTAGGGTTTAGGGGTTTAGGGTTTAGGGGTTTAGGGTTTAGGGTTTAGGGTTTAGGGTTTAGGGGTAGACAAACTGAGTTTCAGGAGGGCCTCGCCGAGCTTAGCTTCCCCGAGCCGCTGAGCGCCTTCGGCGGACTTGGGGGTCACGATCAGGGGGGGGGGATGGGGTTTAGGGTTTAGGGTTTAGGGTTTAGGGTTTAGGGTTTAGGGTTTAGGGTTTAGGGTTTCGGGTTTCGGGTTTCGGGTTTAGGGTTGAGGGTTTTTAGGGTTTAGGGTTTATCGGGGGGGGGGGGGGGGGGCTCTGGGGTTTAGGGGGGCTTTTGGGGCTTTAGGAATGATTTTTTTTTTGGGGGGGGGGGGGGAACAATTCTGTTTTTTTTTTTGGCTTTGGGGTTTTTCGGGGCTTTGAGGCCAATTCTGGGGTTTAGGGGGGGGTTTTGGGGTTTTAGGGTTAGTAGGGGGGGTTTGGGGTTTTGGGGGTTTTGGGGTTTTCTTTGGTTTTTGGATTTTGGGGCTTTGGGGTTTAGGATTGTTTGGTTTTGGGGTTTTGGGGTTTTGGGGTTTTGGGGGGTTTTGGGGGGTTTTGGGGTTTTGGGGGTTTTGGGGGTTTTGGGGCTTTTGGGGGTTTTGAGGGTTTGAGGGTTTTGGGAGTTCGGGGGTTTCGGGGGTTTGGAGTTTAGGGGTTTAGGATTTTATGTTTGGGGTTTCGGGGTGTGGGATTTGGAGTTGAGGGTTTGTGGGGTTTAGGGTTTGGTGGGTTTAGAGTTTTGGGGTTTGGGTTTTGGGTGTTTTCTTTGGACTTAGGGAAGAAAGAAGTTCGTTGCAGGGGGGTGAAGATATGACACTTCATTATCGGCAACCACTTTACACCTTCGGTATGAAAGCGGGGGACAAGATTGAAGCAACCGACGGCATCCCCAAGAATGCGAAGGGCACAAAGGCAAAGGCAAAGGTCATCGTCCAATGCAGTCTGAGACAACCGAGTTTCAGGAGTTTTGTTGCGGTCTGAAATCTGCAGAGAAAGATATACAGAGACAGACCTACAACACCCGTAGTGATGCCCTTAACTTTAAGTGATGACTTGCGGGTTTATCACAGGGTTTATGGGTTCCCCCACCCCCCCTCACCCCCCCCCACCCTCAACCCTAAACCCTAAGCCCCAAACCTTAAAACTAAACAAAACCCCAAAGGCCCCAAGAGCCTTAGGCCCCCAAAGCCCTGCGAACAGGGGTTGTGTGGTTGCTGGGGGGGAGACTTGGAAGTTTACGGGTACTTATAGCCCCAATCATGAGTCTACTTAGAACCGACTCAGAGGACTAAGGGGGCTTTTCAGTGCAGGTTGGGCAGTCCTCAATAGGTAAGATAATGGGGGTACTACAATCCCGATGAAGGGCTGTTAGTATAAGGGGGAACATCCCAGTACTGGTATAACTGGGGTCGAACTTGGGACAGCAAGAAGCGATCCGGTTGAAGTCAAGTCATGATGCGGCCATGGCTTTTTGCGTAGTCTACAACTATGACTATTATAGCCGCTTGGGGGGCGTAACCCAAGAAATACAAGCCGCTCTTTCCCAATTTTTGGGGGTTGTATTGAGAAGCCCATTTTGCTTTAGGAGTTTAGGAGTTTAGGAGTTTAGGGTTTAGGGTTTAGGGTTCTTAACTCTTACTTCCAAGAACAGCTGAAACCATGCTTCTGGCTGGTTCTTAGTAGGGAATGAGAGAATGAGGGCCCCATAGAATCCCTTAAAGGGTATATATAGGGCCCTCATTCCCTCATTCCCTACTAAGAACCAGGGGGGCTTGAGCGATGCCGAGGCAAGTACATCAGCGCCGTCCTGATCTCCTGCTGCATGGCGCGCCAGCTGCAAAGGGTGGGGGTTGGTCCTACTGGTTCTTAGTTTCTTTTTATTTCCTTATATTTCTATCTATATACATACGTATATATATATATATATATTTATGTATAAATGTATCCTTGTAGGGTATATATATAGGGTGCCTAATTCCGTCATTCAGTACTAAGAACAACCCTAAACCCCGAAGCCAGAAGATGATCCCATGAATTCCGGGACTGGTCTGCTGTGATTCGCAGAGAGCACTATACCCCTCAACTCTACATGGCTCTGACTATACCATTAGTAAGGTTTGGGGTTTCGGTTCTTGGGGTTTAGGGTTCGGGGTTTAGGATTTGGTTTTGGGTTAAGGGTTGGGCAGGGGGTGTTGGGCTCTTTTGGGTTGTTAAAGCAGATGCTTCAGAAAGGAGGTTGCTCGGCCTTGGGGAATGCCCGAAACCCAAAACCCGAAGCCCTAGGCCCTAAGCCCTAAGCCCTAAACCCTAAACCCTAAACCCCAAACCCTAAAACCTAAACCTCGGTTTCGGGTGTTTGCCTTCTTGGACGGACCACGATTGAGGAATC
Source organism: Symbiodinium natans (assembly GCA_905221605.1). Taxonomy (NCBI): domain Eukaryota; class Dinophyceae; order Suessiales; family Symbiodiniaceae; genus Symbiodinium; species Symbiodinium natans. The sequence goes on along the minus strand of CAJNDS010000225.1, from coordinate 671,115 downwards.
GAAGACGCGCGACGGAGTCGACGAAGCGATCGAAGAGGCGAGACCTTCGGGGAAACATCCCCAATAGAGACCCCTGTTTGCCATAGCCCTAAACGCTAAGCCCTCTACCCTAAGCCCTAAACCCCAAACGGTAAACCCTAAACCCGAAACCCTAATCCCTTAACCCTAAACCTTAAACCCGGCTCTTGTAAGCAGAACGCCCTTAGCTGAAGCTTTAAAGGCCCAACGCCCCGAGACCCTGAAGCAAAGTCCCGCCCTGCATCCTTGAACTCCGAAAGCGCCTTGACACTGGGTTCAGGGTTCCGAATTTAGGGTTTGGAGCCTAGACATCGCAAGAACATTAAGCCCCTGTGCCTGGATCCCCAAACCTTCAGCCTTGATCCCTCAACCATCCCCACGCCCAATTAATGTATAACGACGGTACCTGTACTTCGGGAGAGAATCGGTCCACCAAGGCAAAAATGTATAACGAGGGTGGTGGTTATGTTGATGTTGGAGTTGCCGATGTTGCAGGGGTTCAAGCTGTGACATTTTAGGTGCTCTTCCCAACGCAAGCCTGAAAGGCCCACGGGGGGAACGGCCTTTTCAGTGATGACTAGCGACCGAAGAGCACAAAGGCAAAAAACGATCACATGTCTTTAGGGTTCGTTATGCATTTCTCCTGGCCTGTTAAACCCAGGAAATTAATGTATAACGGGGGTAGGGGGTCGTAAGTAGGAGTCAGGCGTAGGGATCCTCAACCCCAAACCCTACACCCTAAACCACAAACCCCACAAGCCGCACAAGCCCTACAAGCCCCAACCCCCCCCCCCCCCCCCCCAAACCCCAAACGCCCCTGCGCCTGCCTCCCCCCCCCCCCAGTGTAAGACTCGCTCCGAGACCGCTCCGCGCTCCAAGAGCATCCCCAAAAGAACTAACCCCTAAACCCTAAGCCCTAAATCCTACACCCCAAACCCCAAACCCTAAACCCTAAACCCTAAAAACCCCAACATCCCCTCAAAGCCCTAAGCCCGTAAAACCACTACCCTAAACCCTAAGCCCTGAACCCAAAAACCCCTTGCACCGTGGACCGTGAGGAGCTAAAGCCCCTGGTGGACAAGAAGGATCTCGAGGCTGCAGGTGGGACCGGCTAGAAGTCCAACCTTAGGTTTCAGTTCGGGTTTAGGGTTTGGGGTTTAGGGTTTAGGGTTTAGGGTTTAGGGTTTAGGGTTTAGGGTTTACTTGGAAATACTTGGTGTGAATTTTGGGTACTTTAATTCCTAAGAAACAGCGAAAATTATGATTTTTGCTAGGGTTCCAAGTTCAGTAAAGGTTTAGGGTTTAGGGTATAGGGTCTAGGTTTTAGGGTTGGGGGTTGAAGGTATAGGGTTTAAGGTCTCGCGCCTAGGGTTAGGGTCTAGGGTTTAAGGTTAGTCGGGGTTTGACCCTTAACCCTAAACCCTTTTCTTATCGGTCTTTCTGGCTTAGGATTCGGGCTGTAACGGCCTACAGGCGTTCAGGCTTCAGGGTTTAGTGGTCTCAGGGGGCTTAGGGGGCTAGTGGCTCAAGGGATCTAGAAGTCAGGGTTTGAAGATCAGGAGTTTAGGGGTTTAGGGCTTCAAGAAATGCAGCCCTAAGACGCCAAGGCCCCTAAAAAGCCAGACCCTGAGACCGACCCTAAACCCTAACCCCTAAACCCTAAACCCTAAACCCTAAATGTAGAGCCCGAAGCACTGGTAGGCAGCGCCATTGCTGCCTTCGGCCTGAAAGCCTTCTTGGACAAAGTGTTCGCGCCGTGGCTTTTCCCTGCACCCTAAACTCTCAATATACACCCCCTAAACCCTAAACCCTATCCCTAAACCCTAGACGCTATGTAAACCCTAACCCTAACCCTAAACCTTCAACCCTCAACCCGAAACCCTATGTGTTGACTCTGTGTGGCGTCCAGTACTTCTTTGGGTTGAGAAACCTTGGGATTGGAGGGTAAAGGGTGTCGGGATGTGTTGAGGGTATTGTTTTTGGGTTTCGGGTTTAGGGTTCAGGGTTTAGGCCCCAGAGCCCTAAATTCTAAACCCTGCATTCAGGGTCTTGAAACGCGTTTTCGGGGTTGGAGCGTGGGCAAATTTTGGCGTCCCCACCAACCCCCCCCCCACCCCTTGCTTAGGGTTTGGGGTTTAGGATTTAGCGTTCAGGGTTCAGGGTTTCGGATTCCACTCCAGTCTTCTTGCCGCTTCTGCCCACAAAGGAGGGTGTGGAGGACCAACAGGAGGAGGAGCACATCAACCGGAGGTGGGTGGGGCCTAATGATTCTGGCTGGTTCTTAGTAGGGAATGAAGGCCCTACATAATCTAAAGGGTATATATATATATATGTATATATATATATAGGGCCCTCATTCCCTAGGAGAATCGCACATGCTTGCGTTTTTGGTGGTGCGTTTGGAGAGTTTTCTTTGGTTTAGGGCTTGAGAGGGTAGCCCTAAGCCCCAGACCCCAAACCCAGCCCCCCGAAACCCTAAGCCCTAAACCCTAAACCCTAACCTAACCCCAATCGCTAACCCTAACCTAACGCCAACCGCTAAACCTAACAACCCCAACCCCTAAACCCTACACCCCAAACCCTAAACCCCAAACCCTAAACCCTAAACCCCACACCCTAAACCAGAAACCCTGAACCCTAAACCCTAAACGGCCTAAGTCCTCTCAGGCTCCCACATCCCAGGTTTCCCAAAAGCCCGTTTCAGGGGCCCCAGAGGGGACTATATATTTTGGAGTTCAGGTTTAGGGTTTAGGGCTAGGTTTACGGTTAGGGCCCCAAACTGTATATACTCCGGCTCCTACTTTCCGAGGAGTGTGCCTCTGCCTACTGTACCCTTAGAAAAACTTCTTGAGCTGTTAAAGGTGTAAATATCATAGTTGGCGCCTTGTACCGGGCCGGCATGTTTAGGCAACCTGGAGGGGCCCCCAAAACCATCGATTTTCGGGTTTAGGGTTTAAGGCTTGGGGTTTAGGGTGTTTTTTTAGTGCACAGCGGTCGGGAAGCAGACCCGAAGCACCCGAAATCCGGCAGCTTGCAGGTCCGAGAACTCCCTGATCTACCTCGAGGGCCTGCGCATGATGTACGGAGGCGCGCGCCTTTGGTGCCGGGGGGGAGGGGGAGGGGGAAGGGGAAGCTCGGGCCTAACCCTCAACCCTAAACCCTGAAATCCTAAACCCCAACAGGCCACTACAGTAAAAAGCCAAAAACCCCAAGCCCTAAACCCCAAACCCTAGATACTAAACCTCCCAAACCCAGACATTGGGCCGGGTCAAAGCCCCAAAGCCTGGCGTAACCCTAAACCCTAAACCCTAAACCCTAAACCCTAAACCCTGAACCCTAAACCGCAAGCCCTAAGCCCTAAACCCTAAACCCCAAGTCCCACCTTCAGGCGGCCACATGCTGCTGAAGGACGCCGTTCTGGACCTCCGGCGTGGCCGAAGATATGGCGTTGCCAGGATCCCGGAGGTTTTTCAGAGGGTTTAGGGTTTAGGGTTTAGGGTCTAGGGTTTAGGGTTTAGGGTTTAGGGTTAGGGCTTTTCATGACCTTCGGGGTCTTTTAGGGGGTTTAGGGGTTGAGCGCTTCAGGGTTTTGAGGGTTTCACGTTTCCCGAGGCTGTTTTAAGGTTCCCCTGAACCCTGAACCCTAAACCCTAAACCCTAAACCCTAAACCCTAAACCCTAAACCCTAAACCCTAAACCCTAAACCCTAAACCCTAAACCCTAAACCCTAAACCCCAACCCCTAAACCCCTAAACCCTAAACCCCTAAACCCCTAAACCCTAAACCCTAAACCCTAAACCCCTAAACCCTAAACCCTTGGCCCGCAAGGTCGGCCGAAACGGCGCCGGCAAGACCACGCTGATGAGCACCATCGCGGCGCGCGGCGTGTCTGGGCGGCTGGGCGTCCGATTTGTTGAGGGTTCCGGGTTTGGTTTAGGGTTTAGGGTTTAGGGTTTAGGGTTCCGGGTTTTAGGGTTTAGGGGGTAGGGTTTAGGGTTCCGGGTTTAGTTTTAGGGTTCCGGGTTTAGTTTTCGGGTTTAGGGGTTAGGGTTCAGGGGTCGATTTTGTTTAGTCAAAGCGGTTCATCGTTGCCATTCCCTTATGGTCCCTTTAGAAATATACTCTCTTGTTGCTAACTAGAGACCCCCCCCCGCCCCTTTTTGGCCCACATCTTGCGCCCCAAGCCCTAACCGAAACTCACAATTACCCTAGGGCCGAAACTCGAACGCGGCTTTCCGCAATCACGAGATGGAGCCACTCCCAACCCCTGAAGCTTAGGCTGAATGGGTAGGTCGGGAGTTCGGGTGCAATGCTTGCAAACCGAAGCCCCAAAGCCCTAAAAACCCGGACCCCCCCGAAGCCCAGGATGTCTGCAGACGTGAAGACGCTGCACGTCAAGCCCGAGGCTCTAGGATCCAAAAACCAAAAGCCCGAAGCCCTAAATGCAACCCTGCACTGCGTAGCCTGCGATTGGCTTGTTGGGGCTTTCAGGCCAGGCTTCGGGATAAGGGTCAGCGGGCTGTGGAGGGCACAGGGAAAAACGGTCAGGGAAAAACGGTTCAGGGTCCTTAAACTTTCTAATGCTTCTAGTTAAACCCTCTGAACCTTCTAAACCCACTATATACACCTTGAACACTTTCAAACCGCTAAACCGTCGAAAGCCCTCTAAAACCCTCTGAAACCGAAACCCCTCCTAAAACCCTAAACCCCCAAACCCCAAACCCTAACCCTAAAACCCCAAACGCCCGAACAGAGGGCGACTCTCTTTGAGCTGGGAGGTCCTTGTCGAAGCCAGCGACCTCAACGCCGTGCAGTTCTGCAGTCGGGAGCTCAAACATCAGGACGCCCGGGATTGGGGTTTGGGGTTTAGGGTTTAGGGTTTAGGGTCTAAGGTTTAGGGTTTAGGGTTAAGGGTTAAGGGTTTAGGGTTTAGGTAGACCCTAAACCTTATTTAGCAAGAGCAACTTCGCACCGTCACTGGGACCCAACAGGCTCCAAGAACCCGCAGGAAAGCCTAAGCCCTCAACCCAAATACAAGCCCCCTATATAATTCAACCATAATAACCCCTAAAACCCTATTCGAATTCAGGCCGGCGACATATGACCCCCGTGTTTAAGGGGCCTGGACCCAAAACTCCTTCAAGGCGCTGAGCTCCAAAACCATATCGCCTGTGCCCGGCAGGAGGTGCATGACGATGACATGCAGGCCCGTGTGCTAGAACTAGGGGGTTGGACCCTTGAAGCCTAAATCCTAAACCCTAAGCTCTAAACCCCTGACACCCTAAATCTTCAACCCTAAGCCCTAATCCAAAGCCTAGAAAGTTTGGGGTCTAGGGTCCTGCACCTGCAACCACAGGCAAAACAGAGCAGTGGCATTGGACGAGTGGCTGTTGGTGGCCATCAACCCTAAACCCGAAACCCTAAATCCTCAGCCTACACCCGTTCATAAACGGCACTTCACGCCTGAATCCTGAACTCGCCCTTCTGAGCTTCCTCAGTTGAATTCTTCGGTTGTTGCCAGAACAGGCCGCCTTGCTTGAAGTGGGCTTCCCGAAGGAGATGCAGACGAAATCCGCCCCTTGGGCGGTGAAGGGTTTAGGGGTTTAGAAGGGTTTAGGGGGGTTTAGGGGTTTAGAGGGGTTTAGGGGGGTTTAGGGGTTTAGGGGTTTAGGGGTTGAGGGTTGGGGTCCAGGGTTTAGGGTTTAGGATTTAGGGTTTAGGGTTTAGGGGGTTTTCGGGGTTTTCCGGGTTTGCAGTTTGCCTTGAAAGCCTCGTTGCCCAAGAGCGGGCCAGTTTTTGCCCATCAGCAGAGGGAACTTCGAGTCTACTGGCAGGTGGGGGTTTCTGTTTTGGGATCTTGCAGCCCCTCAAGCCCTAAACCCAGAGCCCAAGCTGGCTGTCCCAGGGTGCCCCCTGGACTATTGAATACACATGACTGTTACTTCATCATTGGGTTTCGGGTTTCGGGTTTCGGGTTTCGGGTTTCGGGTTTCGGGTTTCGGGTTTAGGGTTTAGGGTTTAGGGTTTAGGGTTTAGGGCTGCCTGGAACTGAAGGTCCAAAAACCCTTAAGCCCGAAAGCCTTAATCAAAGGGTTTCGGTTGGAATGTTCCCCCCTTATATCAACAGTCCTGAATAGGGATTATCGTACATCGTACTATAACCCCGATTAAGTACTGCTAGTTTTAGGGGGAACATCCCAAGGTTTAGGGTTTAGGGCTTAGGGTTTAGTGTCTAGGGTTACAGGAGGCTTCTGGGGACTCCCGGCCCAGGTCAACGAGCTGTCTGGCGGTTGGCGCATGAAGCTGCTCCTGGCCTCTGCCTGCTGCCTCTCTGATGGGGGTTGGGTTTTGGGATGTAGGGTTGGGGGGTTTCAAGGAAGCCCCAAACCCCAAGCCCCAAACCCGAAACCCGAAACCCCAAACCTGAAACCCCAAACCCGAAACCCCACACCCCACGCCCCAACCCCTACACCCTAAACCTTTTGGGTATGTATGGCGTTGAGCGGTTTTCAGGGTTTTTAGGGTTCAGGGTTTATAGGCTCTCAGACTGGGGGACCCTGGGTCCCTCCTAGCTTCGCCCTTCTGTGTGCCTCTGTTAGTTCTGCAAAGAAAGGGACCTTGTTTAGTTTAGGGTTTAGGGTTTAGGGTTTAGGGTTTAGGGTTTAGGGTTTAGGGTTTAGGGTTTAGGGTTTAGGGTTTAGGGTTTAGGGTTTAGGGTTTAGGGTTTAGGGATAGAATCCTACCTCTCAAAGCCCCCCAAAGGCCATGATGAGGGACTGCGACATCTTGCTTCTCGACGAGCCCACGAACCACTTGGCCCATCGGCTTCAGCGGCAAAGCCCCCCGAAAAAGTGAAGCCCAGGCCTAAACCCTGAACCCTTAACCCTAAACCTTGAACCCTAAACCCTAAACCCTAAACCCTACACCCTACACCCTACACCCTAAACCCTAAACCCCAAACCCTCAACCCTAAACCCCAAACCCTAAACCAGATCCCAGAGCCTCCTCAGGACAAGCAGTCCGTGGAGTGGCTGTCAGACTACCTGCGGTCGATGACGAAGACCACCCTGCCGCTCGCACTTGGCTTTTGGTTTCTTTTGTGCGACTTCTGCCTGTCGCTTGTTTTTTGGAGGGTCTTTAGGCTTTGTGGGTTCGGGTTTTTTTGGGGGCATGTTCTTGCGGGCTTAAGGGCTCAGGGCCTTTGGGGCACGGGCGTTAGGGGTTTAGGGCTTTGTGGGGCAGGGGGGGGGCCCTAAAGCCCCAGACTCCCCTAAGCTCTCCAAAGCCCCTAAGAACCCCCTAAACCCTAAACCCTAAACCCTAAACCCTAAACCCTAAACCCTAAACCCTAAACCCTAAACCCTAAACCCTAAACCCTAAACCCTAAACCCTAAACCCTCAACCCTCAACCCTCAACCCTAAACCCTAAACCCTAAACCCTAAACCCTAAACCCCCTTTTAAAGGATGGTCATCTCCCACGACCCGGTCTTCCTGAACAAGGTGTGCACGGACATCATCCAGCATCCCAAGCTGCGCTGTTGAGGGTTTAGGGTTTAGGGTTTAGGGTTTAGGGTTCAGGGTTTAGGGTTTAGGGTAGCATCCCAAGCTGCTCTGGCTTCTGAGGGTGCTGGTTTGGGGTTTTGGGGCTTAGGGGGTTTAGTGGTCGAGGGAAGTTAGGGGTTTGTTTAGGGGTTTTAGGGGGTTTGGGGGGCTGTAGGGGGTTTAGGGGCTGTAGGGGGTTTAGGGGCTTAGCGCCTCTGGGGGTGCTGTTTAGGGGCTTTCGGGGTTAGGGTGTAGTGTTCATCTGAGCCAGAAAAGACCAGGCTAGACGGTCTCAGCACCGCTGTCCTAAAGCTGCAAGCAGTCCTGCAATGCCGCAACCTTTACTTGGAGTTCATGGGTACTCATAACCCCAAGTATCAGTCTACTTGTAACTTGTTTAGTTAGCGGGCTTATATAGGTGCAGTGATAATTGTGGTCATATTTTCCCCTGAACCTCCAAGTAGGGCTGAGGGGGCCTTCTGGCAAAGTAGGAGCACGGTGTAAGTAACTTGGAGAAACTCGGTTTGATGCATGGGGTTTACGAAAAAAGTGGACCCCTAATGTCGACCCCCCCCCCCCCCCCCCCCCCCAAATAGTACGATCCCCTTATAGAAAAGGGACCCCATTAAAGTACCCCATTGTCGTAAACCGCCGCATCGACAAGGTATAGCTCCAAGCGGACGCTCGAGTACTTCGAGGGCAGCCTTGCCATCAACCTGATGCCCCCAAAACCCTAAACCCTAAACCCCAAACCCCAAACCCCAAACCCTAAACCCTAAACCCTAAACCCTAAACCCTAAACCCTAAAACCCTAAATCCAAAACACGGAACTCCCAAAACCCCGATACCCCTAAACCCTAAACCCTAAACCCTCAATCCTACACCCACCCTCAGCCCTAAGCCCAAAACCCTAAACCCTAAGGGCCCAAACCTGAAGCTAGACCCGAAAGCCCAGACCCAAACCCTAAGCATCCTGGTTCTTAAAGCCCAAAGCCGCGTGGCCACGGAAGCCGCACGACTCTGACCCCCTGAGCAAAGTAGCAAAGAGGGTTTGGAGGGTTTCGGTCCTTGGGTTAGGCCATGGTTCAGGGCTCAGGGGTTGCGGGTGTAGGGTGTAGGGCTTTAGTGTTGGGGCGGTTCAGGGGGTTTTGGATTTCGGGGGTGGAGTTTCATAGGGTTCTTCCAAGGGGCACCCCGCAAGAATCTACGGGTAGTTTCATGGGCCCTTTTTATGGTCCCCAACCTCCCTCAAGGCGGTTCTGAGGTATGGGCCCTTAATTTGTGTAGATGATAGAAGAAATATATAAGGGGTCCCCTTTTAAGTGCCCATACTAAGCCCTTAATTTGTATAGATGATATAAGGGGTATATAAAGGGGTCCCCTTTTAAGTGCCCATACGAAGGGACCATGAAACGGCCCGAGCGCAGCCGGCCCCCACAACGCTCCTCAAGCCCTGAGCTGCATTCTTTGGGCTTAGGTAGGGGCTTTAGGGCGAAATTGAACCGCTTAACCCTGTTTAGCCCTGATGCCCCACACCCTAAACCCCAAACCCTGAACCCCCAAACCCAACAGACGGACCAGGTAACTTCGACGAGTTCCGAAAGGCCCGGCGAATTTCCTCCGACGAGGCCTCGGGAATCCAGTCAGGCGTTCCCGTGATTCGTTCGGCTTTGGGTTCGTGGAACACTAAACGCTCCCTTGGGATTTAGGGCCCCTAAACCCTAAGCCCCAAACCCAAACCCTAAACCCCTAAACCCTAAACCCCTCGACCCTACACCCTAAACCCCTAACCCCTAAACCCCTAAACCCCTAAACCCTAAACCTTAAACCCTAAACCCTAAACCCTAAACCCTACACCCTAAACCCAGGAGGCCGAGGCCATCCTCTTAGGGCGTCACAACTTCGACAACGACGCAGAGCCCGAGGCATTTTGTTTTTTGGGCGGTTTAGGGTTTAGGGTTTAGGGTTTGGGGTTTAGGGTTTAGGGGTTAGGGGTTAGGGGTTAGGGTTTGGGGTTTGGGGTTTTTGGGGTTTAGGGTTCTTGGGGCTTGGGGTTTAGGGTTTTTGGGGTTTAGGGTTCTTGGGGCTTGGGGTTTAGGGTTTTTGGAGTTTAGGGTTCTGGGGGCTTGGGGGTTAGGGTTTTTGGGGTGTAGGATTTTGGGGGTTTGGGGAGGTTTTGGGGGGATTTTGGGGGGGTTTGGGGGGTTAGGGGGGGCTTTGGGGCTTTGGGGGTTTGGGGTTTAGAGCCCCGAACAAGGTCTCAAAGCCCCGAAAAATCTGTTGGGTTTAGGGTTTAGGGCAAGTTTTTGGGGGCAAGCTGCGTCGGGCTGGCTTAGGGCTTCATTTTTTTTTCGTGGGGGTTTTCCTCTTCTGTGCTTAGGTTTTTTCGGCCAGGTTTTTGCGGCTTTTTGGCGTTCTGAAGTTCGATTCGAAGCTTATGCAGCAGTTTTGCTCCAATCTGAGGGTTCTTCCCTGGGCTTTAGGGGGCGCCTTATGCTTTAGGGCTTTTCTGTAGGGCTTTAGGGCTATATATAGGGCTTTGGGGCTTTAGGGCTTTAACTTAACTGAAGTCTCAGGGCGTTGGGGGTTGGGGGCAGGGTTTTAGGGTTTTTAAGGTTAAGGTTTTAGGGCCTAGGGTCGAGGGCTTAGGGTTTAGGGTTTAGGGTTTCAGGTCGAGGGCCGCTTAAGCGCTGCACCCTGAGGAGGTCGCCGAAGATGAGGCCGCCCACAAGGCCAGCGGTGGCGTGGCCTCGGCCGTCTTCGACAAGGCCTGCGGGCTCGGTATTAGGGTTTAGCTTTCAGGGTTTAGGGTTTAGCGTTTAGGGTTTAGGGTGATTTTTCGGGGTTCTAAGTTTGTGGGAGGGTTTGGGAGTTCGACGACCCTAAGCCCGAAAACCTTAAAACCCTATAGCCTATACCCTAAAACCCTCAACCCTCAAAACCCGAAAAGACCTAAGCCCTAAACCCCAAAACCCTAAACCCCTAAACCCTGAACTAAAAACCCTAAACCCTCAAAACCCTACACCCAAAACCCCAAAACCCTAAACCCGTAAACCCCTGAACCCAAACCCTAAAACCCTAAACCCCAAACCCTAAATCCTAAAAACCCTAACCCTAAACCCCTAAACCCTAAACCACTAAACCCCAAAACCCCAAACCCGAAATCCTCGCCAAACCCAAAACCCCACAACTCAAGCCTTAACCCTAAACCCTAAACCCTAAACCCTAAACCCCGAAGCCCTAAACCCTAAACCCTAAACCCCTAAACCCCTAAACCCCTAAACCCCTTAACCCCCCCCCCGCCCCCTAAACCGCATGCGCAAGGCCTCGAAGATCAGCTTCCCCATCCCGGGCACACTGAAGGGCCACTCCACCGCCCGGCCCGTGATGGAGCTCAAGCGCCTGGGCGTTAAGAGGTTCTAGGGTGTATAGGGCTCAGGGTTGATAGGGTTTAGGGTTCAGGGTGTTTTAGGGGTTTGTAGGGTTTGTAGTATTTACAGGGTTTGAGGTTTGTAGGATTTGCACGGTCTAGGGTTTGTAGGATTTTTTGGGTTTGGGGGTTAGGGTTTAGGGCTCAAGGTCAGTGTTTAGGGTTTAGGGTTTCCAAGGAGTTTGAAGGGTTCTTTATGGTTTATGGGTTTCGACGAGTTGGGGGATGAAGGGTTCGGTTCGGTGGTTTCGCATTGATCCTCAGACCTCTAGGGACTGGGGTTCAGGGTTTAGGGTTAGGATTTGGGGTTCAGGGTTTGAGTTTGGGGTTTCGGGTTTGGGTTTAGGTCTGACGTGTTTAGGGCTTGGGGTTTAGTGTGTAGGGTTTAGGGTTTCGCCATGAGGTTTCGGCATGGAATTGAGCCAGGAACGTCTACTTTGCCTATGACGACGAGGGCCCCATGATTCTGAACCTCGGCTCAGAAGGGGTCAGGGTTTAGGGTTTAGGGTTTAGGGTTTAGGGAACATCCAGAACTAGCGCCCCAACCTTCAAAGAAAGCCCCCGCCCAAGACCCCAAAACCCCACAAGAAACAAGGCTCGTAGTACTGGCATTGGTTAGTGTACATAAGGTTCCTTCTATCGGTGGGTGTATGTTTGGGTGCCCTTTTGGGGATACAAGAAAAACACTACTTCATATGGTTTGTTCTGGTCCCGAGAGTATAGGCTTCTGGGTTGATGCTTGATGCTTCTTTTGGGCGACTTGCGAGGCGGAGGATGCGCATATCCGGGGTATCCGCGCCCTCAAACCATAAGCCTCCAACGGCAAAAATCGCCAGAAGCCCCCCCTTAGATGCCCACAGACTCCAACAATGTTGGGGGTTGAGTTCAGTGTTTGGGTTTTAAAGTCTGGGATTCAGGTTTGGGTTTAGCTTCAATTTGAGGGCGAGGACTGTACGCTGCTTGAGCCTGAAAGGAAAGACCCCAAACCCCAAACCCCAAACCCCAAACCCCAAACCCCAAACCCCAAACCCCAAACCCCAAACCCTACACCCTAAACCCCAAACCCCAAACCCCAAACCCCAAACCCCAAACCCCAAACCCCAAACCCTAAACCCTAAACCCTAAGCCCTAAACCCTAACCCCCCCCCCCCCCCCCCGCCGAAAGGAAGGACATCAGCTGCAAGATCGGCCTCACCAGCCGCATCGGCATCGTGGGTGCCAACGGCGCAGGCTCCAAACCGGAGCCCTGTAACCCCCAAAGCCCTGAACCCTGAACAGGGTTTAGGGTTTAGGGTTTGGGGTTTGGGGTTTGGGGTTTGGGGTTTAGGGTTTAGGGTTTAGGGTTTGGGGTTTATCCTAAACCCCAAACCCGGAAACCCTCAACCCCAGACCCTGAACCCTAAATCCTCAAACCCCCCAAGACCCTAAGCCCCTAAACCCCTAAACCCCGAAGCCCATCTCCAAAGCCCCCCTTGGACCGGGCCGAAATGTAAACCCCAAACCCCAAACCCCAAACCCCAAACCCTAAACCCTAAACCCTAAACCCTGAACCCTAAATCCCTAGCTCATAAGCCCCCACATCCCCGGGGAAGCGCCCTTTGAGGCAAGAGTACGCTTCTCAACGTCCTCTGTGGGGAGCTTTTGCCGGTGCCGGGACCTGACGGCCAGCCTCCTGGCGAGGCCCGCAAGTTTCTTCAAGCGAAATTGGAGGCCTAAGGCCTTTGAGGTGGTGTTTTGGGTTTAGGGTTTAGGGTTTAGGGTTTAGGGTTTAGGGTTGGTTTAGGGATTATATAGGGTTTAGGGTTTAGGGTTTCAGGGTTTCAGGGTTTATGCGTTGAGGGCGTAGGGTTTAGACCCTAAGGGCGTAGGGGATTGTCAGGAATCTTAGGGGATTTTGGGGCTTGGTGCTGGTTAGGGCTTTCAGGGTGTTTGGGGTTCACACGGCGTGGGGGCTTTTGGGATTTGGGAAGCTTGTAGGGCATTTAGGTTACAGGGTCTGTTTCGGGACCCCAAGCCCTTTCCTAAGCCCAGGACCAGACAGCCTGAACCAGTCTTTCTAGCCCCATACTGAAATGCTAAACCTGGAGCCCTAAACCCTAAACCCTAGCCCAAACCCTAAACCCTAAACCCTAAATCCTAAACCCTAAACCCCAAACCCCAAACCCTAAACCCTAAACCCTAAACCCTAAACCCTAAACCCTAAACCCTAAACCCTAAACCTTAAACCCTAAGCCCTAAACCCTAAACCCTGCCCAGGTGTACAAACACCGGAACCTGCGCTTAGCCTACATCGCGCAGCAGCACATGTTTCACCTCGCGGAGTTCATGAACAGCTCCCCGTGCCCTGGTTTAGGGTTTAGGGCTAGGGTTTAGGGTTTAGGGTTTTGGGTTTAGGGTTCAGGGTTTTAGGGTCTAGGGTTTAGGGTTTAGGGACCCCACGCCCAAAATCCTAAAAAGCCTGGGACCTCAAAGTGAGGTTTCAGGGTTCAGGTTCTGGGAATTTCAGGCTTCGAGGTGGTTTTAAGGAAGCTCGGGGTTTAGGGCTTCGGGTAACCTAAGACCCTAAACCCTAAACCCTACCAGCCTTTAGGAAGTTGAGAAGGGCTTCGCGGAACGCAGGGCTCTCACTGGCTGGTACTTTCCTATACACACCCTCCTCAGCCTTAAGCCCCCAAGCCCGGCGCCCAAAATGCCAATTCGCCGGGGCGCAAAAAGGTACGTCTACATCCAGAAGCGGTACCAGAACGGCTATGATGAGGCCGGCTGCGCCAGCTTTTGCAAATCCGAAGGGCTTGAAGTTTTGTGCTTGGTAGCCCAGTGGTACCCTTTACACTTTTTTTGGGTTCTGGGTTCCCTCATAAAGTAACCAACCCAAAGAAGGGTGCCCTTATTATAAGATGGTTACAGGGTTCCCAAGTGTGGCTAAAGGACTTAGGCGGAGGGCTTCGGCTTGTGCTTGGATGATGGAAGACCTCATGCCGTTATCAAGGACCAAGTCTAGAAAAGCCACTCAAAAAGTCCTAAGCCCCGAAAAGCTCAAAACCTCCAAAAACTCAAAAGCCCTAAGCCCCCCAAACCCTAGAGCCTCAAAACCCCTGAGGCCCGGGGCCCATACCCTAAGCCCTAAAACCGCAAACGCGCTCAACCCTAAACCCTAAACCCTAAACCCTAACCCTAAATCCTGAACCCTAAACCCTCAACCCTCAACCCTCAACCCTAAACCCTAAGCCCTCACTACTCAAAGGCCCTAAGCGCCAGAGCCTGCAGGCGTTGCAGCGACGGCTCATGGAGCCGGCAAACGAGGCAGGGTTTCGGGTTTAGGGTTTAGGGTTTAGGATTTAGGGTTTAGGGTTTCAGGTTGGGTGTAAAAAGAGGGGACCAAAATTGAGAGAACTGAACCCTCTTTGACGTATGCTCTCGACCCTCTACGCTCAGGAGGAGGCCAAGCACATCAGCGACCTTGCCCGGAAGTACGGCAAGTATGGCTTCGAGGCATCGTTCTCCAGAAATTCCATGTTGGTACAACCCTAAAACCTAAACCCTAAACCCTAAACCCTAAATGGAATCTCTGGGTTGTGACTTCGGAGGCCGTTGATGGTTTAGGTTGGCGGTTCTGTGAAACTGGCCAGCGCACCTCTGGCCCATTTTCCTGGACGCCCCCAAACGGCCCTAAACCCTAAACCCTAAATCCTAAACCCTAAACCCTAAACCCTAAACCCTAAACCCTAAACCCCAAACCCCAAACCCTAAACCCCCCGCGTGCCCGAAGCCCTGAAGAGGTCGGCAGCATCCAGAGCCGCGTCGTGCGGGGCAACGAGGTCCTCTACGAGGTGCAGTGGAAGGGTGCCGAGCCCGAAGACGTCGATGGCGCTTGAGCCCCTGAGGCCCTAAACCCTAAACCCTAAACCCTAAACCCTAAACCCTAAGCCCTAAACCCTGAACCCCAAACCCTAAACCCTAAACCCTATAATCCCAAACCCCTCAAACTCTAGACCCTAGATCCTGTACCCTAAACCCTAGGCACCCGAAACCTTGAGCACAAAGTCCCAAACCCTGAAGCCCTAAAGCCCTAAATCCAAACGTTGAGGTACCCTAAACCCTAAAAAACCCTAAGCCCGAAACCCTAAACCCCCAATCCTAAGCCTTCCCCACAAAAGCATCCCAAAACCTTAAGCCCTCAGCCCTCAGACTCCAAACTTCTAGACCCTCGAAGCCCAAAGACACCCCGAGCTCAACAACCTTCCTAAGGGGCAGTTCTCAAGTTTCTTTGGGATCTTTCTTTGGGTACCAGAAGCATACATTCCCTTGCCCTCCCAGGCGCCCAAAAGGGGATGGACCCGAATCAAGGGATTCTGGCCTATGAACTGCAATATCCTTTAAAGAAGAGGGGTGGGGGGGTGGGGATCATGCTTCTCGCACGCCCCAAGAGTCTAACTCCTAAACCCTAAAGCCTAAACCCTAAATCCTACCCCCTTGGGCCCAAAGAAGCCGAGGTTGCGATGACCCGAAGCAGAACACCTTCGAGAACCTTACCAAGCTGCCGCTCATCTCTGGGACTTCAACTTTGGGGTAGCCCAGTGGTGCCCGTTTTGTGCCCGTTTTGCCATGAGTTCTGGGTTGGCTCCCTTGTGAATTACGTAGGGCCCTTAGTTTTTGATATGCTTGCCGGGTCTAGGGTTTAGGATTTAGGGTTTAGGGTTTAATGAGGGTGTAGGGTTAAGGGTTTAGGGTTGCTCCGAAGTCGAGGGACAGAACGTTCGGGTTCTCGGGTTGAGGTTGAGGGTTGTTGTGGATACAAAGGGCCCCCCCCCCCCCTACATTCTCTGAACCAGAAAGCCGCCGTAGGAGAGAGGGGGGGCTTTGGGCTTTTTGGGGTGTGAAGTTTGAACACCAAAACGTGACTCAAGGTTTTTTGTTGGGCTTGCGGCCAAGGTGGAAGAAGACCAAACTCTGAATCCTGAAGTCCCAAAACCCCCAAACTTGGAACCCCAAAAAGCCCTAAACCCTAAGACCTTAAGCCCTGATGCTTGACCAGGTCCTCGAAGGGGGCCTCAGGCAATTTTTTGAACCCCACATCCCGTGGGATCTCTCTCCAAAGACCTAAACCTGGAATACGACCGCACCCCACCCCAAACCCCAAACCCCAAACCCCAAACCCCAAACCCCAACCCCTAAACCCCAAACCCCAAACCCTAAACCCTAAACCCGAAACCCTAAGCCCTAAGCCCTAAGCCCTAAGCCCTAAACCCTAAACCCCCAAACCCTAAACCCTAAACCCCCAACCCCCAAACCGAAACGAACATGGCCCCAAAACAACCCGGAAGCCGGTCACGCACACATCTCGCGAGCCGCCGAGGAAGAAGCTTGGTGTCGTTGGCTTGGCGAAGGTGGGTTTAGGGTTTAGGGTTTAGGGTTTAGGGTTTAGGGTTTAGGGTTTAGGGTTTAGGGTTCAGGGTTTAGGGTTTAGGGTTTAGGGTTCCCAAGACTCTGCCTCCACACCCCCAAACCTAAAGCCCTCAACCCTAAGACTCTAAGCCCTCAAACCCTGAACCCTAAAGCCCCCAACCCCTCTTCTCTAAACCCCCAAAACCAAAGGACTCCGAACCCTAAACCCTGATCCTGTTTTGGTTCTTAGGGTTTAGAGCCACCCGGATCCCTAAACCCTAAACCCTAAACCCTGGAATCAAAACCCCTGGAATGTTTAGGGTTTGGGTTTAGGGTTTAGGGTTTAGGGTTTAGGGTTTAGGGTTTAGGGTTTAGGGTTTAGGGTTTAGGGTTTAGGGTTTAGGGTTTAGGGTTTAGGGTTTAGGGTTTAGGGTTTAGGGTTTAGGTAGGGTCTAGGGTTTAGGGTTTAGGGTTTAGGGTTTAGGGTTTAGGGTTGAGGTTTGGGGTTTACGGTTCCAGGGGGGGGAGGACAGTTGAGGGCTTGGGGTTTGGGGTCTGGCTGCCTGGTGTCTCGGACTGCGGCAGCAGTATTCTGCACCTAATAGGGTCCTCAACCCTGAGAACTAAACCCTACAGCCCTTACAGCCCTTTTGAAGCCCCTGACGCCGTTCGAAGCCCATTCAGTTAATGCCCCTGCCCTGAAATCCCTGAAATTCCTGAAGCCCCTGAAAGCCCCCAGAGCCCCTGAAAGCCCCTACAGGCTTAGTAGCTGAATGAATACACTTTATACTTTTTGGGATGCTATAATCCCCTATAGGACTGAACGTATACACTTTTGGGGGCGTATGAACTCAGCAATTTAGCAGGCCTACGACGAGCGCGTGGCAGCGCAGACCGCGGGTATCGACCAGCGGCCACTGACGCAGAAGGAGACTCTGCGGTGGAAGGGATGGAGGGTGGAGCTATTAAGGTTTAGGATAAAGAGTTCAGGGTTTTAGGGTTTGGGGGGGTACAGGCTTTTAGGGTGTAGGGATTAGATTTGGAAGCCTTGAGCTAAACCTCAAACCCTAAACTGTAAGCTCTAAACCCTAAACCCTAAACCCTGAACCCTGAACCCTAAAACCCTAAACCCTGAACCCTGAACCCTGAACTTGAAGGGGTTTGAGGGCTTCAGCTAACGGGGAGGTAGGAAGTTCGACAGCTCAGCGAGTCGGGGAGAGTTCGGGTTGTTGGAGTTTGGGGGTTTAGGGGTTTAGGGGTTTAGGGTTTAGGGGTTTCGGGGTTAAGGGTTTAGGGTTTAGGGCCCGAAGCCCTAAACCCGAAAATTCAAGGGCCCTAGAAGGCTTAATCGAGCTTCCGGGAGCTTTTCGTGCTAATTGGAGTTGGAGCTTTCGGGTCCAGATCAGACCATCACCGTGCCAGGGTTTAGGATTTAGGCGGGTTTGGGGTGTAGGGTGTAGGGATTAGGGTTTAAACAGCTTAGGGAGTTTAGGAAGTTTAGGCAGTTTAGGAGGTTTCGGAAGTCTAGGAAGTTTAGGAAGTTTAGGAGGGTTAGGAGGTTCAGGAAGTTTAGGAAGTTTAGGGTTTGCTGAGGATTCAGGCTTTGAGGTTCAGAGCCTAGGATTTAGGCTGCTCAGCCGCGACGCTGCCACACGGCTGGTGCGAATGCGCATGCGGCCGGATTATAGCCCTAAACCCTGAACCCTAAACCCTAAACCCCTAAACCCCTAAACCCCTAAACCCCTAAACCCCTAAACCCCTAAACCCCTAAACCCCTAAACCCAGATGTGGCATTGCGACCGCTGCAGACCCGGCGTCAGCCTCCTCACAGCCAGGCCGTGTGCCAACAGGCGGTGGTCCTCAGCCTAAGGTGTGGGAGGAGGTCTGGAATGGTTGTTTAGGGTTTAGGGTTTAGGGTTTCGGGTTTAGGGTTTAGGGCTAGGGTTTAAGGGTTTAGGGTTCAGGGTTCAGGGTTTAGGGTTTAGGGTTTAGGGGTGTAGGGTTTAGGGTTTAGGGCTACTGACTCAGACTCCTGGAAGTGGGCTCGGACCCAGGAGTCGGCTCCAGAGGAGGCGCAGCCCCAGAGGCACGGGAGCCTGCGGCCCCAAGCCCTAAACCCTAAACCCTAAACCCTAAACCCTAAACCCTAAACAATAAACCCTAAACCCTTACACCATACCATGACATTCCATTCCAAAATGTCTAAACTCCCCAGCCCCGAGCCCCAAACACTAAACCTCAAACAAAAGACACAACCTAGACCTTAAACCCTAAACCCTAAACCCCAAACCCTAAACCCCAAACCCTAAACCCTAAACCCTAAACCCTAAACCCTAAACCCTAAACCCTAAACCCTAAACCCTAAACCCCCAAACCCTAAACCCCAAACCCTCAACCCTAAATATATCCTAAACCCCCCCCAAAAAAGCTTCTGATGTCCCAGGAGATCGTGAAGCATCTCGAGCAGTTCGGCCCCTTGACCGGTCTGATGGTCGTTTTCAGGGGGCGTTTCTTTTTGGGGGGTTTAGGGTTTACGTTTAGGGTTGAGGGTCAAAGGTCATGGTATATCCCGAACAGAATGAAGCCCCCCCCCTACCGCCCCCCCCCCCCTCCCCGCCCCACCCCCTCCCCGCCCCACCCCCTCCCCGCCCCACCCCCTCCCCGCCCCACCCCCTCCCCCCCCCACCCCCCCCCCCCCTCCTTTTTGGAAACCTCCATTTTGTTTCAGGGCTAAGTTTGTTGGGTTTTTGGGTTAGTAAAGGGTTTAGGATTTACGGTGAAGGGCTTAATTAGGGTTTCGGGTCGAATTAGGGTTGAGGTAGGACTTGGGCCTTCTGGGAGTGAAGGGTCAGGCCTTTAAGGCTGTCAGCGCTTTCAGACTTCAAGCTTCGTCTGAGGGTTTAGCGCTTAGGCTTTAGACTTTAGGTGTTTTTGATTTCATGTCTTTAAGGTTTGCAGGCTCAGGGTGTTGCCGCCCAAGTGGGGTTCTGATAGAGTTGAGGCCTGCAGGCCTGTACCAAGGCCCCCCCCCCCCCGCCAAAACAAAAAGCAATTAGGCCCGTAAGCTCCACTACCTTTATCTCCTGAAGACCTGAAGATGTATTTGGGGGTTATATACACAGTGGTTCCCTGCACCCTGAACCCTAAACCCCCTAAACTCTAAACCCTAATGTATTGAGGGGCTCTATATAGGGGTTGACTCTGCAACCCTCCTCACGCACGCGGAGGCAATGAGAGGGCGCGGCGTTTTCGGGTTCGGAGATTGGGACTTAGGGCTCAAGGGTGTTTAGGGTTTGGGGTTCAGGGGTTTAGGATTTGGGGGTCTAGTTTAGGGTTCAAGGTTTAGGTGGCTTTAGGGTAGTTTTAAGGCCTAGGGTTTTGGGCTTTAGAGATTTTCGGGGCTGACCCACTTCCGAAATACCCTGACATGCCCTAACATACCCTAACATACCCTAATATGCCCTAATATACCCTAATATCCCCTAATATACCCTAATATACCCAAACACTAATACCCTGATACCTTAAACCCTGAACCCTAAACCTTAAACCCTAAACCCGAAACCCTAAACCCCAAACCTCAAACCCCAAACCCATCGTGAGGCTTAGATGAGGACATGATCCTCCACAGGCAGATTGGGAGCCGCTTTGGCTACACCCTAAGCCCCACTAAACCCTAAACCCTAAACCCTAAACCCTAAACCCTAAACCCTAAACCCTAAACCCTAAACCCTAAAGCCTAAACCCTAAACCCTAAACCCTAAACCCTAAACCCTAAACCCTAAATCCTAAACCCTAAGCCCTAAACCCTAAACCTTAAGCGAAGGCCATGAAGCCTATTTAGCATTTTCGATTGGGTCGTGAAGGCTCCTCACAACCTCAGGGTTTAGGGTTTAGGGTTTGGGATAGAACCCAGAGTCCACAGCGAGTGCTCAGAGCCATGCCCCTGTGCAGCTGTGACTCTTATTCCTTGGGATGTTCGCCCTTATACTAACTGTCCTGAATCGGGATTAAAGTACCCCCTTCTATAATGCCTATTAAGGACTGTTAGTCACATCCCAACTTATTCCCATGGTACGTTCTTTTTTTCTTCTTCTGCTTCATTCTTGCTCCACCCATCCCGCCGATACAAAGGCGAAACAATGACTTTGTAGGTAAACTTTCAATATGTTAGAGCCTTTATCATACTAGACTGCTACTGCTACTACTACTACTACTACTACTACTACTACTACTACTACTACTACTACTACTACTACTACTGCTACTGCTACTGCTACTGCTACTGCTACTGCTACTGCTACTGCTACTGCTACTGCTACTGCTACTGCTACTGCTACTGCTACTACTACTACTACTACTACTACTACTACAACTCCTACTGCTACTGCTACTGCTACTGCTACTGCCACTGCCACTGCTACTGCTACTGCTACTGCTACTGCTACTGCTACTACTACTGCTACTCCTACTACTACTACTACTACTACTACTACTACTACTACTACTACTACTACTACTACTACTACTACTACTACTACTACTACGACTATGACTACGACTACGATGACTATTACTACTGTTACTTTGTCTCCAACTATAACTATTTCGATTATTACTACCATCTATTGTTAGTTTTTTTCTATGGGTGGGGGGTCGGGAGGAGTTGTTTGAATTTCCTTTTCGTTGCTCCGTTGCTCAAAGCATCCCTGCAAAGATCGTCCAAGAAACCCTAAATCTGCCTGAGCTCTGCTGAGATCTGAGCCCTCGATCCCTTTCCACTAGGTTTCAGGGTTTAGGGTTTAGGGTGTAGCGTTTAATGGCTTGGTGTGGCCCCCCCCCGTTTAACTCCTGATGAGTTTCCCCCCCCCCCCAAACCCCCCCCCCCCCCAAACCCCCCCCCCCCCCCCAACCCAAACCCCCCCCCCCCCCCCCCCCCCCCAAACCCCCCCCCCCCCCCCACCCCCCCCCCCCCCCCAACCCCCCCCCCCCACCCCAACCCCACCGCCCCCCCCCCCAACCCCCCCCCCTCAACCCCCACCCCCCCCCCCCCTAATTCCGCACCCGTAACAGGAAAAACGGAACCCCAAACTAATTTTCGGCCCCGTCCCCCCCCCCCCCCCGGCTCCTCTTCATTTCCTCTTGGCTCATCTTCCCTCTCCTCTTCCTCTCCTCTTCCTCTCCTCTTCCTCTCCTCTTCCTCTCCTCTTCCTCTCTTCTTCCTCTCCTCTTCCTCTTAGGTAATGTTGTCTGCATATGAATTTAAAGGGGATCCATCTATCCCAACCAAGCCAGCCCGCAAAAAAAATAAATAATTCCGGTGGAGCAAAGGTTTTATATTATACGGCATTCGGGCAGCTGCTGGACTACCCCCTTGGAAATTTGATTGTCCGGCCTCGGTACAAAAGCATTTTATAAGGAAATCTTAGTTTTGGGGCTGGCCTGGAGACTGAAGATTTCAGGGCCCGACAACCTCAGGCCTCAAGGTTTAGCTCAGGTAAGCTCTTCCGAAACCCATGCCCGAAAAACTTTTCATTATAGTGGGGGGGGGCAGCCGAATCTTTGTCCCCTGAATTAGTTTTTGGAAACTTTTCATTATTGACGGGGTCCAGACTAATCAGGATACAACATTAGCGTTTAGGGTTGGAAGGTTCCTTAGGTACTGTGCCCTCAAACCCTAAGCCCTAAACCCTAAACGCTCAACTCTAAACCCGAAGCCCTGAGCCCTGAGCCCCAGGCCCTAAACCCTAAACCCTAAACCCTAAACCCTAAACGCTAAACGCTAAACCCTAAACCCTAAACCCTAAACCCTAAACCCTAAACCCTAAACCCTAAACCCTAAACCCTAGACCCTAGACCCTAAGCCCTAAACCCTAAACCCTAAACCCTAAACCCTAAACCCTAAACCCTCAACCCTAAACCCTAAACCCTAAACCCTAAATGCTTACTATCCAGGCTTCTCTGCTGGGCAGAAGTCGAAGCTGACTTTGGGCGCAGCCTTTTGGACGTGACGCGGCAGCCATGCTGGAGGGCAGTTAAGCATGGGTTTAGGGTTTAGGGTTTAGGGTTTAGGGTTTAGGGTTTAGGGTTTAGGGTTTAGGGGCTTAGGGCTTAGGGTTTGGGGTTTGGGGTTTAGGGTTTAAGGTTTCGGGTTTGGGGTTTAAGGCTCAGAGTTTAGGGTGGTAGCTCCCTAAACCCTAAGCCCTAAGCCCTAAGCCCTAAGCCCTAAACCCCTAAACCCTAAACCCTAAACCCTCATTCTAAGACTTTTGAGACAGGTCAAGGCATCTTGTAAGTTGATGGGCATCTCTGGTGTTGGAGTGTGAAAGGAATCTTTGGGGACGGCCTGACGTTGTGTCCATCCCCTGCGGCTTAAATACCCTATACCCTTAACCCTAAACCCGAAACCCTAAGCCTAAAGCCTTTACGGTAAAACTTTCAACCTAAACCTTAAACCCCATACCGCAAACTCTGAGGCGGTTTAGGGTTCAGGGTTAGGGCTTTCGAGCTGCCAAAATCCCTAGACCTCTTGGACGTGAGTCGAGGGTGTTTGAGGGCGTTGGGGTTTCATTTGGGGGTTTTGCTAGGGTTTCCGGTTTGGGGTTGGGGTTTTTGGGCCAGTTAAAGAATCCCAAAGACAGGCTGGTTCTTAGTAGGGAATGAGGGAATGAGGTACCCTATATAATCCCTTAAAGGATAATATAGGGGCCCGAATTCCCTCGTTCCCTAGTAAGAGCCAGGGGGAAAAGAATCCCAAAGCGACTGCTTTCAAGTATGTTCCTATTCCAAAGCATGACAGTGTGCTTTATTGAGCACTTCACAAAGGTATGGCCACTGGCAGGGTGTAGGAACCCTAAACCCTACACCCTAAACCCTAAACCCTACACCCTAACCCTCAACCCTAAACCCTAAACCTTAAACCCTAAACCCTAAACTCTAAACCCTAAACCCTAAACCCTAAACCCTAAACCCTAAACCCTAAACCCTAAACCCTATGCCCTAAGCCCTAAACCCTAAACCCTCAATTGACCCTAGGTTTATTGGGATAAACGCTAAGGCTGTGGACCTTGGCTTGTTGTAGAATTATGGTATAGGGTACCTCCGAAAGGCCTCGAAAGGATATGGGTAAAGCAGTTAGTCTCCTAAAATGTGATGTTGTATTGCTCGTCTTGCGTGACCTCCCCAGGACAGGCATGAGGCTCAAATTCTGTGATACTTAAGCAGTCTATTGCCTCGTTGAACACGGATATCGTGGCTTGTTTGTTGACGCAGCAGAACAAGTGGTTTTGCAGGAGTCCGCGATTTCAATCTGACTGCGCGTGATAGGTAAGGAAGATTGCGTGGTTGTGCTTCCCGAGTCCGCTGGGATAGAATGTCCATCACTGTAGATGTGAGCCTTATGAGTGGCAGGAAGCTTGGTCATAGTTGGGTAACATTTTACATGTTTAAGGGTACTTAAACCCAATAAGGAATACATTTTTAAACTTTTAATACGATCCCAACCATGAACTAGGAAGGTTTCTGTGGAAGCCAGCCTGGATTCTTCTGTGCAAGCGTTGAAGCGGTCTGCGGAAGCTGCCTTGGGCGTGGGCAAGGGGCAGCTCCTGGACGCCTCGGGTTGTGTTCTGCATGAGCAGGCCACACTCGAGAAGCTCGACCTGCGTAGCGGCGCTTCATTGACGCTGCAGATACGCAAGGTTCAAATTTGCTGCACTAAAGCCATGGGCTTCCTGGACGTCCACGATGGAGCAGCCTTTGCAGCTGTCCTGGGCGATGGATCCGCCGTGTCCTGGGGCCATGCTTATTCTGGTGGCGACAGCAGTGCTATACAAGATCAGTTGACGAATGTGCAACAGATTCAAGCCACTGGTTACGCCTTTGCTGCGATACTGGGTGATGGATCTGTCGTGACTTGGGGCAGTGCTGCCTTTGGTGGGAACAGCCGTGATGTACAACATCAGCTGAAGAACGTACAGCACATCCAAGCTACGCAACATGCCTTTGCTGCGATACTGTGTGGTGGGTCTGTCGTGACCTGGGGCAATACCTCCTATGGCGGGGACAGCATGCTGACGCACGTGCAACACATCCAAACCACCTGTCTCGCCTTTGCTGCGTTGCTGCGTGATGGATCTGTCGTTACCTGGGGCAATGCTGACTCTGGTGGCGACAGCAGTTCTGCGCAAGATCAGCTCAAGCACGTGCAATACATCCAGGCTACTCGACGTGCATTTTCCGCAATACTGGGTGATGGGTCCGTCGTGAGCTGGGGCGATGCTCAATATGGTGGGGACAGCAGTCCTGTACAAGATCAGCTGAAGAACGTGCAACACATCCAAGCCACTGGTTACGCCTTTGCTGCGATACTGGGTGATCGGTCTCTCGTGACCTGGGGCACTCCTGACTATGGTGGGGACAGCCGTGCTGTACAAGAAGAACTGAAGAACGTGCAGCAAATCCAAGCCACCAGTTACGCGTTTGCTGCGCAACTGTGTGATGGATCCGTCGTTACTTGGGGCAATGCGGACTTTGGTGGCGACAGCAGTGCTGTGCAAGATCAGCTGAAAAACGTGCAGCAGATCCAAGCCACCCCTTGCGCCTTTGCTGCAATACTGGCTGATGGATCCGTCGTGACCTGGGGTGATGCTGACTGTGGAGGCGACAGCAGCGCTGTGCAAGATCAGCTGAAGAACGTGCAACACATCCAAGCTACTCTGCGTGCCTTTGCTGCAATACTATGTGATGGATCCGTCGTGAGCTGGGGCAGTGCTGACCATGGAGGGGACAGCAGTGCTGTGCAAGATCAGCTCAAGCACGTGCAATACATCCAGGCTACTCGACGTGCCTTTGCTGCAATACTATGTGATGGATCCGTCGTGACCTGGGGCGGCAGTGCTGACCATGGAGGGGACAGCAGTGCTGTGCATGATCAGCTGAAGAACGTGCAACAGATCTAAGCCGCTTTCGCGCCCTTGCTGCAGTCGTGGGCGTCGCATCTGTCGTTGCGTTTAATTAGGGTTTAGGGTTTAGGGTTTAGGGTTTAGGGTTTAGGGTTTAGGGTTTTAGGGTTTAGGGTTTAGGGTTTAGGGTTTAGGCTTTGTGCGACCTTGGGTGCCTGCTGACCGCTCTGGCGACAGCGGTGCTGTAGAAAATTGCAACACATCAGCATGCGTTTGCAGACTGGAGGATGGACCTGGCGGTTTCCGAGAAGAGGGGGTACCCTTTTTGGGGGGTTCCTAAAATAAGGATTGTAGTACGTTAGGGGGTACATGAGGGGTACCCCTATGTTTGGGAAATGGCCATCTATTTTTGACTTTAGGGTTTAGGGTTGAGGGGTTTGGGGTTTAGGGTTTAGGGCCAGGCTTAGTGCTGCAATGGCAACAGTGCTGTACGAGTCCATACTCGGGATCGATCTTGTTGATGTGGGCGACGGAGGGGCTGAGCACTGTGTAGGGTTTAGGGTTTAGGGTTTAGGGTTTAGGGTTTAGGGTAAAGGGTTCAGGGTTCATTTACGGGTAGTATGGGCCCTAAAAAGGGTACCTAATGTACCCCTTATATACCCCTTGTATGCCCTGTACAAATCAAGGGCCCACACATCAGAACCCTTCAAAGGAGGTTAGGGACAATACCCCTAAACCCTAAACCCTAAACCCTAAACCCTAAACCCTAAACCCTATACCCTCAGAGTTCAGAGTTCAGGGTTCAGGGGGCTTGCGGGCTGCCCAAATCCCTAGACCTCTTGGACGCGAGTGGAGGGTGTTTGAGGGTGTTTGAGGGTGTTTGAGGGTGTTTGAGGGTGTTTGAGGGTGTTCGAGGGTGTTTGAGGGTGTTTGAGGGTGTTTGAGGGTGTTCGAGGGTGTTTGAGGGTGTTCGAGGGTGTTTGAGGGTGTTTGAGGGTGTTTGAGGGTGTTTGAGGGTGTTTGCGGGTGTTGGGTTTAAATTTGGGATTTGCTAGGGTTTCGGGGTTTAGGTGTTTAGGTGTTTAGGTCCGGATTCCGACATGGGTTTTAAGGGGGTGACGTGTGTTTTAAGGTGTGGGGTCCTCCCATCGAAAGCTGAATCAGGTACTCCAAGCCCAACCGAAGTCCCTACCTTAAGAACCCAAAACCTACTAACCCTAAACCCTAGACCCTAGACCCTAGACCCTAGACCCTAGACCCTAGACCCTAGACCCTAGACCCTAGACCCTAGACCCTAGACCCTAGACCCTAGACCCTAAACCCTAAACCCTAAACCCTAAACCCTAAACCCTAAACCCTAAACCCTAAACCCTAAACCCTAACCCCAGTCAGGAAGCCGCACCTGATTGCCTTGGATGAGCCCACGCAGCTGGGACCACGAGGGCTATGTTTAGGGTTTAGGGTGTCGGGTTTAGGGTTTAGGGGGGGGACATCTGGGTGCCATTTTTGCAACATCCTAGCTAGAACCCTGGTTGTGGATAATTGTCGGGGAGGGTCGAAAGGTGCACCCCTTAACCGCAAAATGGGCTTCGGGTGTAGTACATCTCAAGCCCGAAGCCAGCCCCTCATGCCAGCCCTAAGCCCTAAACTCCTAGTTTAGGATTTAGGGTTTAGGGATCGTCGGGTTTGCCGTTTCAAAGGCTCTCGGTTAGTTCCCCTCCCTCTCTGCGTGGGGTTGTTAGGTTTCAAATGAACCTCTTCTCCTTACCCGGCCTGCACCCGTCTCCCGCCCCCCAGACGATGCCCAGAGTGTCCCTCTCGAGTGCCAAGCACCAGAGTCGGCTCGCAAATTCCTTGCCCGCAGGGTTTAGGGTTTAGGGTTTAGGGTTTAGGGTTTAGGGTTTAGGGTTTAGGGTTTAGGGTTCAGGGATGCTCCAGGTAAACTGATGTGTTTTTTTTTCTTTGGGGCTGTCCATGGTATGATCTGGGAATGAGGGGGGGTCAGCGCTTGGGGCAGTTGCATGCTGCCGCTGTTGCTGGGCATACTCTCAAGAGCCTGTAAGACTCCAATGCCTACCATCCTGGGAACCTTGCTTTCCAGACCCTGGCCCAAAATCCCTAAACCCTAAACCCTGAACCCTAAACCCTAAGCCCTAAACCTGAACCCTAACCAAGGAACTACATCGACATGGAGACGCTCGATGCATTGGTGCAAGGGCTGGCGAGATACAAGGGTGGCATCATCGCGCCTCGTCTCAGAGAGGTTGCTGGCATTCGTTTTACAGGGTAGGCTTGAACATTTTTATGACGCCCTTAAGGCCCCATATAAATCCTTACAAAGCCATAAACGTTCATTGTTTTATACAAACCTTCTGTCCCCAGTTTAGGCGTTTAGAAGTCCTACTTCCCCTACACCCAAGCCCATCTAAACTCTAAACCCTAAGCCCCCTAAACCCTTAAGCTCTTTGAACACCCTAAGCCCTCTAAACGCCCTAAAGCTCCTAGACCCTCTACACTCCGTGAACCCTTGAACCCCGTAATTTGGGATGTTACCTTTATCAGGCCTTAGTGGCGATTATAGTTCCCCCTAGTATACTCCCTATTAGGGACTGCTAGTGTAAGGGCGAGTATCCCAACCCGAAACCCTAAACCATGAACCCTAAAGCCTAAATCCTCCGAGGTCATCTCCCACGCCAGCGAGTTTGTCAACCAAGTGTGCAACGAGATCTGGAAGGCGGGTTTAGGGTTCATTTAGGCTTCAGGGTTTATGGTTGGCCTCATTGTGGGGGGGGGGGGGGGGGGGCGGGTGAGGGGTGTTAAGGGGTTTCTGGGTTTTAGGGGTTTATCCCCCAATTGCCTAAGCCTGAACCCCTAAACCCTAAATATCTAACATTGGAACCATGCCCTTAGTATGGTCCCTTACCCTTGTTTAAAGGGATTTAAAGGGATGCGGAGTATGGGCCCTTATTATGTACATTGTACGTAAGGGTTACATAACAGGGGACCCAAATTAAGGGCCCATACTTCGGACCTAAACCCTAAACCCTAAACCCTAAATCTTAAACCCCAAACCCTAAACCCTAAACCCTAAGCCCTAAACCCTAAACCCGAAACCCTAAATGAAGCCAACAAGCCACGGACGCCCTGGGAGGTCGAAGGTGGCGGAATTGCCGAGCGAACCAAGCAGGAGCTGAAGAAGTGAGCGGGAGGCTACTGCGCCTTAAGGCCTACCCGAAGCCAGAAGCCCAAGCCAGGGCAGAAGACCCTATGGGGTTTAGGGTTTAGGGTTTATGGTTTAGGGTTTATGGTTTAGGGTTTAGGGTTTAGGGACCCTAAACCCAAAACCCCCCCTAACGCCTAAACCACTACTAGGCTCCAGCGTTAGCAGCTTATTTGGGGTGTGTGGCGGGGTCTACTAAAGGGTTCAGAGTAATCGCTGACAGTATTCCCTTATGGTCCCCACATATGTCTACTATAATCACCCCAAAACCCAAAACCATAAACCCTAGACGCTAAACCCTAAACCTAAACCCAAAACCCTACAGAAATTAAGCTCTGTACATTGCTGAGTTTAAGGTTCAGGGTTGAAGGGCTCAGGGTTCAGGGGGTTAGAGTTTTAGGTGCTCAGGGGCTTGGGGCTTAGGGGCTTAGGTTTTGGCGTTCATAGGCTTAGGGTGTAGGGTTTAGGGTTAGGTGGCTTGGAGTTTAGGGGTGTTTAGGGGCTTGCGGCCTAGGTTTTTCTCGAGGTCTCAAGGGGTTTAGGGGCTCAAGTCGTTATATCCATCCATCTATCTATCTATCTATCTATCTATCTATATATTATATAGACATAGACTCATTTTCTTGCATACTGGAGGCACCGCATCCCCAACATGCACCGTGTCATTTAAGCCCTAAACGTTAAACCCTAAAACCCTAAACCCAACACATAAGCTTTGACATCAACCCGACGTCAACCCTACACCCTAAACCCTCAACTCCGAGAGTAAGCCTCCCGCGCCTGCAAACACCAGTGCCGCGTCGGAGCAAGACGAGGAAGAGGAGGGGTCAGGTCACGGGGGGGCCGCTGATTGGGCTTTTTGTAGGTGCCTTGGGAGAACACCTTAAACCCTGAAAATCAGAATTCTTAAGCCCTAACAACGAAGCCTTACACCCTAAGCCCTCGACCCTACGCCCTGAATCCTGAGAACAACCTGTGGCTGCCCAGCGGAACGCCCGTGTCGTGCCTGCAGTAGACACACCCGGGCCAACACAGAAGTAGATGAGTAGGTGACCTTGAACCTTTTGGGGTATAGAAAATCCTACCAAGTTTAACCCTTGTTGCCCAAGGTACTCCGCAACTAGGTATTCCACTATCATGGTATAGTCTTTGTCTCGTATAGCAGTACAATAGCTAGTATTTAGTGTCATGGCAGGGAGTACCATAGTGTAATAGTATTTTCGAGACTCGTACCATCGTATGATAGTGGGTTTAGAGTTTAGGGTTCGGAGTTTGGGGCATGGGGCCTGGGGGTGCTGACCCTTGCGATGTTTTGTATTTTGCCTTACTGGGTTTTATGGGGATCATAGAATATTTTATGTCTTTGCGAATTTCGGCTTGGAGTTTTCGAGTGCTTGAGAGGGTGGGGAAGGATAGACGGGCCAAAGCCTAAGCCTAAGGCCCTAAAGCTTAACCTTCGCTAAACCCCAGCCCCAAACCCCATACCCCATACCCCATACCCCAAACCCCAAACCCCAAACCCGAAACCCTAAACCCTAAACCCTAAACCCTAAACCCCAGATTCCCGGTTGGCTCGGGTGGGTTGTAGAACCGCAGGTGCCAAACCTACCCAGCGGTGCCAATTTTCCCTGAAGCCCAGGCCCTTAAGCAAGTTTAGGGTTAGGGGTTTAGGGTTAGGGTTTAGGGTTTAGGGTTTAGGGTTTAGGGTTTAGGGTTTAGGGTTTAGGGTTTAGGGTTTAGGGTTTAGGGTTTAGGGTTTAGGGTTACCTGAACCCCAAATCTTGAAACCCTTGAACCCTAAACCCTAAACCCTAAACCCTGAACCCTTAAACCCTAAACCCCAAACCCTGGACCCCAGGCCCTGAAAATGATCAAGGCCATAAGCCTTGCACTCTCGTAGAAGCTTATGCCTGTTCTGCAACTCCAAACCCTAGACCCTGAACTCTAAACTCTAAACCCCAAACCCCAAACCCTAAACCCTAACCCCCAAACCCTAAACCCTAAACCCCAAACCCTAAACCCCAAACCCCAAACCCTAACCCCCAAACCCCAAACCCCAAACCCTAAACCCCAAACCCTTGGGAACCTGGGACTGTTCTGCCAGGTTTTCATGTGCAGACATGAGGGGCTCCGAACTTCTCAGCGGTATCGGGTTCAGGGTTCAGGGTTTAGGGTTTCAGGGTTTTAGGGTTTTAGGGTTTTTAGGGTTTTTAGGGTTTTAGGGTTTTAGGGTTTTAGGGTTTTAAGGGTTTTAGGGTTTTAGGGTTTTAGGGCTTTAAGGGTTTTAGGGCTTTAGGGCTTTAGGGTTTTAGGGTTTTAAGGTTTTAGGGCCAAACCTTGAACCCCGCACGGAACCTAGGCCCTAAACAGAGGTTAAGGGTTTAGGGTTTAGGGTTTAGGGTTTAGGGTTTAGGGTTTAGGGTTTCGGGACGCAGAAGAAGGCTGGTAAGCTTACTGGTCCGTTCCAGCTGGAGCGTCCCGGTCTTACTCATCAGGCTCGTGTGTTAGCAAACCTTTTGGGCTCCCCAAAGCCCTAAACCCCTAAACCCCCCAAACCCCTAAACCCCCCAGCCCCCTTAACCCCCCACACCCCTTAAACCCCTAAACCCTCAAGCCCCCTGCCGCCTCAGCCTTTCCCTCCTCCAGTTGGGGACAGCATCCGGAGCCGCGAGGGCGCCAAAGAAGTGGCAGTGTTTCGGTTCGCGATCGTCGGGGAGGAAGTTGAACCATGCAATCCCCAAGAGTTGAAAGAAGCCCTAAAGTAGTTTGGGGTTTAGAAAGGTTTAGGGTTTAGGGGTACGGGTTATAATAGGGCTTCGGGTTAATCAGCGACCCCAAACAGCCTTCAGCCCTAAGCGCTCATGCGATCAAAAGCAATTAGCCTCGCTACCGGAGCACCAGATCTCCGACCCGAACCGCTGAAAGTAGAGAGCCGCCTTCATTCCTAAACCCTAAACCCTAAGCCCTAAACCCTAAACCCGGGTAATCGGCAACAAAAGCTGCGCTTCTGGGGGGATGTAGGTAACTTGAGAAGCCTTTGATCCCCGCGTCTTTAAGGGTTTAGGGTTGAGGGTCCAGGGTTATATGGGCCCGTAGTATGGTCCCTTACCCTCCTTTACAGGGTTCCGATGTATGGGCTCAATAGTTTTTTGTAGGGTTTGTGAGGGCGAAATCAGGGGTACCCTTTTAGGGGCCCATACGAAGGCACCATGTAATTAGCCTTAGACAGCCCTGCATCTCAACCCCCGCAGAGCAGACACCACAAAAGCTCCAAAGTTCCTTCAAACCCCCTGAACTGGGTTTCGGGTTTAGGTGGGGGTTTAAAAGGGTTGGGGGTTAAAATTCCTCAAGCCCTGTAGCCCTACACCCTCAACCGCCCCTCCCCCCCCCCAACCCCACCCCCCCACGGCAGGACTTCAACTCTGGCAAAGCCCAGGAGAGGTACAACGACGTCTGCAAGCAGGAGGAGATTCTGCAGGCCGGTGTCTGGCAAACCCTGCAAACCCTCTAAGCTCCGTAAGCCTAGTCGCCCTGAAGCCCTTACAGTGAAGGTTGGGTCACCAAAAACCGAGGCACCAGGTTCATGCCTTGGGGTTTAGGGTGTAGGATTTAGAATTTAGGGCTTAGGGTTTGGGATTTGATTTTTGATGACTCTTTTTTTTTGTGAGTTTTTTGTTGGCGGTGGAGCTGCACATCGCCAGGCGATTTCAAACTGGGAAGCTGGGTTTTGGGGTAGCCCTAAACCCCTAAACCCTATGCCCTAAGCCCTGAACCCTTAGCCTAAGCCCTAAG
Source organism: Symbiodinium natans (assembly GCA_905221605.1). Classification (NCBI taxonomy): domain Eukaryota; class Dinophyceae; order Suessiales; family Symbiodiniaceae; genus Symbiodinium; species Symbiodinium natans. The sequence continues at coordinate 638,827 of CAJNDS010000225.1, read as the reverse complement.
CCCTATACCCTCCTTCAAGCCCCCCAAAGCTCCTTCGCTCTACCACCCCTCAACCTCGGAAGCCCTAGTATACGGGCATACGGGTATGCGGTCTATTCGGGTATTTTATGACTCCTTCTGGGTCAAGGAGTGACTTTAAATCCTAAACCCGAAACCTTCACATGCGAATTGCAAGCGGATAGTGCAAGCATGTAGGCTGCTGTTGTCGGTTCTAGGGAAGACCTTAAACCCTAGACTCCTAAGCTCCAAACCCTACACGCCCTAGACCCCCTAAACCCATAAACCCCAAACCCCTAAACCCTGAACCCCAAAACCCCAAAACCCTAAACCCCTAAACCCTAAACCGCTAAACCCCCTGAACCCCTAAAGCCCTAAACCCTAAATCCTAAACCCCTAAACCCTAAATCCTAAAACCCCTAAACCCCCTAAACCCCCTAAACCCCCTAAACCCCCTAAACCCCCTAAACCCCTAAACCCCTAAACCCCTAAACCCCTAAACCCCTAAACCCCTAAACCCCTAAACCCCTAAACCCCTAAACCCCTAAACCCCTAAACCCCTAAACCCCTAAACCCCTAAACCCTAAACCCCAAACCCCAGGTCGTCGACCACGAGATGCCACTGGGGCAGGAGAGATATGTGGTGGGCATCTATGAGATGCCAAAGCCCATGAAGGCGCGTTGAGGGGTCTAGGGGTTAGGGGTTTAGGGGTTTAGGGGTCTAGGGGTTAGGGGGTTTAGGGGTCTAGGGGTCTAGGAGTTTAGGGGTTTAGGGGTCTAGGGGTTTGGGGGTTTAGGGGTTTGGGGTGGGGTTTACGGGTTTAGGGGTCTAGGGGTTAGGGGGTTTAGGGGTCTAGGGGTTTAGGAGTTTAGGGGTTTAGGGGTCTAGGGGTTTGGGGGTTTAGGGGTTTAGGGGTTTAGGGGTTTCGGGGTTTAGGGGTTAAGGGGTTTAGGGGTCTAGGGGTTTAGGGGTTTAGGGGTTTAGGGGTTTAGGGGTTTAGGCGTTTAGGCGGTTGAGGGGTTAGGGTTTAGGGTTTAGGATTTAGGGTTTAGGGTTTAGGGTTTAGGCTTTAGGCTCTAGTTTTTGAGATGCCAAAGCCCATGAAGGCGCCAAAATCAGAGACTTTCCCCCTCTTTTCAGGGTTTAGGGTTTGGGGTTTGGGGTTTAGGGTGTGGGGTTTAGGGTTTGAGGGGTTTAGGGGTTGAGGGGTTTAAGGGGTTTAGGGGGTGTACGCTGTGGACTTTGAGGGGTTTAAGGGGTCTAGGGTTCAGGGGGGTCGGAATCATTACTAATAGCATTCCCTTATGGTCCCTTTATAGACATACTAGAATAACCCCAAAACTCTATTCTAATTATTAATTATCCTTAAACCCTAAGCCCTAAGCCCAAAACCCAAAACCCTAGACCTCCTAAACCCTCATGGGGTTTGAGGGCTTCGGGTTCAAGTTTAGACCCAACCAGGGAGTCCGGCCCTCTTTGCCGGCTCAGGGGTTCGGGAGTTTAGGGTTTAGGGTTTGGGGGTTAGGGTGTAGGGTTTCGGGTTGAGGGTATCTAAACCCCAAACCCTAAGCCCCAAACGCCCCAACCCCGAACCCCCAACCCTCAACTCTAAACCCGAAGCCCTGAACGCTCAACCCAAAACCCTGAGCCCTAACCCTCAACCCAAAGCCTTCAGCCTGTACCCTAAACCTCAACCCTCATCCCGGCACCCTTAACTCCCGGGGCTTAGGGTTCAGGGGTTCGGGGGTTCAGGGGTTCAGGGTTTAGGGGTTCAGGGTTTAGGGTTTAGGGTTTAGGTTTAGGGTTTGTGGGTCTAGGGTTTAAACCCGGGTTTAAACCCTGAACCCTAAACCCCTGAACCTACATCTTCGGCCAGGATCGCGAGTTCTTCTGGCGGGAGTGGGCTGCCTTGGTCCCTTGTGAGGCGAGGGTTTGGGGTTTAGGGTTTAGGTTTAGGGTTTCGGGTTTACAGTAGGGTTTAGGGTTAGTAGGGTTTAGGGTTTAGGGTTTAGGGTTTAGGGTTTAGGGTTTACTGTAGGGTTGAGGGGGGGTGAGGGTTGAGGGTTTAGGGTTTAGGGTTTAGGAGGTCGACGGTTTAGGAGGTTTCGGCAGTGCTCGGTTTCGGAACAAACCCTAAACCCGCCTCTACCTGGATCGCTTCGGTTTCCCTAAGCCCTAAGCCCTAAGCCCTAAGCCCGAAGCCCTAAGCCCTAAGCCCTGAACCCTACACCCTAAACCCTAAACCCTAAACCCTAAACCCTAAACCCTAAACCCTAAACCCCTAAACCCCTAAACCCCAAAACCCCAAAAACCCAAAACCCTAAACTCCTGAAACCCTAAACCCTGAGTCCCTTTTCCAGGACGGCTCGGAGCTCTATATCTCCATCGCCATGTCGCCGAGTGCCGAGGAAAGTGGTTTGGGGTTTAGGGTTTAGGTTTGGGGATTGAGCTGTAAATCCTAAACCCTACGCCTTTAAGCCCGAAACCCGAAACCCTAATCCCTAAACCCCTAAACCCCTAAACCCCTAAACCCCTAAACCCCTAAACCCCTAAACCCCTACCCCCCTAAACCCCTAACCCCTAAACCCTAAACCCTAAAACCCTAAGCTCTAAACCTTCAGGGTTGACAGGAGGCCTTACAGGGTTTTATGGGTTCGAGGGTTTGGGGGCTTCGAGGCTTGGGGTTTAGGTTGCGGGTGTTTTAGGGCAGTCTGGGGCTTACAAGGTTTACAGGGTTTAAAGGGCTTATGGGGTTTTATAGGGTTTTATAGGGTTTTATAGGGTTTATAGGGTTTTATAGGGTTTACAGGGTTTACAGGGTTTATAGGGTTTACAGGGTTTATAGGGTTTGCAGGGTTTATTGCAGGGTTTATAGGGTTTCTCGGTGTTCTAGGTTGTTGTTTTGGGGGTTGAGGGGTAGAAAGGAGTGAATCTTATTCCCCTATATAACCCTTATATATACACTTGATTTAGATGCGGTTACCTAAGCAGTCTCTATAAAACACGCAAAGAACTGCTAGGGTCCATTACCCTTAAGGGGGGGTTTGTGGGGTTCATCGGGTTCAGGGCCCAGAGCTGGTCTAGGCCTTAGTGTCCTTTAGGGTTTAGGGTTTAGGGTTTAGGGTTTAGGGTTTAGGGTTTAGGGTTTAGGGTTTAGGGTTTAGGGATGCGCCAGGAGACAGCAAGCATGCTGCCTCCCAACGACAAGCTTGCCGGAGACTCGTTCAGGGTTTAGGGTTTAGGAGGTAGAGTTTAGGAGGTAGGGTTTGGGGGAAAAACCCTAACCCCCTAACCGCGCAGAACCCGCTAAACCTTAAACTCCTACACCCCTGAACCCCTTAACCCCAAAACTCGAAACCCCTAAATCTCTGAACCCACTAAACCCTAAATTCCAAACCCCAAACCCTCCACCCCCCAATCCCAAGCCCCTAAACCCTAAACCCCCTAAACCCTTGAACCCCTAGACCCTTAACCCTAAACCTCTCAACCCTAAAACCCACAGCCGCTAAACCCCTGAGCCCCTAAACCCGAAGCCTTATAAACCCTAAACCCCCAAAAGCCCTAAACCCTAAACCCTAAACCCTAAACCCTCAGCCCTAAACCCTAAACCCTAAACCCTAAACCCTAAACCCTAAACCCTAAACCCTAAACCCTAAGCCCGAAACCCTAAACCCTAAACCCCTAACCCTAAACCTCTCAAAGTGGCTGCCGAGGTCCGTGGACACCTCCACATCGCCGCGACCCTGGCGCGGCAGGCACCCGGCATGGCAGAGGCGGCTCGGGCTCAAGGGGTTTAGGGTTTAGGGTTTGGGGTTTAGGGTTTAGGGTTTAAATTTTAGGGATTAGGGTCTAGGGTCTAGAGTTTAGGGTTTAGGGTGTAGAGATTTGGAGTCCAGGGATTGGGGTTTCTGGTTCGGGGGTTAAGACTTTGGGTTTGCAACTCAAACCTTTCGCTGTAGGGCTTAGGGTATACGGTTTGAGGTTGAGGGCTTAAGGGTTGAAAAAGGTTTGGGGTTTCGAGGGCATAGTAGGCGCTGGTTTCTGACGGTCCCCCCCCCAAAACCCAAAACCCTAAACCCGAAATCCCAAACCCCAAACCCTAAACAACCCTAAACAACCCTAAACAACCCTAAACAACCCTAAACCCCAAACCCTAAACCCTGAACCCTAAACCCTAAACCCTAGACCCTAGACCCTAAACCCTAAACCCTAAACCCTAAACCCTAAACCCTAAACCCTGGCCCTAAACCCTAAACCCTCAACCCCTGACCCTCCAAGCCGGTTCTACCTGAATATACATAAATCCCCAAGTGGCGGTTATGGAGGGTTGGGTCTCAGTGGAAAGTCCAGCAATTGGGTTTAGGGTTTAGGGTTTGGGGTTTTTAGGGTTTAGGGTTTAGGGGAACTGCCAACTTTGAGGTGTTTCAATCCCAGCGCCCCAGCCTACGCAACATTGTCGGGTTTAGGGTTTAGGGTTCAGGGTTCCTCTGTCAGGTCAGTGCGGCCAGTGTAATCATGGGCGACGTGAAAGGCCTCCCAGCAGGTTTTCGTTTCGGGGTTTGATGTTTCAAGCCCCGACCTGATCCCTTAGACCCTAGACCCTAGACCCTAGACCCTAGACCCTAGACCCTAGACCCTAGACCCTAGACCCTAGACCCTAGACCCTAGCCTAAACCCTAAACCCTAAACCCTAAACCCTAAACCCTGAACCCTGAACCCTGAACCCTGAACCCTGAACCCTAAGCCCTTTGGGTTTAGGGCTTACGGGGCGAGGGTTGGCGGGCCTGGAGGTGCTAAGGGCTTGGAGGTGCTTCGCATGTCCAGGGTTCACGTGCGTCTGGGTTTGGGGTTTAGGGTTTATCTTCGATCCGTGGGGTACAGGGTCTAGAATTTAGGGTTTAAGGTTTAGGGTTTTTAGGGTTTAGGTTTTAGGGTTGAAGGTGTAGGGTTTTAGGGTTGTAGGATTTAGCACCCTTTGAAAGGTGAGCCCAGAGCCTCCTAGACTCTGAGCCTTACAAGACCCCCCTGAACCCTAAACCCTAAACCCTAAACCCCAAACCCTAAACCCTAAACCCTAAACCCTAAACCCTCAACCCTAAACCCTAAACCCTAAACCCTAAACCCAAGGGCGAGCCAGGGTTGGTCGAATGCGGGTGAGGTCTCAGGCGGCCATGCCACCGGCTGTTGAGGGCTGAGGGGTTCAAGTTTTGTGTGGTTCATTTGTACATCATATATGATGTTCACATAGTACGAATAGCAAAGTATAGACATAGCTATAGAACACATATCAACAAGTAAGAAAGGGTAACTCAATGTAAATAGATGTACGTAAATAATTACACAATTAAAAATAGATTTAAAAAATGACTAAATACATAAATAAATAAATATATAAGTAAATACATAGATAAATAGATAAATATAAATATAAATAAGTAAATATAAATATAAATATAAATATAAATATAAATATAAATATAAATATAAATATAAATATAAATATAAATATAGATAGATATATATATATATATATATATATACAGGCCTTGCGGCACGGGCCGGCCTGGCCGTCTGAAAGCTGAAACTCAGGTTTGGGTTTAGGGGTTTAGGGGGCGCAGGGAGTCGGGACGTAATCAGAAGAAAGGGAAAAAGAAAAAAAGAAGAAGAAGAGAAATAAAAAGAATAAAATACAAGTAAAAAGAAGAGAAGAAAAGAAAAAACAAGAAAATAAGAAGAAGAGAAAGAATAAGAAACAGAAGAAGAAGAAGAAAAGAAGGAAGAAGAAACATAAGAATAAGAAGACAAGAAAAGATAGAAGAAAAGAAAGAAGAAGAAACATAAGAAGAATACAAGAAAAGACAGAAGAAAAACAGAAGAAGAAAAAGAAGAAAAGAAAAGACAGAAGAATAACAAGAATAAAGGGTAAAGGAAGAAAAAGAAGAGAAATAAGAAGAATAAGAAAATAAGAAACAGAAGAATAAAATAAAGAAGAATGAAAGAAGAAGAAAAGAAAGAATAAATGGAAGAATAAGAAAAGGAAGAAGAAGAAGAAGAAGCAGAAGAAAAACAAAAGAAAGAAGAAGGAAAAGAATAATAATAACAAAAGAAAAGAAAGAATAATAACAAGAAGAAAGGGAAAAGGAAGAAAAACAATAATAAGAAGAAGGGAAAGAAGAAGAACAAAAAGAAGGAAAGAGGGGAGAAGACAAGGAATAAAAAGAAAAAGAATCAGAAAAAAAACAATGAACAGGAAGCAGAAGAGAAGAAAGAACAGGAAGCGACAGCCGAACCCTACATCTAATCCTCTGTGTGCGCGTGCGCGTGCACGTGCGCGTGCACGTGCGCGCGCGCGCACGCGCGCGCGCGCGCGCGCGCGGGCGCGCAACAGCATCATTGGCATCAGCGGCTTGGGGGTGGGGGCCGAAAGTCGCGAAACACGCCCAAAAACACGACGAAACCAAGGTTTTCTCGAGAAAAACACGCTTTCTCTGAGGTTTGCATACACGGCAGCCATAACGAGGAGTTTTTGAACAGTTTTTCGCGCAACACGCAAAAAACACGGTATTTACCGCGGACGGCCCCCCCCAAGCGAGCATCATGAGCATCAGCGAGGCCCTCATGAGCTCAGCCGAGGCTCTGGAGCTGGGACCCGAGGGCCCTGGAGATATGAAGGGCTCATGATGCTCGCCCGTGGGTGCGTCTCGCGGGCGTCGGCTGACGCCCTCGAGGCCTTGGGTGTCAATGATGCTCACCGTGGAGGCGCGGCAGTGCCCCGAAAGGAGGTGTGTGTCGAAACACACGAAAAGCACGGTATTTACGGTGTTTTCTGGCTTTATTGAGGTGCCCGGGCCCTCCTGTGGCCCCGGGGGCAGGTCGCTGATGCTCATGATGCTCGCGCCTGTTGGGGGGGGGGTACCCCCCCAAAACTTGAGGTATATAAGGTCTTTTTTCGCATGTTCGCCCAACGTTAAAAAGCAGGGTCGATGATGCGCGCCCGGTCATGCATCATGAGCCCTCCAGGGCGTTTGGCGGCCCTCCAAAAACGCAAAAACATTTCGGCACTTCCACGCATTCGCGTTTGGGACCCCGCTCGGAGCCCTCCCGGGGCTCCCCCCGGAGCCTCATGCAAGGAGACATGCCATTTTCAGGGCGGCTCGGCGGCACGCCGCGCCCGCATAAAGGCAAGCCTTTAGGCTAGCCGTGCTCCGCACTGGACCACGACGGCCAGGCCGGATATAATGGCTACCGCCAGTGCCGCCGACCCCCAGCAAGCAAGGATTGAGCCCTCGTTGCTGATGTCTTTTAGCGGCCGGGCGGAGAGCGGTGGGGGTGCGGGGGTTGGGCATGCACTGGAACGCTATGGATGGGCGGGGGGGGGGGGGGGGGGGGGGGTAGAGCAGGGGCAGGGAGGGGGGGTAGAGGGGGCGCGCGGAGAGCGCGGGGGTTGGGCGTGCACGGATGAACTAGGGAAGCCATATGGGTGGGGCAGGGGGTAGGGGGGTGTGCGCTGGAACGCTATAGATGAACTAGGTAGAGGCAGGGGGGGGGGGGGGGGGGGGGGGGGGGGGGCCTGAACGCTATGGGGACGCAAGCGGTGGGTCTTCACTGACGCCGCCCCGCCGTTGCTGGGGTCGGCGGATAATAAACGTAATAGTAATCATAGTAACAGTAATAGTAATAGAAATAGATATAGTAATCGTAATAGTACTAGTACTAGTAATAGTAATAGTAATAGTAATAGTAATAGTAATAGTAATAGTAATAGTAATAGTAATAGAAATAGTAATAATAATAGTAATAGTATGTGCACAAGTAATAGAAATAGTAATAGTAATAGTAATAGTAATAGTATTAGTAATAGTAATAGTAATAGTAATAGTAATAATAATAGTAATAGTAATAGTAATAGTAATAGTAATAGTAATAGTAATAGTAATAGTAATAGTAAGAGTAAGAGTAATAGTAATAGTAATAGTAATAGTAATAGTAATAGTAATAGCAATAGCAATAGTAATAGTAATAGTAATAGTAATATGAATAGTAATTGTTATTGTCATAGTTATAGTAATAGTAATAGTAATAGTAATAGTAATAGTAATAGTAATAGTAATAGTAATAGTAATAGTAATAGTAATACAGTCTGGAGACTGGCAAGCTTTCGGAAACTCTGGTCTCTAGTCACAGCTGACCAGAGTGAATTGAGGGCCGTATGTGAGGGGCCAGGATGGGGGCAGAAAGTCCGGAATATGGTGCTTTTCAAGTTTCAAATTGTTTTCACAGTTTCAAATTAGTTTCCAATCAATTTCAAATTAGTTTCAAAATCCAGTTGCAAAATTGCTGTTAAGGGGGAACTGCAATTTCTGTCCGCGCTTTCCGAAAACCAGGAACCTCTGAGATTCTTTCATTTTTTTTGAATTGCGCGTAGAAAAACACAGTTTCCCCTTAACAGCGATTTTGCAACTGGATTTTGAAACTATTTTGAAACTAATTTGAAACTGCGGAAACGAATTTGAAACTTGAAAAACGCGGCATTTCTGCTCTTTGGCACTTGGCCACACCCGAGCAAGAGGAGAGCTTAGTTAGGCTTGAAGCTGCCAAAAGTACATCTCCGACATTCTTCCCAAAAGCCATTCCAGCAACAACTCTCGCCAACAAGTCAGGAAAATATCTTGTCCGAGACTGTGGATGGACAAAATCTTGCATGACCCCCTATGTTACACGTGTGCGACGGTTGGTAGTCGAGCTCCCCGCGCCCCTCGAATTTCAATGTTGCGTGCGCGCGCGGGTGATGCAGGATTTCGGTCATTCACACACATGCACTTTCGAAGCATTGCAAGGACAGCAATGTTAAGATTCAGGGTTTGGAAGGGATGACTTGCATAATAAAAGTGATGCAGGATTTCGTCCATCAACAGTAGTAATAGTAATAGTACTAGTAATAGTAATAGTAGTAGTAGTAGTAGTAGTAGTAGTAGTAGTAGTAGTAGTAGTAGTAGTAGTAGTAGTAGTAGTAGTAGTAGTAGTTAGTAGTAGTTAGTAGTAGTACTAATAGTAGTAGTAGTAGTAGTAGTAGTAGTAGTAGTAGTAGTAGTAGTAGTAGTAGTAGTAGTAGTAGTAGTAGTAGTAGTAGTATAGGAGTAGGAGTAGGAGTAGGAGTAGGAGTAGGAGTAGGAGTAGTAGTAGTAGTAGTAGTAGTAGTAGTAGTAGTAGTAGTAGTAGTAGTAGTAGTAGTAGTAGTAGTAGTAGAAGTAGTAGTAGTTAGTAGTAGTAGTTAGTAGTAGTAGTTAGTAGTAGTAGTAGTAGTAGTAGTAGTAGTAGTAGTAGTAGTAGTAGTAGTAGTAATAGTAATAGTAATAGTAATAGTAAAAGTAATAGTAATAGTAATAGTAATAGTAATCGTAATAGTACTAGTAAGAGTAATAGTAAGAGTAATAGTAATAGTAATAGTAATAGTAATAGTAATAATAATGGTAATAGTAATAGTAATAGCACTAAATAGCAAGAGTAATCGTAAGAGTAATCGTAATAGTAATAGTAATAGTAATGGTAATAGAACATAATAGGAATAGAAACACAATTAAATCACGATTTAATTGTCTATCGGTCCCATGCCAAGAAGACAATTAAATCAAGAAGACAATTAGATCACGATTTAATTGTCTTTCGGTCCCATGCAAAGAAACACAATTAAATCACGATTTAATTCTGTCATTGGAGGGACCAAGGTAGGTCGAGGTAGGTCAAGACCCAACCCAAATGCAACCATTAAATCAGGTTTTTTTTAACGTCTGGATTCCTTGGTTTTCACACGCGCGCCCAGGCACACACGCACCCACGCGCGCACGAGCACGAGCGCGCGCGCACGCGCACGCGCGGACACAGACACAGACACAGACACAGACAGACACAGACACGGACACAGACTCAGACTCAGACACAGACACAGACACAGACAGAGACACAGACAGAGACACAGACAGAGACACAGACAGAGACACAGACAGAGACACACACACACACAAAAAACACACGCACACACACACATACAAACACCCGCACTCACACCCACACCCACACCCACAGCCACACCCACACCTACAGCTACAACTACACCTACGCCCGCCCGCCAAGTTACAGTTGTTCGGTTTGATGCCCTGAAACCTTACATATTCCCCCAAAGCTGCCGTCTTGTGTGTCGGCAGCAACTTGCGCCTTTGCCGTCTGGTTTGGTGGCCTTTATCGCCACGAATGATGAATTCTTCTTCTCCCATGATCTAGGGCGCTTTTCGCCGACTTGTGCCGGCCGACTCCTTGACCTGAAAGAGTCATCGAAAAGAGTGCCACACTCGACTTATGTCTGCAAGACCTTTGAAACGCCGTATCGCTAGGTCGCTAGGATTCGCTAGGCGACATCTTCATACCCTCGCAGCTGGCGTCATGCACCGATCCTGCGATCGTCCGTTCCGCACTTCTGCGCCGATTACATGTTGGCGCAAGGCATGGCGTGAAGAGGTCGTGTGTTCAAATCATTGATTCTCGGCTCAGCTCTTTGCTGATGTGAGGTGCGTCGACCGGCAAAGTGCACGCGTGCGCGCCACGCCCGGGCACGCCCACGCACGCCCGCGCACGCGCAAGCGTGTGCGCTCACATGAGCGCGTGCTCACACGCACCCGCCCGCGCACTTATACACGCATGCGCGCACACGCACGCACGCGCCGAGGTCTTCCCCTTCGGCGTCTGATAGCTCCCCATCGGCTTCGGGCTCGGAGGCGGGTTCAGCACATGTTTGGTTTGGCGTCACCAAAGTTGCAAGCCGACAGGGGCGCCTGCAAGCGCATTGGCGCGGTGTGCTCCAGGCGCGTGCCAGGGCTGGGACGTTCGTGGTGGAGGGCCTTGCACGTGACACACAGGCTTGGTAAATATCCCCGTTGTGGAACTTTACCTAAGGGCGGCCCCGAAGTCAAAGATTCCTTGTGAAACGAGAAGGTATTAAAAACGATGATGTTTACATGTTGGGCAGATGGAAGCTAAGCTTGTACTACAAAGCAATAAAAAACCGGCCGGCTCACTGAAACATCGACTCCAGTTCTACAAGCTTGTACACGAAGCAATGAACATCGACCCCAGTACTACAAGCTTGTGCTACAAAGCAATGACACACCAGCCGCCTCACGGAAGCTTGTACTAAAAAACCAACGCTCACAGAAGCATCGATTCCAGTACTATGCTTGTACTACAAAGCTGAAAAACCAGCGGCCGAGTCCAGTACTGCGGAAACATGGCCAGTACTAAAGATGTACTACTGTGTGGTATCATAGCTTTGCGTCCCTGGATGTGTCGTTTACTTTGTAAAACGATGAGGAATAAAAAACGATATGGTTTGCGCTCGGGTACTTGCGTTTATGACGGATTTGTGTTGCTAACCTGCATGTCCTCCTTTGCCGAGGCGCAGTCTCTCTCGCAAAGAGAGGAGCAGGCTGTTTCTTGGCTTTAGATTGAGGCGATGAGGGCTTGGGCCTTCGCGTTTCAGTGTTAGGGTTGAGACTTAGGGTTTGACAGGATCCACGCCTGCTCTGATCTGATAACGGAATTTCCTGGAGACTCCGGAGACAAACATTTTAGGTGGTAGGTGAAGCAACGAAAGTGTTAGTGGTTGATGCAAAAATTAGTTGATTGCAGGAACTTTCAGAGCACTTTTACATCTCCTTTAGAGGTTGGTCGTATGTCCTCTCCGTTTGTGCTAGGGTTTGGTGCGGGCCCTAGAAGTTTGTCGCAAGTCCCTTCGTGCTCGTAGGGTGAGGGCCCTAGAGGTTTATATAACCGTTGCGGGTCATGGGGCCACGATTACGTTGCCAGCACGGGTTTTTGGAACCGATTTAACATGCAGGCGGGCTATAGGGCCCACGATGACGCTACAAGCACAGGCTTTTGGGGGCAGAACATTACACTACAAGCACAGGCTTTTGGGGGCAGAACGCTGGCCCTGAAACTTTGTCCTTTATCGTGTTAAAACGCCTTAGATGTTTCCCCTGCGACCAAACAGCTCGCGCCGGGTGCTAGTTGCCTTCGATGTCACCCATCGAGCGCGAAGGGAGGGGACATACGACACACTTCGACCAAACCCTACCAGCACAAAGATTCTGACAGTGCGCTCCCCAAAACTCGGGTGCTATTTGAGCACGCTTAGTCCCCAAGAAGCAGGATGCTGCTTGAACACGCTCGGTTCTCAAAACTTGAGTGCCATTGGAATAAGCTCGGTCCCCCAACAGCAGGATGCTAGTTGAACACGCTCGGTCTGCAAAAATTGGGTGCTGTTTGAATACGTTCGGTCCCCAAAACTTGGGTGCTATTTGAGTACGCTTGGCCCCTACGAAGCGGGATGCTAGTTGCACACGCTCGGTCCCCAAGACTTGGGTGCTTTTTGAGTACACTCCAATAGATCGGGTCAGCGACCAAGTAAATAGCTCGCGCCTGGGGTGTCTTAACATGTTCCAGAACCTGACCCCGGTCTTTTTACTTTTGGCAATCAACGACCCATGCGCCGACCATGGAAAACGTCGAGAGAGCGTGCGCGGATTGGTTTCCGGGCATTTGGGAAGTGCAAAGGTTTACCAGGAAGCAAAAATCGTCATGCCTCGGAGCCTCGCGTGGCAATCTTCTCTTTGCAAGTTGGCCATTGTATGGGGGAGAGGGGGGAGCTCTGGCGCGAGCTATTTGGTCATCAGGGCGCAGATTGGAACAGGTGGTTTAATTCAGTGCATTGAGATGTTTATTTCTGTGCTGATAACATAATCGTGGCTCCATAAGAGTTGTAAATGTGCCCCTGCATGTTTCCCCTGCGGCCGAATAGCTTGCGCCATGGCACAAGCTATTTGGTCATCAGGGCGCAGATGGGGTGCTAGTTGCTTACGATGTCACCCTACGAGAGCAAAGAGACGGGGCATACGACAAAAAAAGGGCCCTCACCAAAACCTATGAGCACAAAGGGAGGGATATACGACAAACCTCGAAGGGATATGTTTTACTATGTTTTACTTTTACAGTGTTCTAAATCCCAAAGCCTTGGTGCTGTTTGAGTAGGCTCGGCCCCGAAAAAGCAGGATGCTAGTTGAATACGCTCGGTCCCCGAAACTTGGGTGCTATTTGAGTACGCGCAGTCCCGCAAAGTAGTGTTCTAGTTGAACAGGGCCAGGGCCAGGGCCAGGGCCAGGGCCAGGGCCAGGGCCAGGGCCAGGGCCAGGGCCAGGGCCAGGGCCAGGGCCAGGGCCAGGGCCAGGGCCAGGGCAGGGCCAGGGCCAGGGCCAGGGGAGTTTTTGGGCCAGAGCCCTGCCTGCCCCAACAAAACGGCCCCTGGTCCCCTCAGCCCAGCGGACGGGGGTTGGGGACCCAGGGGTCTCCAGGGGCCTTCCCAGGGGGCCTCCCAATGCAGGAGCCAAGAATGTGCGCGGACAGCTTGGGGTTTAGGGTAATATAATATAATGCAGTGACTGTTTTGGGAGGGGGGGGACTCCAGACTCCAGATTTCCAGAAAATATCTGGAGTACCGGAGCCCCGGACTCCAGACTCCAGATCTCCAGAAAAAATCTGGAGTACCTCCAGACTCCAGACTCCAGATTTCCAGAAAAAATCTGGAGTACCTCCAGACTCCAGACTCCAGATTTCCAGAAAAAATCTGGAGTACCAGGGCCCTGGACTCCAGATTCTGGAGTCTGTAATCTGGAGTCTGGGGCCCCGGGTACTCCAGATTTTTTCTGGAAATCTGGAGTCTGGAGTCCGCCGGGGCCCCCGTACTCTAGATTTTTCTGGAAATCTGGAGTCTGGAGTACTCCAGGTTTTTTCTGGAAATCTGGAGTCTGGAGTCCGGGGCCCCGGTACTCCAGTTTTTGTCTGGAAATCTGGAGTCTGGAGTCCGGGGCCCCGGGTACTCCAGATTTTTTCTGGAAATCTGGAGTCTGGAGTCCGCCGGGGCCCCCGTACTCCAGATTTTTCTGGAAATCTGGAGTCTGGTCCAGATTTTTTCTGGAAATCTGGAGTCTGGAGTCCGGGGCCCCGGTACTCCAGTTTTTGTCTGGAAATCTGGAGTCTGGAGTCAGGGACTCCAGAGATTTTCTGGAAATCTGGAGTCTGGCGTCCGGGGCCCGGGTGCATATGGAGTCCGGGCCCACGTTCTCCATATGCACGTTTAGGGATTACGGTTTAGTGTTTATTGTTTAGGGTTTAAGTTTAGGGTTTGTAGGGTTTAGTGTTTAGGGTTCAGCGATTAGTGTTTCGGGTCTAGTGTTTAGGTTTTGGTTTTAAAGGTTTAGGGTTTACTTTTTAGGGTTTAGGGTTAAGCGACTTGGATAATGTGTCTAAAACCCTAAACCTTATAATGATGAAGTTTTAAAACCCCGAAAAGACTGAAGCCCCATGTTTTTTGGTTGGGGCTGGTTTAGGGTTCAGGATTTGTTGTTTCGGGTTTAGGGTTTAGTGTTCAGTGTTGAGGGTATAGTGTCTAGATTTCAAGGTTTAGTGTTTTGTGTTTAGGGTTGAGTGTGAAGTTTAGGGTCTAGGGTTTAGGTTTAGGGTCAAGCGGCTTGGCTAAAACCCCAAACCAAATAAAACCCTAAACTCTAAAATCCAAACAGCAAGCATCTGAAACCCCGACGGGTTTTTGGTTTCAAGGTTTAGATTTAGTAGGGCTTGAGGTTCCGGCTTTGGGGTTTACTGTTTAGTGTTTAGGGTTTAGTGTGTAGGGTTGAGTGTGTAATGTTTAGGGTCTAGTTTTTAGGGTGCAGTGTTTAAGTGTTTAGGGTTTAGTGCTTAAGCGTTTAGGTTTTCGTGTCAAGTGTTTGGGGTTTGTGCTAAGGGCTTAGTGTTAAGTTTTTAGGGTTAGTGTTTAGGGTCTAGTGCTGAGTGTTTAGGGTTTAGTGCTAAGGGTTTCGGGTTTGGTGTTTAGGGTTAAGGGTTTTAAGGATTTTAAAGAATTTTACAAATTACATGATCTGGGGGAAGGCACCGGGGCTTCCCCAGACCATTGACAACTTTAAAAATCCTGCCGTTTAGGGTTTAGGGTTTAGGGTTTAGTGTTCAGGGTTTAGCGTGTCGGGTTTCGTGTGCAATGTTTCGGGCCCAGTTTTTAGGGTAGTCGAAGTTTTTAGGTTCTAGTGTTTAGGATTTAGTGCTAGTGCTTAAGCGTTCAGGGTTTCGTGTTAAGTGTTGGGGTTTGTGCTAAGGGCTCTTAGTGTTAAGGCTTTTAGGGTTAGTGTTTAGGGTCTGGTGCTGAGTGTTTAGGGTTTAGTGATAAGGGTTTCGGGTTTGGTTTTTAGGGTTAAGGGTTTTAAGGGTTTCAAGGGTTTTTCCAAATTTAAATGATCTGGGGAAGGCACCGGGGCCCCCAGACCATTTTTCAAAAAACTTTTAAACATTTAAATGGTCTGGGGAAGGCACCGGGGCTTCCCCAGACCATCTGAACTTTTAAAATCCTGAAAATCTTATAAGAATCCTTAAAATTCTGTTTAAACATTCTCAGGATTTTAAAGGTTTTAAAGCCTTTTGAAAACCTGAATATGCTTAAACATTTATGTGGCTGCCCTTTTAGGATCTTAAGGCTCTTTAAAGTTAGTTGCCAATGGTCTGGAGAAGCCCCGGTGCCTTCCCCAGACAATGTAAATTTTACAAAGCCTTTAACAGGACAGGATTTTAGGATGTTCAACTCCAAAATCCTAACTTCCTTAATTTTGAACGGCTGCCCTTTTCAAAGTTTAAGGTATTTTAGAACTTTAAGGGATAAAAGTGTTTAAGGACTTTAAAGCCTTTTAAATCCTGAAAATTTTTGAATGGCTTTAAATACCTTAAAGCCCTTAAGATTTTAAAAGGGCTGCCCGTTCAAAAAACAATTAAGGTTTTTTTTTTTTTTTTTTTTTTTTTTTTTTTTTTTGGTTTTTTTGGTTTTTAAAGCTGTCAATGGTCTTGGGAAGCCCCGGTACCTTCCGCAGATCAGCTAAATTTTAAAAAACCCCTAAACCCTGAAAAGCTTCAAAATTCTAACTGGCTGCCCTTCTAAAACTTTATGGAGCCGCAAGACACACGTTTCAGAAGCAAAAATGCACATAAAAACACTAGTGTTTGTATAGGGGATAATATTAAAGAGCCTTTTGTATTCCAGTACAGTTGTTTTTTTTGCATTTTTCCGAGGAAAAGTCAGGAAATTCAGACAAAGACGAAGACAGGAAAACCATAGGTGTGGATCATGGGGGGGGGGGGGTGACCATATATATATATATACACACATATATATATACATATATGAGGGGCCATCAGCATTTTCACAACATACAACGGATCCAGGAACAGTTGAGGTGAGTTTTGTTGAAGGGGAGGGAGGGGGGGTCTTCGGCTTCGGATTGGCATATTCGTTTTAGGACTGGGACTTCGGGTTCGGGAGCAGGGACCGTGCTTTTCTGATGCCAACCCTTTTCACCCTAAACGGCCTTAAACCCTAGTAGGCCCAAACCCTAAACTGCCCCTAATCAGGCGTAAACCCTGAACTGCCCTGAACCCTAGTAGGCCTAAACCCTGAACTGCCCTGAACCCTAGTAGGCCGAAACCCCTAAGCCCCTACTAAACCTGGACCTAGCCTCATCCCGTGGCAGGCAGCATGCCAAAAGCTGTACAAAACATGGTGGCTGGAAACGCGTCTCGCCACAAGGGATAGGGCTTAGGATTCAGTGTTTAGAGGTTTTTGAGGTCTAGGGTTTAGGGTTCAGGGTTTAGAGGTTTAGAGTCTAGGGTTGTGTGGTGTGGCAACGTAGTCGGTGAAACAACTGTGTGCGCATGCTTAAGGAATTATCGGGGGCCTTGTTATGAAGTAAGGTCCAGGGGGAGGGGGTGGTGGGACACAGCCAAAGGCTCAAAACCCGAGAGGGTTTGGAGGAGGCTTATAGGGGCTTATACAAGCCCTAAACTTTAAACCCTGAACCCGAAACCCTCAACCCAACAGGGCCGGTCCAGGAAGCGACCAACCCCCCAAATTGCTTTCCACACTGCGGAAAGGACGGGAAGCAAGGATCTTGTCCTGCAAGAAGCCACCTCCGGTGTGCACATACCTACGGTTTAGGGTTTAGGGTTCAGGTTTTAGGGTTTAGGGTTTAGGGTTTGGGGTTTGGGGTTTGGGGTTTAGGGTTTAGATAGCGGCCCTCTCTGCGCCCACGCAACAAACCGGCATCACCTGGCTGACCCCCAGACTACGAGGGCAAGTGTCAGTGACATGAAGCTGGGTTTATATTGCTGTTTTTGGTGAGTGTATACTAGGTTCCTTTTTCAATATTGGTGAGTGTATATACTGGGTGTCCTTCCAGGGGTACAAGAAGTATAAACCCTAATTCATAAGGCTTCCAGGGTTTGGTAGTTAATTAGGGCCTCAATAGGGCGTCAGTAGGCTTTAAAAGGGCTTGAGCAGCGCCTGAAAGGGGCTGATAGCTTCATAGGGCTTGAGAGGGCTGAAAAGGGCTTAGCAGGGCTTAAAGGGGCTTAATAGGGCTTTAATAGCGTGTAATAGGGCTCACAGGGCCTATAGCACAGGGCGTACATAGGGTGCACATAGGGTGTACATAGGGTTTGAGGGCTCAACCCCAGACCCTTGGATGGAAATGATGGAACGCGTGGGGAGCTCACCCCTATCCAGGCTCTGAAAGGCCCTGCAACAGGCTGGTTTTGAGTGACCTTCTGGGTATGGGGTTTGAGAGTTTAGGGGGTTTACAGAGGGCATGGGGGCTCGGGGTTAGGGTTCCGTACGTGGGTTAGGGTGCTGTGGGTGGCCGTTTTGCGCTAGCTCGGCCGAGCAACTTCAGCGAAGGCATCCAGCTACCTCATCAACTTCCGCGACGCGCACAGCGGATGAGCGTCCATCCGGCGCCGGAAAATTTTTAAGATGTGGTCGAGTCTCTAAATCATGGCCTCTCAGCCCCAAACCCTAAACCCCAAACAAAAAACCCCAAACCCCAAACCCCAAACTCAAAACCCGAAACCCCCAAACAAGCAACCCTATTTCGGATGCCCCCGACGGGGACGATCATTTTGGAGAGTCGACTGCGGCATTTTCGGATGGCCCAAGCCCCGGCTTCATTGAGGGCTTGGAGCTGAGTTCAGGGTTCAGGGTTCAGGGTTCAGGGTTTAGGGTTTAGGGTTTAGGGTTTAGGGTTTAGGGTTGAGGGTTGAGGGTTGAGGGTTTGGGGTTGAGGAGTTTTTAGGGTTTGGGGTTTAGGGTTCATTTGTTGTGTAGGGTTTCCCCATCACGATGGCTGTGGGCTTCGGGCACCTGAATCGATCGGGGGACCATAGTTGTTGTTAGCATTGTAAGGCTCCGTCTTTGAGCGCCTAAACCCTAAACCCTAAACTCTAAACCCTAAACCCTAAGCCCTTCACCCTAAACACTAAACCACAAGGGGGGATTGGGCTCTCCGAGTACCCCCGTTTTTCCACGTCTGCTGAGGATGAGAGGACTTCGGACGCCACTCACCACACATCTCCAGGTTTCGGGCAATGGTGCCATAAGATTCCCTGGGTCCCCCCCCCCCCCCCCCCCCCCCCCCCCTTTGAAACCCTAAGCCCTAAACCCTCAACCCTAAACCCTAAACCCCAAACCCTAAACCCTATAAACCCTAAGCCCTAAACCCTAAAGCCTGAACCCTTCCCTTAAGAACCTTATTGCTTGGGGTGGAGATGCGGCTTCGCGCAGTCTGTCCCACGGCTCTGGTACACAGCTGACCTTCATAGGACCCCAAAACCCTAAGTTACATGATTCCCTTTTCCGCAAACCAAAAGCTTCAGGAGGGTTTGACAAGACCAAACCCCCAAACCGCCCCAACGACCCTAGCAATGCTGGCAGCTTCAAGCCCTGAGCCCTCAGTAGATGTCCTCACCCAACCATCTTCGAGATTTAGGGTTTAGGGTCGAGGGTTTAGAGTTTAGGGTTTAGGGTTGAGGGTTAAGAGTTTAGGGTTTGGATTGGGTTTAGGGTTTAGGGGGTAGAGTTGAGGGTTTAGGGTACAGACTTTAGGGTTTAGGGCTTAGGCTGTCAAAGCAGCGATCCGGCTGCGTTTCAAAGCTTGAGCCTTAAACCCTTAAACCCTTACACCCTTGAACCCTTAGACCCTTTCACCCTGAAACCCCTAAACTCTTAAACCCTTAAACTCCTGAACCCCTTAAACTCTTAAGCGCTTGACCCCAAAACGGTTAAATACAAAACCCTAACCCTAAACCGTAGAGCCTAAAGTCCTTCCGAGAGCGGCCGCCCCCTGTGAAGTTTTCGAAGACGTGCTTTTCCGGAGTTTTCTAGGCATGTTGGGGTCTGCACCCGAAAGCCTTGCGATAACTCTAAGCCCTACAACCCCTGAAGCCTACAAGCCCTACACCAGAAACCCTCCACCAGAAACCCAAAACCCGAAACCCGAAACCCTAACCCCTCAACCCTAAACCGTGCGGGCCCCAGCGCCTCTCTCTCCCCCCCCTCACCCTGCGCCGAAGACGGTACTGACAGGGCTTCAGATCATTGGGCGGGAAAATCCAAAAAACCCAAAGCCCTTGAAGGATTTTAGGGTTTAGGGTTTGGGGGTGTAGGTTTAGGGTTTAGGGTTTGGGGTGGAGCCCTAAACCCTGAACCCTAAACCCTAAACCCTAAACCCTAAACCCTAAACCCTAAACCCTAAACCCTAAACCCTAAACCCTAAACCCTAAACCCTAAACCCTAAACCCTAAACCCCTAAACCCCTAAACCCTAAACCCTAAACCCTCAAGCCCTAAGGGCTCGCGACCCCCCCCCCCCCCCCCCCCCTCAAACCCTGAACCCCCAAACTCCCTCAGACTCCTGCACGCCTGAAACCCTAAACCCTAAACCCTAAACCCTAAACCCTAAACCCTACACCCTAAACCCTAAACCCTAAACCCTAATCTCGGGATTGGGGGTGCAGGGCTTCAGTTTTGGTTTTTGTTTTAGGTTTCTTTTTTTTTGGGGTTGGGGGTGTGTTTAGTGCTTAGAGGGTTTAGGGCTTAGCACAATTTAGGCTATCCGATTCTTCGGCACACGCAATGGCAACGTTGTTTCCACAATATAGGGGTCGGAATAATTGGTAATAGTATTCCCTTAGGTTTCTTGATAATTCTACTTTACTAGTCCCCAAAACCCAAACCCTAAACCCAAAACCCTAAACCCTAAACCCTAATCCCTAACCCTAAAGCCTAAACCCTATATTACGTGTCTTCATTTCTTTTCTCTTTCTCTCCTCCAGGGTGGCTGGGGAGGGAAGGTGTGCGATTTAGGAATTGGGGCCCTTGGGGTTTTGGGCTCTCGGGCCGCTAAACTAAACCCTCAACCCTCAGCCCTAGACCCTTCAGGGCTTGGGGCTTAGGGCTTAGAGGGCTTAGGGTTGCGGGTTTCGGTGGTTTAGGGTTTAGGGTTTAGGGTTTAGGGTTTAGGGTTTAGGGTTTAGGGTTAAACCCGAAGCCCTTCAGGGGCTACAGGCGCGGAGGGCAACCACCGCAAGCGCACACCCGCAGACTTTCGGCTTGCCGCATCTCGTCCTGCTCCCGATCCCACACCAGCCAGAGCCTCAAGTTTTGAGAGTTTCGAGTTTTGAGGGTTTAGGGTTTAGGGTTTAGTGTTTGGGGTTTAGGGTTTAGGGCTAGGGTTTAGGGTTTGGGGTTTAGGGCTTGTGGTTAAGGGTTTTACAACCTCAGGGTGTAGGGTTTATCAAGCCCGAAAACCCGACACCTTGAAAACCTAACGTGCCAGCGTAAGCCGCAAGCCCTTCTTAGAGGTTCAGGGTTTAGGGCTCAGGTTAACTGAGTCATACTCGGCTCTGGGTTTAGTGTTTAGGGTTTAGGGTTTCGGGTTTAGGGTTTCGGGTTTAGGGTTTAGGGTTAAGGGTTGACCCCCAAGGATGGACCCTTGTTTAAGAGGTTCCCTGAATATACGCCTCATCCCTTCTTTTTCCCTTAGAGGATCTTTGTATAGGGTCCCCAAACCCAAGGGTACAACCTTAGGGGTCCAAGGTAGAACCCCAGGATTAGGGATCACAAGGTTCGGGTTCGTCACCGAAGGCCCCTGGTAGAGTGCTACGACATCAGGGTACCCCTTAGTCAGGGTTGACCCTGAACCCTAAACTGCAACGGCGTGAGCTACAGGTTTTAACAAAACAGGCTGGGACGCCGTCTTTTCGGATCTGGGGTTTCGGCGGGGAGCACCGCCAGTTAGGGGTTTAGGGTTTTGGGCGTTTGCCGCGCAGCGGACCCCATTGTTAGGGGCTACGCAAGCCACCCTCCTCCAGCGAAAAAGAAGATCTCTAGCTTAAGAAATGCCGCAACCCAAAAAGCCCGAGCCTTGAACCCTCAGTTTCCAAGCCCTTGCCCCCCGAACCCCAACCACGAAACCCTAAACCCTAAACCCCAAGCCCCAAGCCCCAAACCCCAAACCCCAAACCCCAAACCCCAAACCCCAAACCCCAAACCCCAAACCCCAAACCCCAAACCCCAAACCCCAAACCCCAAACCCCAAACCCTAAACCCTAAACCCTAAACCCTAAACCCTAAACCCTGACCCTAAACCCAAAACCGTAAAGCCTAAACCTTAAACCTCAAACCCTAATCTCCAACTCCTCGACACCAGGTCTCTGCGACTTCTCGTAGCCATGGGTGCCTGCGGAGGCTTCCGATGTTTAGGGTTTAGGGTTTAGGATTTAGGGTTTAGGGTGTAAGGTTTAGGGCTCACAACCCCAACCCCTAAGCCCTAACCCCCACATCTCATGATCAAGGCTCCCCCCCCTTGTGGTTTTCAAGCCGTTCCACTGGCACCTCCTACCTCCCACATCCGAAATCCGAAAACCAAAGCAAAGGGTTTAGGGTTTAGGGTTTAGGGTTTACGGCTTACGGCTTAGGGCTTAGGGTTTAGGGTTTAGGGTTTAGGCTCAACAGCGAGGGCAGCAGGCCCGCGAGGGCTTCGGCAGCCAAACCCTGCCCCAAAAACAATAAAACCTGGAGGGTTTTGGGTTCAGAGTGTTGGGACGTTTTGGATTCTTCTGCGAGACTTTCGAGCCTTAAGAGAGTCTAGGGCTGGGGGGTTTAGGGTGCTGCGGAACCCTAAACCCTGAACCCTAAACCTTAAACCCTAAACCCTATAACACCCCACCCTTGGGTTTAAGGGGCTTAAGGGGGCAGAAGGAAATTTAAGGACATTTTAAGGGGTTTAGAGTTCAAGGGTTAGGGATGGGGCCCTGGCACTGCTGGGGTTTTGAGGGTTTAGGGTTTAGGGCTAGGGTTTAGGGTTTAGGGTTTAGGGTTTAGGGTTCAGGGTTC
Source organism: Symbiodinium natans (assembly GCA_905221605.1). Classification (NCBI taxonomy): domain Eukaryota; class Dinophyceae; order Suessiales; family Symbiodiniaceae; genus Symbiodinium; species Symbiodinium natans. Next base: position 616,500 of record CAJNDS010000225.1, on the reverse strand, counting down.
AGGGTTCAGGGTTTAGGGTTCAGGGTTCAGGGTTTAGGGTTTAGGGCTTGGGGTTTTTGAGGCATTGTGGAGGTTTTGGCGCGCACAAGGTTTTAAGGTTTAGGGCTCAAGTGGGGGTTTAGGGGGTTTCAGGGGGTTTTGGGGTTGTAGGGGCTCTTGGTTCGGGTTGCGGTTTGCTTCCCCAAGGGTTTAGGGTTCAGGGTTTAGTGTTCAGACTCTGTGTGAGTCCGACATTGAGCCTGTAAACAGAACAGTCCCGGCACTCCACAGGAGACCCAGAACTGAACTGATCCCTGAATTCACTGCCGACTGCCCCAAACCTGAACTCCACAAAAATACGAAACCCTGGATAACTCGAATCCGAAACCCAGAACAACCCTGAGTCCTACAACCCTCAACCCTCACTCCCCTCCCCCCTCAGACCCTAATCCCCAAACCCTGCACCCGAAACCCTGAACAATAAGCCCCCGCCGAAGAGCAACCCTGAGTCCTACCACTCGCCCCCCCTCAAACCCTAAACCCTAAATGGGCCACAGGAAAGACCGGCGAAGCGCCAACCAAGCAGCCCAGCAAGGTGGGCTTAGGACCTTAAAACCCCCCCGAAACCCTAAACCTTATAGGGTTTAAGGTTTAGGGTTTAGGGTTCAGGCATTTAGGGCTTTTTAAACCTTAACGCCCACTCAAAACCGTGTCCTCCCCCTAATCTTAAATACCCCCATTATGGTGAAATGATAGAAAAAGGGGGGGGTATTTAATGTTGCGGGGTAGGGGGGTTGAAGTTTTCAGCAGTGAGGACTGCAATGGATATACAGGTGAGACGTAGAGGTACGGAGCCGGCCCTCCAGGCTAAACCCTAAACCCTAAACCCTAAACCCTAAACCCTAAACCCTAAACCCTAAACCCTAAACCCTAAACTCGAAACCCTATACCCTAAACCCTAAACCCTAAGATGCAGCCTCTGAGAGTCTGGCCGTGACTAGACTGTTGATTCGAAGACTTCGATGTGAGCACGGCGCCTCAAACCATTGCCAGCTTTCTGCATCGAATTGACGTCTTTTGGGGTTCAAGGTTTAGGGTTTAGGGTTTAGGGTTCAGGGTTCAGGGTTTAGGGTCTACATTAGGGTTTAGGGTTTAAGGTTTAAGATTTAGGGTTTAGGGCAGGGTCACGTGGCAGACCTGCACCACACAAGAATCATTCGCCAGGCTTTGAGCAGTGAAAGGACCAGGGTTTAGGGTTTAGGGTTTAGGGCTTCTCTAACACAGGACGTGGTGGCTCAACATTCGAGTCTGCTGGCTTCAACGCTTAGGGCAGTTTGGCGGGGCTGAAGCCCCTCCCCCTAACAATAACCCCCCTCCCCTACCCCCTAAGATTGATTGCCTCCACATCATATAACGATGATTGGGAGTCTTTAATCTTTCTTGGGGGCTAGCGGGGGGGGGGGGGGGGGGGTTCGATATCAGGGGGAAGGGATTCGAGAGTGTACGGTTTTGGGAGCCCTG